>SJYO01000647.1:33117511-33258637 GCA_006410555.1 Capra ibex | reverse complement strand
TAGGGGAGGTAGAGAGGTAGAGAGGTAGGGGAGAGTAGAGAGGTAGGGGAGGTAGAGAGGTAGAGAGGTAGGGGAGGTAGTGAGGTAGGGGAGGTAGAGAGGTAGGGGAGGGTAGAGAGGTGGGAGAGGGTAGAGGAGGTAGGGGAGGGTAGCGAGGCAGAGGAGGGTTGGAAGGGGGAAGGGCCCGGTAGAAGTCTCGACCTCGACCTCGGACTCACACACTGAGGTCACCCTCCGCCCCCCACCCCCGTCCTCCACTCGACCTCCACGGTCAAACCCGAGGGCTATTTGAGTCTTCAGTCGGCCGCACTTTACTTCTTTATACCGAGGACCATTTATAAATAAAAGATAGTCTTTAATCGTTTGGTTTACATTAATTTTTGTTGACGCACACACGGAGGAGGTGAGGGTGGGGGTTGGAGTTCGGACCTTTTACTGTAGAACCTCATCACTCAGTATTTTTGGCACAGGATTAATCGTCCGCCATGACGACGATTCCGGCGGAGGGGGTCTGAGGGGTCCGTCGTCGACCATGTGGGGGTCCGCGGTCTGGTAAGTTCGGAGACGGTCAGGGGAGAAAGGAGACGGCGAGTAGGTCCAGACTTCTCGAATTTGAGACTCGTCCCGGGTCGTTCCCGTCTCTCTCTCACTTTGTGTGGAGAATAGTCTCTCAGACTGCCCCCTCCGTCCTGGGGTTGGGGTGGAAGAGATGGACCTTTGGTGGAGAAGGGTTCCTCCGTCGACCCCAACGAGTGGCTTTTTTTTTTTTTATCGAGACCCTTTATTGTCTTGGAAGTAAAAGATCGGTGTACTGGAACCTGTTCAAGGGAAATTAAGAGACTCGGAGTCAAAGAGGTAAACATTTTACTCCCAATACTCCGGATGAAACGTCTAAGTAGTCTATGTGTCACTCGGGGATGACACGTGTCCTGTGTATGTTTTGTGTACGTCTTGTTTGTACGTTTTGGGGACGGGAGCCCTAAATGGAAGACGTCTTACACCATTTCACGTATCGTGTGTCATCCACGAGTCATCAGCTCTTACAAGAGAGAGTGTCGGAGGCAGCTAGTAGTCCTTAGGACCGTCACACCAGTCGTGGATTCGACCCATTATCAATGGTGGGGAACAGCTCGTGGATGACACACGAGCCGCGACACGGAGGTCACACCGAGTCGATCAATTTCCCCAGTGAGGGTTCAGATTACGGACACGACGGTGTTCCTACCCGTGGTGAGCTGAGGGTGGACGGTCGTGGACACCGAGAAACGGACAAAGGAGGGAGACCTCGTCGGGTTTGGTGGGGTTATGCGAGCGTTTACTGTGGAGGAGACCCTTCGGACCCCGTCCAAGGTAGGGACCCAGTCCTCCAGGGCGCTTCCTCCTTTTTAGGGTTGGGTGGGGTCCTGAGAACGGACCTTTTAGGGTACTTGTCTCCTCGGACTTCCCGATGGCAGGTACCCCAACGTTCTCTCAGCCTGTACTGACTCACGGACTCGTGTCGTGTCGTCACCCCTCACACAGGACTAACGACCTCCGACGAGTTGAGACGGGGGACCTTAGCGAGGGAAGTCGAGATACATTTGGGACGACTGTACACCCTGTTAGGCGGACTATAATCCTCAAAATAAAGTGTACAGGTTGAAGTCGAGTAGTATATCTGACTTAAGCGGAAGGAGGGTCTAGACACGGTGGGTCTCAAACTCCAAGTTCAATGCCGGGAGAGTGAATCGTCGGGACACACTCGACCCTGTTCAATAAGTCGAAATGACTCGGAACCAAAGGAGTAGACGTATGGTACTCACCATTATTATCCTTAAATAAAATACGACCAAAGTTACTTCCACTGTCTATTTGATAAACTGTCCAACGGTGTGACACTCCTTTCCTCTGCCGACACGGGGGTATTGACTCATGGGAAAATACCAGAAGGGTCGGGTGAGGGGAGAGGACCCTAGCCGTAAGGAAGGGGTAGAAGATCCCTTGTGTGGGTTGAACGGGTCGAGACCCTAGGATCATCTCCCTCACACAATACGTGGTAGGGGGTGACGACCGGTATCTGCTGGGCCACTCCTCACTCGGTTCCGACTCGGTCAGCCTCAAGAAGGGCCCTTAAGAAGTTTACCTTCGGCCCTCTCCAAGGGAAGGAGGGACTACCTCTACGATACTCTGTTTTTCTCTCTTTCGGTGTCACGGAGGGTCCATCTCCTAGATTCACTTAAGTCCGTTCGCCCATCTTTGGTCTCTCCTTACTCTCTCACGCCACACTCGTAAACTCAGGACCGTACGTCGACAAGGGTTCCGAGAGGACGGACGAGCAGGGCGGGAAGGAAACTAATACTTTCCATAAGACTTAGGAAGGGGATTCAGGGGGTCGGGGAGGAAGGGGGGTGGGAATCAAGCCAGTAAATTCGACCCAAAGAAATCAAACAAGGGGTACGTCAGGACCGGTTGTGTCTTGAGGACCCTTTGGTAGCGGGGACTTAGACGGCCTCTTGTTTTCTCTGCCCCTGCCCTGCAACACTTACTTCTACCCCTCCGGAGGCTCGGAGAGGACTCTTACGAAGGACAAAAGGAAGGAGTGTTTCCTATATTGTCTTTCTTTGACGTCGGGGTTTCTTCCGACTAATCCCTAGTTCTTTTAAAAGGGTTACGGCACTCGTACTTCGAGTCTTCGACCCCCACAAATAAATAAGGGCACTCTACAATTCAACCACCTCTCGTCGGACCCCCTCCTCGACCTGTACATCTTAATACCTTGGAACTGGAGTTCACCCCGAAGTAACAAGGAGAGATGGGTGACCGGTGTAGGTACACCGACCCCCCGAGGAACCTCCACTCCCCCCACCCGTCCCCGGAGGTACCTCGGTCGGATCCACTCGGACGACAAAAGGACAGACCATAGCAAAGTGAGGCAAGAGGTCTGACGAATTCCTTTTAACGGAAGGATTAACCGAGAAGAGAGTTTGTTCGACATTACTCCGATTCGAAGTAAGGTTCCCACGAATTGGTGGGAGACGGTAGTAACCTACGGTAGACGTCGGGGACGATGTCAGTGACGGGTTTAATCTCCTCCGACCCTCGTCTTCTCCTTGTGGTTTATAAGGACGGACGGAACCATAGTCTTCGGTCCGTGACGAGACCGGGACTCTTTTAGTTCCTTGGTCCTCTAGACGGGAGTCCCCTAAGGTCTAATTACCTCGACTCGTCTTCCTCCTCTGTCGGAACGGAGTCTTTTCTGGGTCAGATCTCGACCCCCCAATATCGGGTTGGGAGTCTTTCGGGGTCATACTTCCTCTCTATCTTGGGACGGGAGTCCCTCAAAGTCTGTCCCATCCCCTGTGTCGGGACTGAGTCCATCGGGGTCAAACTCCCCTTTGTGGCGGGACGAAAGTCCCTCTGGGTTAGACTCTCCTCTGGGTTAGACTGTCCTCTGGGTCCAGACGTCGTTCCTCAGGTCAGTCTCCCTCTTTTCGTAGGGACGGGTTCTTCAGGAACACTCGGGAGTCCCTGGGCATCAGACTGTCCGCCTGTATCGGGTCGAGAGTTCTCGGGGTCAGTCTTGTCTGTGTGTGTAAGTCCAGGAACCCCTCGGGGTCAGACTCCCGTCTGTGTCGGGACGGAACCCCTCGGGGTCACACTCACTTCTGTGTCGGTCGATCCCTCGTAGTCAAACTTCCCCCTGGATCGGGACGAAAGTCTTTCGGAGTCACACTCACCTCTGTGTCGGGACAACCGGGTCTCCCATTTCTTAGACGGACGTTACATCCTCCGGACACAAGTTAGGGACCCAGCCCTTCTAGGGGTCTCCTCCCGTACCGTTGGGTGAGGTCATGAGAACGGACCTCTTGGGGTACCCTAGCGTTTCCCAGCCTGTGTTGACTCTCTGATTGTGAAAGTGAAAGAAAGTCAGACTCCCCTCTGTGCCTGGATAGGAACTCTTCGGGGGTAGGTCCCCCTCTGTGTCGGGACGAAAGTCCCTCGGACTCAGACACCTCTCTGTGTCAAGACGGGAGTCCCTCGGGGTCAGATTTCCATCTTTGTCTCGACAGGAACCGTTCGGGGTCAGACTCCCCTTCAGTGTCAGTACGGGAGGCCCTCGGGGGTAGACTTCTCCTCTGTATTCGTGGCAGGAACCTACACCTTTACGATAAAAAGGGTCCTAATGACTGGACAAGCTGTTTATGAATAACTCGTAGATGGAAACTCAGTATGAGGGAAGGGTCGTGACCTAACCTCTTTATTCAGACTTGGTTTTCTTGTTTCTGGAACGGGAGTACCTCGAATGTCAGATAATTCTTATTTGTGATGGGTGAAAGAGGGTTGCAGGTCAAGGTTCAGAAATCTGGACCCGGTGACGTCCGGTGGAACGTCGTCTTCGACCAACTTATTTTGTAAATTTTTGACTTGAGGATATTCTCTCTTGGGTTTTACGTTTATCCTCTTAGTATCGAAGGAACCACGTCAAACTCACAGTCTCACCATTCTTCGAGAAGAGGTTTTCCCTGCACCTCTGGGACCGAGGAAGCTTGGGGAGCCCCACTTTTCGTCGGGTTGATAGGATATCCGAAAATCAGACCACTGGAGTCAGTGAAGGAGGACACAGGGTACCTCTCTCGAATCAGGGTACCAAGTGCCTATGTTCCCTCCAACTTTCGTTAACCGTTGATTCGTCGGGGACACGACGACCCGATGGTAGGGGAGTGGTACTGACCCCGTCTTACCAAACTCAACAGTCGATTGTTAGATTGAGGTCACTCTGAAGTAAAGGGGACGTTAAGGTGGTCCGTTAGTCGAGGACCCCGGTTGTTAGAGTGGATGGAGTGGACACTGTGTGGACCATGTCGTGACCCGAGAGTTTTATGGAGAGTCAAGTATCCAAGTAAGCCTTTGTCCTTTCACTATAATAGTCCATAGAAGCCCCTACACCTATAGTCTGGTGGACTGGACGAAGAACTCTTTGGACATACGTCCAGTCCTTCGTTGTCAATCTTGACCTGTACCTTGTTATCTGACCAGGGTTTAACCTTTTCCTCATACAGTTCCGACATATAACAGTGGGACGAATAAATTGAAGATACGTCTCATGTAATACTCTTTGCGACCCGACCTTCTTTGTGTTCGACCTTAGTTCTAAAGACCCTCTTTATAGTTATTAGAGTCTATACGTCTACTGTGGTGGGAATATCGTCTCTCACTTTTCCTTGATTTTTCGGAGAACTACTTTCACTTTCTCCTCTCACTTTTTCAACCGAATTTCGAGTTGTAAGTCTTTTGTTTCTAGTACCGTAGGCCAGGGTAGTGAAGTACCGTTTATCTACCCCTTTGTCACCGACTGACACAAAAAACCCGAGGTTTTAGTGATGTCTACCACTAATTTCGGTACTTTAATTTTCTACGAAAGAGGAACCTTCCTTTCAATACTGGTTGGATCTGTCGTATAATTTTTCGTCTCTTAAACGAAAAATTATACAGTTGTTTCCAGGTAGATCAGTTCCGATACCAAAAAGGTCATCAGTACATACCTACACTCTCACCTGACACTTCTTTCGACTCGCGGTTTCTTAACTACGAAAACTTGACGCCACAACCTCTTCTGAGAACTCTCAGGGAACCTGACGTTCCTCTAGGTTGGTCCAGTAAGATTTCCTCTAGTCAGGACCCACAAGTAACCTTCCATACTACAACTTCGACTTTGAGGTTATGAAACCGGTGGACTACGCTTCTCGACTGAGTAAACTCTTCTGGAACTGAGACCCTTTCTAACTCCCGTCCTCCTCTTCCCCTGCTGTCTCCTACTCTACCAACCTACCGTAGTGGCTGAGTTACCTGTACCCAAACCCACCTGAGGTCTTTAACCACTACCTGTCCCTCCGGACCGCACGACACCAAGTGCCCCAGCGTTTCTCAGCCTGTGCTGACTCGCTGACTTGGCTTGACTTGACTTACCCATACATTGTTTTAGTTCCCGAATTTTGTTCTTTTAAATGAGAGTTAGACCCCCAGTCGTCAGACCCTACCCAAGAACGGTCCCTCACGAGTGCACCGACGTCAGTCACCAGACTGACCCTGTCTTCCGAAAGTCCACTTGAGTGAAGGTGCAAAACTTCAACCACGACGGGTAGTCGACCCAGAACAGAGGTCGTAGATCGTCCAATCGGGTCGATGAAGAGTACCGTAAAATCGTGTCGTTCTTCACTCTTCTCTTACACGTTCCGGGAACTCCGGATCCGAACCAGTAACGGGTACTGAAGACGACACAAGATGACCCGTTTCGGTCGGGTCTAAGTTCCCACCCCCTTCATCAGAGGTTGTGAACTAGTCTCCTCCACGTTTCGTAAACACCCACAGAGTAGTCATTTCTTAGGCGGACGTTTCGTCCTCTACGCCCAAGTTAGGGACCCAACCCTACTAAGGGACCTCTTCCTTTACCGGTTGATAAGGTCATAAGAATGGACCCTTTAGGGTACTTGTCTTTTCGGACCTCCCGATGTCAGGTACCCCAGTGTTTTCTCAACCTGTTTTGAATCACTGTTTTGTTGTCGTTGTTGCTTTATACCAATGGATAGCGACGCATTGTTTGGAGAGATTTTGAACCACCGAATTTTGTTACTACGAACGCGTAGAAGCTCAACCCGTCCCAAACACTCCTGCCTAGTGGAGTGACGTGGGCCGTGAAGTCCGTCCCACCGAACTTCCTACCACCACTTCGCTAGACTTTGGGTGAGTGAGTGAGTCCCACTGACTCACCGAGAGTCGACCCTGGAGTGGACCCCGACGACAGGTCCTGTGGATATACACCAGAGACGGACGCGACACTAAAGAGGGTCACACCTCTACTCAAGGGTCTCTCTCATAATTCTCTGTCTGTCTTACTCTCCCCGTCTGTCTGTCTGGGTCTGTCTCGACACAACGTAAGAGAACCGTCTCCGTCAGTGTTAGACGGGCTAAACTTCTGCTCTCTGTTATCTAAGTGAAAATTACTCCACACCAGTCCAAGACCTTCTTCATAGCGACTTCAGTTAAAACCTTTTATGGTAGATCGTGTGTAGGGACTAAGAAGTAGGTAAATGGTTTCAGGACACCGTGGGTCCTCCCGGTTCGTGTCTCACACCCGGCACGTGTGTCTCAGAGACGAAAGGTTTCCTTCACTCAGTGGAGCGACGGGGTTCCCACCCTCTGACTGTCAGACAGAAGTCTCCGTAGTCCTCTCCTGGGGTCCCTCTACGGTCATGACTACGGACAGTGTGGGTTCTTGTTTCTCTCTCGGGTTCAAAGACGTCCGTCCTAAGAGTAATCTTAGAGTCCTCCCAAAAAGATTCGTGTCTAGACAAGATTCCCTGTACGAGAGTAAACGGTAGCAGTGACAGGAGGGAAGGAAGCAGGGTATAAGGACCCGAGTCCTCCCCATCGGGTGTGCTCCCGTCCACCTGGTTGTGTACCGGGGGCTTACTCTACGGTAACCACGAGAAACGGAAAACCAAGTCTGTGTACAGACCCGTCCCGTCCACGTGTGTCTTCAGACAACCTACCACTTACAGATCTGAACGGATTAAGAGAATGATCTAGGACTCTAGACCCCGGAACCGTGTGCCGTGTCACGAAAGATGTTTCATACGCAAATATGTACAAACTACTTACTTACTCACTTACTTACTTACTTACTTTTTTAGTTATCCTGACGGTTAACGGGTGGTTGTAGACAAGAGTGAAAGAAAGTGTCATTTTGTTCTTAATACTAAATAACGATCTGTGTGTCGTTGGATCTTATGTCGTACGTACAGGGTCAGAGGAAACGCCAATCCTTACCGGTCTTGAAACATCGAACAACAAGTCAACGGGTCAGTACACTGAGAAACGCTGGGGTACCTACCGTCGTACGGTCCCGAGGGACAGGGAGTGGTAGAAGGCATCAAACGGGTTCAAGTACAAGTAACGTAACCACTACGATAGGTCGGGTAGAGTAAGACACTGTGGGAGAAGAGGAAGACGGGAGTTAGAAAGGGTCGAAGTCCCTGAAAAGTTACTCAGTAGACAAGTGTAGTCTACCTTTAAAGTCGAAGTCGAAGTGAGGAAGGTCACTTACAGGTCCCGACTAGAGGGACTTCTAACTGACCAAACTAGAGGAACGACAGGTTCCCTGAAAGTCCTCAAAAGAGGTCGTGGTGTCAAACTTTCGTAGTTAAGAAACCGTAAGACAGAAGAAACGTCAGGTTGAGAGTGTTTGGACACACCGGTGACCCTTCTGGTATCGGAACTGATATACCACACTTCGAAGCAGTCGTCTCATTACAGAGACGGAAAGTTGCGTGACAGATCCAAACGGTAGCGAAAGGACGGTTCTTCGTTAGTAAAATATTAAAGTACCGACGACAGTGACAGACGTCACTAAAACCTCGGGTCCTTCTCCTTTAGACAGTGATAAAGGTGGAAAAGGGGAAGATAAACGGTACATCATTACCCCGGCCCCTCTTCCGTTACCGTACGGTGAAGTCATGCGAACGGACCTTTTAGGGTACCTGCCTCCTCCTCAGACCATCCGACGTCAGGTACCCCAGCGATTCTCAGTCTGTGCTGACTCGTTGAAGTGAAACTGAAAAGTGAAAGTACGTAACCTCTTCCTTTACCATTGGGTGAGGTCATAAGAACGGATCTCTTAGGGTCCCTGCCCCCTCGGATCACCCGACGGCAGATACCCTAGCGTGTCTCAGCCTGTGCTGACTTCACTGAATCATCCCCGACTTACGGTGCTAGAATCAAAAGATGTATAAATGAGAATTCCACCGAGAAAGTGAGAGGAGGAAGTGGGAGTAGTTCTCCGAGAAATCAAGGAGAAGTGAAAGACGGTAATGTCACCATGGTAGGCGTATAGACTCCAACGACTACAACGGCAGATAGAACTAAGGTCGAACATTGAGTAGGTCGGGTCGTAAAGAGTCCTACACGCGTCACATATCCAATTTGTTTGTCTCACTGCCGTCTGTCGGGACAGCATGAGGAAAAAACTAGACTTGTTTAGTCAACAAGGTATCTCCTAAGATTCACAACGAAGGACTAGGCGTACGTAAAGGGTCAGAGGAAAGACCGATCCTTACCGGTCTTGAAACATCGATCAAGACCGGTTTCTCTACGCTTGTTTTTCCACTCCACACAATTGAAGGTCTCTCTTGAAATTTTCTTTCTTGGTCTCTGAGAACGGAAAGAGGGAAGGGAGTTCGACTCTACACTACGCCACCCCTATAGAACCTCGTACACCTGTTCTCTTATGGGGTCCCGACCACTTCATTGTCGATCTTCCTTGGACCCAGGTACTTAAGAGTCTCGGCGGTGGGGTCGGGAACTGATGAATGTGAGTCTGATAATACACACTCTCTTTATTTAAGGATAAACTACATCGGTAACATTACACCCCAGAGACAATCTTGTAGACTTGGTGATAGGATTAATTAAGTCGTTTTTCCACTTATGTGCGTACTCACTTAAGTACTCATTCATTTGCTGGTCGACTTACTTACAGATTTAACAACAACAACCCGAAGGGAGTATCGAGTCAACCATTTCTTAGGTGGACCCTACGTCCTCTGGGGCCAGGTTAAGGACCCAGTCCTTCTAGACGACCTCTTCCCTATCCGATGGGTGAGGTCATAAGACCCGACCTTTTAAGGCACCTAGTACGTCAGACACCCCAGCGTCTCTCAGTCTGTGCTGACTCGCTGAAAGTGAAGTGGAGTACCACTGCCGTTTTACTATTATTATCGCCAAAGAATAAATATTTCGAAATTGGCAATATTGTGAACAAATAAATTGTTCTTCATACTTTCCCATCAAAGTACTTATTAAGTTGTCGAGTTTGTTATTAATTTCTGGGGTCCGAGTAAGATGGAAAGGTGAGGTGGGAGCAGTTTCACAACCCAAAATAGGAAGGTGGACAACGGAGCACCACTGGTATACCGACGGTGACGAGGTCCGTAGTACTGAGGTGTGTTAGTACGGGTACTCGTCCTTCGTCTCGTTCCCGGTCCCACCATTCTATCCTAATAAGAGGGTTCAAAGGAAGAAAGTAATCCCTCCTTTTGGAAAGGGTTGTCGAGGGTCACCTGAAGGCAAAAATAGAATAACCAGTATAAACACAGTTATTCGGTCGATCGACGTTCCCTCCGACTCTTTACTCATGGAACCAAAAAGTTTGAGACACTACCCTCCACCCGTTTTCTTATTTCCCTCTCTGACACCGTAGAGACCCCGAAGGGTCTACCACGTCACCATTTCTTACGCGGACGGTTACGTTCTCTGCGTCCTCTGTGCCCAAGTTAGGGACCCAGTTCTTCTAGGGGACCTTCTTCCGTACCGTTGGGTGAGGTATAAGAACGGACCTCTTAGGGGTACCTGTCTCCTCGGACCGTCCGATGTCAGGTATCTCAGCATTTCTCAACCTGTACTGACTTCACTGAATTGTACGTGTGTCGTAGTTATTGGTCGTTACAGACGCGGAGGGTAGACGGTGTCACTGATTCATCCACTTACTTACTTATTTACTTTTTTATGACTATCATTTTTTACGATGATACAGGAGGTCCCAGTCTTAGATTCGTCCCTCTTCGTCTGTTACCTCCCTTTCCTTACCTTTAAGAGGTCCCCGAATCTCCGTTGTTCGTCCAGTCTCAAAGACCTCCGTCTCGTCCACCTCTCTTTTCATCCGAGTCTTAACTGACCTACTCGGGTCTCACCTGTCCTTTGGACCATCGACCCGTCTACTGGGTGTCCTGTTGTCCCGTCTTTCTCCTTATGTGGGACCGGACCTCTACTAAGGCGAGGACCTTTTCCCTCGTGCTGAGTCAGTTTGGATTCTTGGACCTGTCTCGGACCCCCTGTCTATTACCATGATCCAGACCCGACACCCGACACCGGGAGTCTAATTTACACTCCTTAGGTAGGAGACGGTTGGGTCTCTATGTTTATTAGTGACTAAACCCGATAATCACTACTAAAGAGTGTGGGTCAAGAAACCACCACAAATCAGTGATTCAACACAGGTTGAGAAACACTGGGGTACCTGACATCAGATGGTCCGAGGAGGTAGATACCCTAAAAGGTCCGTTCTTATGATCTCAACCAACGGTAAAGAAAGAAGTTTCACAGAAGGGGTGGGTCCCTGACCTGGACGTAAAGAACGTAATGTCCGTCTCAGAAGTGACGACTCGGTGGTCCTTTCGGGTCAAGAAATGGGACGACGACGACGACGATTCAACGAAGTCAGTACAGGTGGAGACACACTGGGGTATCTACCGTCGGGTGGTCCGAGGGGGTAGGGGCCTTAAGAGGTCCGTTCTTGTGACCTCACCCAACGGTAAAGGAAGAGGTTACGTACTTTCACTTTTCACTTTCACTTCAACGAGTCAGCATAGGCTGAGGATCGCTGAGGTACCTGACGTCGGGTGGTCCGAGGAGGCACGTACCCTAAAAGGTCCGTTCTCCTGACCTCACCCCACGGTAACGGAAGGGGTTGAGAAACGGGATTATCGTTTACCTGTGACCTTCGGTCTCGAGATCCTCTTATTCCTTTAGTGAGTCAGGTTTGAGGAAGGTAAAATGTCCACCCTTCCAACTCCGAGTCTCTGTCCTTGATTTTTTTTCACGTACCTTCTCGGGTCTTTTCTTGGGTCTACGGTCCTAGGGTCCGAGTCGGGGAGGGTTCACGTAATGTGGTAAAGAGTTCCGTCTCGGTGTCGGAGGTTCCTCGCTGAGTTCCGTCTGTCTGACCCGAAGGGGTCGGGTGAGACTTTACAACCGCACCTCTTCGTTCGGGAGTGGAGGTAGGACGGTGCCGGAGGGGAGTGGTAGTGTGTTCTACGGCTCCCCTGTTATCGACCGGTTCTCCCTCACGACACGGACATTTCACGACTCGAGGACCAGTGATCTTGTCGAGTTCGTCCTGACTTCCCTATAACCTCCCTACTGAGACCGATCGGTACCGCCCTCACTAGACTCTAAGGGACATCACGACTCTAGGGGTGTGACTGAGCCGAGAGTGTCGGTTCCGGGACGAGTCCAGACCTTCGTCGTCTGTGGAGACGGTCGGGACCTCCGACAAGGGTACCACTGACCGTCCACTCTCACTCCGTTCCCCTCGCTACGTGCCTCCGGAGATCTCCACACCGGGACACGGCTCGTCCGGGACTTCCGTCCCACGCGAAGTCCGGGTGTCTCCTCCCCGGAGGCGAAGGAGTCTCTGACCCCCAGACCTGCACACACACACACACACACACACACACACACACACACATCCGCCCCTACCCCCTGACTGGGTAGGCCTTGGAAGAGACAAAAAGTTCAAAATCTGTTTACGACACACGGACGATTCAACGAAGTCAGCACAGGCTGAGAGACACTGGGACACCTGTCATCGGGCGGTCCGAGGAGACAGGTACCCTAAGAGGTCCGTTCTTATGACCTCACCCAACGGTACGGGAGGAGGTCCCCTAGAAGGACTCGGTCCCTAGCTTGGGCACAGAGGACGCCGAGGACGTGACGTCCGTCTAAGAACTGGTGACTCGGTGACCCCCTTCGGGAAATCTGTTTCCTTTCCCGGAGTCTAAGGGCAGAATCCCCCTATCCTTCAACCCTTAAAAGTGAGGTCGGACGAGGAGGAGGAAGAACAGGGGTAGAGACCTGGGTCCCAATTCTCCACTTCCTTGTAGAGACTCTGGGTCAATCGGGACGGAGGGTGGGCGAACGTGGGAGTAAGGTCCTATCCTACAGGTCCCGACCGGTTGTCGGAGGACCTCTTGAAGACCAAGTGATCCGAGGGAGAGGGTGATCTCGTCTCTCGAACCCGACCTCTCCCGAAAAGACTATAGAGACCCCTCGGCGCCCCCTCCTAAAGGAAGGGGGTAGAATCATCGATGGTGGGAGCGTTGGGAGGTCCCAGGTGGACGTCGGGGGAGGGCGAGACCTCGGCAGGAGGGACTCCCCGTAAGGAGAAAGGAGAAGACGGACACCGAGTCGGGACGTCGCTAGGACTCCAGGTGGGGTGGGACTCTTCTGGGGGACGAAGTCCCGAGTGAGCCGGTCTGGGCCACCCAGGGCGAGTGGAAGTCGGTGACCGCGAGTCGTCCACCGGGTCGGGACTCGTGCCCCGGGCGGCGGACGGACGAGTCACGGGCGTTTCTGAGGACGGACGGAGGACCCCTCTACCCCGGGTCAAGTCTCTGACTCCCACCCGGACCGATCCCCCCAGGGGTCACAACCCCTCCCCCTGTCACTGTCTGTCTACGAGTCAGGGTGGGATTTCTCCTGAGACAGAGACACAAGGGTAATTGGGGACACCTCCTCTGAGAAAGGGGACGTAACGAGTCCTTGTGGTGTGGGGGGAGTAAGGGAAGTTAGGGTCTCGACCTTTTGACAAGCTTAAGTTTGGGGCGGTAAGACAGGGGGTTAAATGTCCCTCTACCTCCGGGTCTACCCCGATGGAATAACCTCCAGTGTTCGGTCTTGACCCCGGGTCGTAGGGACAGGGAGGAGGGCCCCGAGAAAGGTGAGGGACCCGAGACAGAGAGAGGTGCAGGGGAGGTGGGGAGAGAGAGGGAGGGGGCACCTTAGTCCTGGGGAAGAGGGTGGGAGCAGAACTCCGTCTACAGTCGTCTCCGGACCTACTAAGGTCAGTTCACTCTCAAAGGTTCCTCGAAAGACGACAGCCCCAGTCTTTCCTCGGACGTTTCTCTGGTTTCCGTCAAGAACGGACAAAGGATGTCCGACCGGGGGGGGTGAAGGGAGGGTCACCCCACACAAACGGGTGTGTGAGTGGAACCGATCTCACTCCCGAGTCATGTACCGGGACGTAAGTACTCTCTCTCCCCCTACGGTCGCGACTTGTCCCCGACGGTTACGGTGTCGCAGCCTTTGTCCTGTGTGTGTACGTGAGTGGGCACACGGTCGGAATACGTGTGCACGTGTGTGAGTGTGTACGTACCCCGAACTCGTGTGGAGTTTACAATCACAAACAACGACGTTCCTCACAATAGGAAAGAGGAACCCTAAAGAGAATCAGTTTTGAGTCGAATTGTAGGGTGAAGGAGTGAGGTTTAGTCGTGTCTGGTTAAGAAGAGGGAAAGGAGGGTTGACAGACTCACAAAAGTAAACTTATTTAGTCGTCCTTTTTCTAAAAATTCCGGATTCAAGTTTCGGGAAAGGGGTAGAAACACTACATATCAATATTTTTATCACGATTCTTATCTTTCACTGGAAATAAAGATTAGATATCAGGAACTACTGAAGACCGAAAAGAAAAGAGCTCTTTTACCTAAAAAAAAAGAACCGATAATTTTTATTATGTACAAGTACATTTTCATAAGTCTGTTATTGTCTTTTCAGATTTCTATGTTCAGTCTTCGTAGACTTTAAAGTGGTGACTCTATTGTTGTCTATTGGGTCACTTATAAGAAGTCCTGAACTTTTTTCACGAGTGTGGATGTGTTTGTGTGTGTATATAAACAGTTATTTTTTACGGTCTCGTCAGCCGTACGAGAAAAGACTAGACGGAAAGAGAGAGTTGCTATATAATATCTGTAGAGATTTACCGTCGTCGTTGAGGGCGACACCCCTGTAAGCCGTGAAAGTCGGAGAGACTGAGTAGCAAATGAGATGAAGAGTGGCGGAGCGTCACTTAACCACCCACAGGACCGCCCCCCGTCAACGACTCTCACCCAGAGATGAATCGTGTCGTACACATCTGTCTTGTCCCGGGACGTTTCACGACTTAGGTAAACCGACTTGAAACTGACCAGAGTACTCCGGTCTCTCTTTGCCCTTTGAGTTTTGTACAAAGTTCTTCCTGAAGGGACCGTCAGGTACCAAGTTCTGAGGTGTGGAGGTTACGTCCTTCTCACCCAAGGTAGGGACCAACCCCTTGATCCTAGGGTATACGGTACGTCGCGTCGGTTTTCGTTTTTTTTTAAAAAAAATTCTGGTTTTCATGATCTCTCTGTCCCATTACCTAGGTCAACATCCTAAAAAGTGACCCCATCCCCCCCTCAGGACGGTTTGACTCGAGTCTCGTCCCTGGGGAAGACCCAGACTACCCCGATACATGAGTCCCTTCTACCTAAACCCTCGTCCGTCAAGTTCTTCGTACGGAGGTTGACCCCAACACCACTTAAGTTCCTCTTCCCAAAGCCGAAAAAAGAACCTAAATAAATATGGGTTGGAGAAAGAATTTTCCACAATATCATCGAAAGGTGTTTCCTGTATACGTTTTTCCAGTCCGTCGATCTTTATCTTTTAGTCCGGGTCCCTGTTAAAGGTAGACTTCACCTCCCGGTGTGTCCTTTTCCCGGTACGAAGAGGGTCAAGGACCCCTACTCGACTCTCTTTCGTCTCACTAGGGTTTCCCCTTCTTCTCTTCCTCTCCCAGACCGACTGCACTTGTTTGTGACGTGGGTTTCGTTTTTCAGATCTAAGTAGAGGTCCAAGAAGGGGAAACCCTTGCTATACTCAAACCCATTGGTGTCGTAGAAATACTCGGAGTCAAAAGAGTAGACGTTTGTCCTTTTATTTTTATAGAGTCCCTGAAGGGACCACCAGATCACTGTTTCTGAGGTACGAAGGTTAACGTCCCCCAGTCCCAAGCTAGGGACCAGTCCTTTGATTCTAGGGAGTACGACGTCGATTCTGGACCACCCACGTCGGTTCATTTGTTTGTGAATTCTTCTCTTTATAGACTCAGTGACCCTCACCCATTGTATTCTGAGACAAGGACCCAATAGACAACAATAGAGTCAATGGACTGGTCGAACATGTTAAACGTAACTCTAGACGTGAACCTACCCCAGTTGAAGTACCACGTGTGCGAAGTATCGACACAAGAACGAAGTATTCACACGGGGACCCTTGTCCGACAGGAATCTCCTTTTCACTTTCTCCCTTCTTGGTCCTTTCATACGAGTACCACGGACGGTCGAGGGACGGGAGACTTCACCCAGATGGTACCGGGAGTTCGCCGGTGCAAAAAATTATAAGTACCGGGGAAGGAGGTTAGGTCGACTAATCTAGTCCCCACGTGAAGTGGGTTCCCGTTGGTTAGTCGTCCAACAGGTCACTCCATTCATGTTGACCCGTGTTTTATTCCTCGGTCAGGTCACTCGAGAAAGACATCTCTTCGACTCAGGCACTTCCGACCCTCGACAGGGACCTTCCACCACTCGACCTCTCCAACGCTACGGACGTTTCGCCATCAGTACTTCCTCAGCTGTGATACTCAGTCCTGTCTCGGTACACCCATTTTTCTCCGTCTACGACCCTTCACCGTCTCGGTACGGTCCCACCAAAAGCTAAAGACAAGATTGTTTGGTGGGGATCGGAGTCTCAGAATTTTGTTGTCAATAAAATAAAATAAGATGGGGTACTGAGGCACCCAGTCCTTGAGCCCATTCGACCCCGACCCGGTGTAAGAAGACAGGGGACACCGTAGCTGTCTCCATAAGTCAAGCACCTACCCGACCAGACCTCCCAGGTTCCGTTGAAGTGAGAGTGCAACTCACGAAACGTCCTCTACCGACCTACAGAGCTGACCAGACTCTACCAGCTGACCAAGGGGAGTGAGTCAGGGAGGTCCCACAGTCAGAGTTCCCTCGACCCACAGGATGTTCCGCCAAGTCCCGAGGGTCTCTCTTGTAAGGTCCTCCGGACTCGACTACGACGTTCCGTAGAAGTTGAGTCTCACCGTGAAAGATACCCACTGCACTCAGTGATTCCGGTTGGGTCTAAACTCCCCTTCCCTCGACCCCAGTGGAAGGGTCATCCACCCTATTGTTTCCCAAACGTCGGTAAGGAGCCACCGAGACTATCATTTCTTAGACGGACGCTACGTCCTCTGGGTCCAAACTAGGGACCCACCCCTTCTAGGGGATCCCTTCCCTTACCGTTAGGCGAGGTCATAAGAACGGACCTCCTAGAGAACCTGTCTCAGACCATCCGATGTCAGGTACCCCAGTATGACTCACAGATTGTTACAGCGAAAGTTAAAGTGAATGGCACGGTCCACTCCTCATATATTAGAGGGTTTTGATGGCACTTAGATCTTATGGGTAGACCAACTTCTTTAGGTGGGGTGGTTGTCGAGAACACAAGTCGAAAGACTCGCACAGACAGGGGAAACGATGTCTCAGAGTGTCATTACGAGGACTTGCACTTACCCGAAGTCGCTCAGAGACATGGGTTACTCGGTTGGGGTTCGTCACGACCGGAGGTTCGAGACCTTCTCTTTAGGGTCCATACCGTCGTTCTTCAATGGGTTCCACATTCGACTATTCCGACCCCGTACCTCGGGTGGTAGAACAGTGAAAAGACTCGGAGTCAAAGGGGTAGACTTTGTACCTTTACTTAGAGAGACAAGACAGACGGACAATGATGGCTCGTCGTACTGGTGAATAGAAGGACAGTAAACGAAATAGAGGATCATACAGTAGAGTACTGTGTACACGGGAACTAAACACCAGTGAAGTGTTTGGAAGTGTCTTCTCACTTAAGAGGAACAGGGACGGACGGGGGCACTAGAACCGTTCGGACAAAGAGAGTTCCTTCCGTATCCTAAAAATCCTAAGACTCCCCAGACCTTTTTTTCCTTCACTTCACTTTCAGCGAGCCACACAGACTGAGAAACGTTGGGATACATGATATGGTAGGAACCTTAAGAGGTCCGGTCTTATGGTCTCACCCATCGGAAAGGGAAGAGGTCCCCTAGAAGGGTTGGATCCATAGCTTGGGTCCAGAGGGTGTAACGTCTGCCTAAAAAGTGGTCGACTCGGTGTTCCCTTCGGGGGTTTTTTCCTTCCAACCGTGTTTTAATAAACTCCCTGTTCCGTCAATTGACCACCACTTATTCCCTCCGTTAGGGTCTATCTCATGTCTCACCCCTAAGCCCCGTTCTGTCCTGTGTCTCAAACCCCCACCCCCTCCTCCTCGGACATCCTCCCTACCACCCCAACCCACGGTCCGTCCCTTTCCCGTCGCAATCATGTCTATCACCCCGTTCAAATAAAGAGAAAGAAACCGAAGAAAGGGAAAGGAACTGGGAAGATTCAGACCCCCAAAAAGAAAACCGACACGACCCAGAAACAACGACTCGCGTCCGAAAGAGATCAACGTCGCTCGCCTCCGGTGAGAAGGAGCTCTACGAGCCCGAAGAGTGACACCACAGAAGAGAACAATGTCTCGTGTGTCCGACGTCATCAACACCGAGCGTCCGAATCAACGGAACGTCGTACACCTAGAATCAAAGGTCTGGTCCCTAGCTTAGACACAGGGGACTTGACCGTCCTCCTGAGAGTTGGTGACCTGGTGGTCCGTTCAAGACTCAGAAGATTCAAAAGAGTGGGGAGGACCAGACACGTATAAGACAAAGGAGAGGAACCTTCTAAGGGAGACAGGGGTCTAAGTTTGAGGATAGGAAGAAATCCACAGAAGATTCACAGAGAAGAGGTCTCTTCAGAAGAGACTTCGAGATTGGGTTTATTGTGGGGGAGAATGGAAAAAAAGTGTCGTGGTCAAGGGCAGTGTCGGGATTAACACAAGTATTCCTATGTAAAAGGTCACATAAATTAATACTCGAATAACAGGCAGAGGGGGTGATTTGTCCTCGAGGGTGTTTCCATCGTAAATCGATCGTAAACACCTTCCTTAATTACTTGTTCCCGTGGGCTCAATTGACCCGATCTCTGGTTCCTCGTCCGGGGGTGACAGGTCTGGTGTCTCGTCCCAGGTACTTTACTCTACGGTTTCTCTTCTTCCCCGGACTCCCCCTAGGGACCGGAGGGTGGGTGTGGACGAGGTCCGGACCGAGTGGGCGGTGGTTGTGTGTGTCGGACCGGGGTCTACGATCTTGTGACGTCGAAATAACTAACTTTGTTGGCGCAGGCGTTGATCTCCAATGTAAACCCCCACCCCCCCGTACCCCACTTGTCCCTTGTTTTACCCCCGTCTCCGACCCCACCTCTGTCTCTCGTTCCGTTTCCCCGCTCCTACCCCAGCACACTGACTTTGTTGGGGCTAGGCAACGTGGGCACTTTCTCCCAGAGGTCAACACGAAAATGGCACCACCGCCCCCACCCGGACCCGTGCCTCCCCGACCGAAAGAGGGTTCAGAAACTCCGGAGTCCCGACCCCGTCAGGGGAGGAAGGGGACGCGAAAGAGGACCCAACCCCTATTTCCGGACCCACTCGACGGACGGGACCCTGTCCTTCCTACGAGTCTCCGGTGGTCCCTTCTTCCCGGTCGTCTCAACCTGACTCTACCACTAATACACCCACCGACCCCCCACCGCACGGTCCTCCGTGTCGTAAGGGTCCCCCCGGGGAACCTTTACTTCCGTACTCTGTCCCCCTCTCCCCCACCTCCCCCGTTCCCGGTAGAAAGACCTGGAGTCGAAAGAGTGGACAAGTCACCCTCGTGACCTAATTCACCGAGGATTCCAGGGAAGGTCGAGATTCCCAGTTCCCTAGGGGTCCTTTTCACCCTAGGAAGACGGGGTTGTGTGTTGGAGTGTATATGTGTGTGAGAATGTGTGGGAGAGTGTGTGTATGTGTAGGAGAGTATCCCCATGTGTGTCGTCGTGACTCTGTTGTCTTTCCCCCATGTTCGGACGGAAACCTTAACTCCTCCCGAAGGGACTTGGGTCTTTGAGTTGTTCACCGTTGAGAGGTCCCGTCCGAGCCGGTAGGGTAAGGACTTCTGTCTGGGACCTTCATGGGGGAGAGGGGGAACTCGACAGGTTTCTTTTGTGTTCCTAATAGGGACGAGGGGGTCCGAGGGGACTAGGAATCCCCCTTTCGGTTGTCCTGCTCCTATGGACCTGTGTGCCTGAAAGTAAGGGTCGGGTCCCAGTACACTTCTGTCTTCCCTTCCCTCTGTCTCGGGGAAATACACCCTCGGACCGCCCGCCCCCCCGCCCGCCGTCGTCGATATGGGTCACACCCGTCCCCACCACCGTCGGAGGTACACCGTGGGTCCGGACTGGACCCCGTCCTCTCCGACACCGGACCCTACACTCTGGTCTTAATCCCGTCCCTCCGTCAGGGAGAGGGTCACGTCCCGGGTCATTGTCGACATTGTAGACGCCGTCGTGGGTCTCTGTCCCGACAGACTGGTTCGAGGAGGACCGACGGACCGTCCCGTCGTCGGTGTCCACACTGTCGGGGTCCCGACGTCACGGACCGAAGGTTCCGACCGAGGTGGAGTCGACCGACACACTCGACCCGGTTCAGGAGGGGTGGACGGGACCCGAAGTGAGAGTAAACGGGGCACTCCTCAAACCTGGGGACTCCGGGAAGGGTCGTGGCTGCCGGACTCGGCCCCCGAAAGTGACTCGTGTCTCTCTTCCCTTTCACTTACTCTTTCTCCTCAGTCCCGCAAGGTCTCTCTCGTCTCCGCCTTCCACACAGGGTCGTCCTGCCCCGAACCAGTCGTCCGAATCGAGGCGCGGGGCCCTCCGACAGACACAGGGGTTCCCGTCCGGTCGGTTCGACTCTAAGGGAGAGAGGGTGGGTCTGACGTGGACCGGGGTCCTCAGGGAGTCAGGGGGTCTGTGGTTGGACCTCCCCTGTCCCCAGTTCCTGGGGTTGTGGGACTCCTGTCTAGGACCTGGGGGGTAAAATTCCGGTGTTTTACGGAGTCGGTGGGACTGGGTCTCCCGCTCTGACGGTGACCCCTCTACGTGACCTAGGTCGGTCAGACCAGAGGGGATCCGACCCCCAGGAGTACCCGGTGGATGGTTGTGTGTCTACGACTGTGAGTGACCGTGTGTTTCTGTGTTCGCGGTGTCCACTGCGACTGTGTCTCCGTGTCTGAGTGTTCCAGGGGTCCCTGTGCGTGGTTGTAAGTAAGGACCGTCGGGGAGTGTGCGTACGTGTGCGTGCGTGTGCGTGTACGTGTGCGTGTGCGTGCGTGTGCGTGTCTCCGATCGTGTGGGGAGCCACGTGTGTAGTGTGTGACGAGTGCAGTCGTGTGTGCTTGTGGGTGTAGGGGATGTCTAGACGACCCTGGACGTCTGTACGCTCCTGGTTCCTGGAGTCGCCGGGGGACCCCGCGAGACACTCGGGTCCAGTTCGGTGGGAGGTCAGTCCCACGGGTACCAGGCGGAGCTGGAGGGAGACGCCGAGGGGCAAAGAACGGGGGCGACGTGAGAGACAGGCACACTGGGTCTACAGGGGAGAGAGGTCTGTCTGGACTTGAGCCCCCGGTACTCACCCTCCGAGTCGAGTCGACTGTATGTCGTTCAGGGAAAAGACATAAGTCGAGATGTCTACACCTCCACTCACTCCCTCTGGTCGAGGGGTAGTGCCTCGTTAGTCTCGGCCCCTGTCTACAGAAGTTTTCAGTAGGCTCCCGACGTCGGTGCCCCGCCGTACCTTGGGGCTCCTCCTTCATGAGGCTTACAAGCCGTGGGTGGGGCCGGTCCCGTGTCTCCTCCGTGGACCGTCCACTGCCCAGCCACTAAGGGCGAGACCCCAAGAGGACTCCTCGAGACTTTGTAAGGACTACGGTCCGACGTGAGGTCAGGTTAATTTGACCGTGGAGACCTCCCCTGGGACTCGCGACCGCTAAGGATTTTCTGGGAGACTACTGCGATAAGACGTCGGTCCGGCCCTTGGTGACTAAAGATATTAGGTAGGGCGACCCGTTTCGACTCTCTAAAGGATTGTCCGGGTGAACACGACCCATACTCCACCCCTACCCAGTCCCCTCCCGACCGTCCGAGTCTCCTCCTCGAGTGTCAGATCAACCCCGTCGTCTGGGACGTGTCTACCCTGGTAATTTGTTGTGGGTCTCTGCGCTACGTTCGTGCGAGACCCTTGGACCTCTGTGAGTAGATTCTGTCCGGAACCGCCCCGGTCCGTCCGTCGGCACGACCGGCCCATAGTCCTCCGGGGCGAGGTCGGGACCGGACCGGTGGGTGGGCGACAACCACTACTACTATTGAGTCCGGACCGTCTCTCCTCTACCCGTGCAAACGAAACCAAAGGACGGACGGAGGACCGTGACGTGACGACGGAGAGCAGACGTCGACAAGGGTGGTTTACGAGGCTCTCCTCGGGGCACGGAGGAGGTGGTTTCACCGGAAGTAAAGGTGTCCCAGCAGACATTCGAAGTAGAGGGCAGCCCCTACTTTCCGTCTTGAAGTCCGCCGCCGTCCCGCGAGCTCTGATGTGTTATCCCTACTTCACCGTGCGAGCCGGTTGCGAGGTCTTGTAAGCAAGTGCTTCTGTCTGCACGACTGTGGGTGTCCGTGAGTGTCTCGCCCCACTCTGGATCGGAGCGTACGGCTCTTGACGTGTGTGTCTGCATATAAACGTGTGTGAGGACGGTCTCTACATGGGTGGTGTCACTATGTGTCCGTTGTCTACCCAGGTGTGCACGAGTGTGCACGTGTGTGTGCGTGTGTACGCATTGTTAGGTGGGACCTTTCCCGACCCGGAGGAGACAGGGTACCTGTCGACCCTACCCCCGAGTCCCCACTGCCACTCCCCCTCTAGATCCAGGGGAGTACGGGTAGAGTCGGGGGGGTTGAGTTCTGGTTCCCGTGCCTCGGAGAAAAGTCAAACGCCCGTACTCGGAGTCGAGGGTCCCTTATACCACTGGTCGTTGACAGGGGAGTCCGGTAGCTGTTTGGGGCGAGGAAGTGACTGGGACCCACCTCTTCCTTCTCTGTCGGTCTAGGACGAAACGCCACCTCCGCCTGTCCCGTCGGGGGTTGTGTGGGCCGGGTCTCGTGGGGAAGTACCGTCCCTATATTCTTCGTCTCTTCTAAGTGAGATGGGGATTTGGTCGCGGGCTGTGCGCCCGTACTTTAGTATTTCCGTCTTGAAGAGACGAGGAGAGTTTCAGTTTGGAGTCGGGTCTTTTACCGAACCGGTGGTGGGGAGGGGACCGAAGACCCCTACGTCGCCACCGACCGCCCCCCTCCGACTCCAATCCGGGTACTGGTCCCACCCCCCGACACGAGAGTCCTTCGGTCGACGAACACCCCACCCCCACGTCGCCCTCCCCTTCCTTCCCTCCCCAGTCAGGAGTCTGACGGGTCCGGGTTCTGAGACATGGCCGAGGGAAGTTTCACCCATGTTACAACCCCCACCCCGCACCTATACTGCGTAGTCCTCACTTGCCCGGTCCGCGACCCCCCCTGGACCCGAGAGGCCGCAGACCGGAAGTGAGACCCTTGTCCCAAGGTACGTCGGTCACGGAGTAGAACGTACAGCAGGTGTGTCGAGTGTCTCAAGGAGTCCCGGGGAGGCTGGGGCCGGAGGAGACAGGGTCCCTCAAGGTCTCAGGGCGGGTCCCGTGTCGAGGATACGGGCGAGGGGAAGACCGAGGACGACCCCTTCGGTGACCCGACTCGACTCGGACCTCAGCCCCGGTCCCCTTCCCGTCTCTGTGTGGCGCCGACGTCGGGGCTGTTCCTGGTGCACCGCGGCTCTAGGGACCCCCCGCCCGCGGTAAGTCCGCTCAGGGGACCGAGACGTCATTTCTTCCACGACCGTCGAACCTATCTTTGAACACGAAATTATATAGAGACACACACACTCACACCCACACACACACACAGCTTGTTGGCAGAGGCCCCGGAGTCACGACCCGGAAACAGGAACAAGAGGCGAGGAGGAGCGCCGGCTGCGGCCGGGGGAGGGACCGCCCGCCGGGACGGGGACCCGTGGGGCCGACCGCACCCCAGTCAGAAACCATGCTACGCCTGTGAAACCACACGGCCCCCCCGCCCCACCCCGCCCGGTGCGTCGAGAGTAGTAGAGACGTTGCGGTTCTCCTTCCACCGGTGTCCGGGGGTCTCGACACCCTCCCCGACCGCCCCCCGAGGTGACGGGCCGTAGTGGTGGTGACACTGCCCTCTCTCTTCCCTGTGTCCGGCCCCGAGACCAGTCGAGTCGTCCCGGTCCCTCCTCACCCGCCCGCCCGTCCGGTGCACTCCCAGCAAGGGGATGGGGGTGAGACACGTGTGTCTGTGTGAGCGTCCTGCACGCCACCCCCAATTGAGACGGACGACCCAGGTTTAGGACCGGGCACCGAGTGATTCCTTCTGTGTCTCGTTAAGTAAGCTGGAGTCCCTGGAGTCGAAGGAGTAGATATTTTACTCAGATTGTCCCTTTAAAGGACCAGTGGGTCGCCTAGTCTGAGGTGTGAAGGTGACGTCCTCCGTCCCCAAGCTAGGGATCAACCCTTCGATCCCTAGGGTGTACGGAACACCACACCGATTTTTTTTTTTCTTTTTTTTTACCCCTTACTACTTTTATTTCATTTTTATTTTATTTTACTCACCTTCTCGGTGAGGTCTCCTGACACCACTCCTTACTTACTCTAGTATGTATATGTCCACAGACATGGAACGGACCATACATCATTAAAGAACCATTGGAGCTTGACTGTAATAACGTTTGTGGGTCGGGGGTCACACCCTTCCCCATGTCCAAGTGTGAACCTGTGTGTGTATATGTATGTCTCTCTACAAGGGTCTTTGTCTACGACGATGGCATACGAATCAAGTGTCCTCCCAGACCAGCAGAGTGACGGGTACGTCGGGTGTCGGACTGGTCCCACCCCGGGTTCCACCCATGGTTTGTGTGGTCGTGGACAAAGGTGTCGATGGTTGTGTACGTGGGGTAGTGGAACGGTGACCCTTGGGGTTAAGTCTGTAGTTGTGGTGGAGGGGACTGTCTCCGTGGGGGGTGGGTGAAAGACGGGACGTGGAAATAACCCTAGGTAGACGAAGGACCCTGTGAGGGGGAAGAAGTCCCACTGCAGTAGATACCGCTATAGGGGGTCCATCGGGCTCGGAGCCTGTGGGAGTTTTTATTAGACCCCACCCTAGTCTCTCGTCCCTCGCACCACTCCCTCTAAGACGAGGGTCGGAAATGGGAGGCAGAGGGTCCTTCCAGGGGGGTAGGGACGTACGAAGGGAGAAGTCGAGGACCCCTCGGCCGGGGTCCGGCCCTCTCGATATTCGTCTCCACCCGGGCCCGCTGAGTGGACCTTCCCGGGCGAGCCCAACTACCCGTGTACGCGGACGACGGTGTGCAACGGGAATAACGGCGACTCCCTGGTCCGCACGCACAGGTCCCGGGGAAACAAGGCCCTGGCGTGGTCCTCCAACTCCCTCGGACACAGCCCGTACTCCTCTCCGCCGACACTCCCCGGTGAGGGACGAAAGGGGTGAGTGGTGGAAGCTGAGGGATGGTCCCGAGCGTCGTGACGGGGGTGACCTGCCCTGGAAGAGGGGTGACGTCTGACCGGTCGTAGGACAGTAGGGTCTCCCCTCGAGTCGCACCCTTTCTCGTGTCGTCGTCCCGAAGACAAGTAGTCCTGTTAAACGTTTCAAAGAAAGTGTAGAAAGGAAGGAAGGATTAGTCATTGCGGGGGGTTGGGACCTTGTGTGGGTGTGTGTGGGGATGGGAAGGAGGAGATCCGTCGTCTCAACAGGATCCTGTGACCCCGGGTTCAGACTTGTGTTTCGTTCTAAGGGTTTCATACGTCACGTGTGTGAGCCACCGTGTGTTGCGATGACGTCAAAGACCTCCATTCACACACGATTCAACGAAGTCAACAGAGACTAAGAAACGTTGGGGTTGTTGAGGAGACAGGTATATTACCATCTATGATCAGTAATACGATACGACTCAGCGAAGTCAGTAGAGACTGAGAAACGTTGGGGTACCTGACATCGGGCGGTCCGAGGAGACAGACACCCCTAAGAGGTCCGTTCTTATTATGACCTCACCCAACGGTTATGGAAGAGGTCTCCTAGAAGGGTTGTGTCGTTAACTTGGGTGCAGAGAATACAGAGGACCTAACCGTCCGCCCAAGAAATGGTGATCGTGGTGGTCACTTAGGGGACTTCCATGTCCTTGGTTCAAATTTTTAAATTGTGAACTTCCCACCGCCCACCCACTTTACCCACTTCTTTGATTTTTTCCAACTTGAAGGTTAATATTTTATTCAGGACCCCTATATTGCATTACGACTGACATCAGTGGTATGTCAATGATTATGACATAACGTGTAAACTTTCAACGGTTCTTTCATCTAGAATTTTCAAGAATAGTATTGCTTTTTTTTTTAAGACCACTACCTATAATTGATCTGAATGACATCGTTAATAAAACGTCATATGTGTTTACGGTTTAGTAATACAACATGTAGACCTTGATTAAATTACAGTTAATATGGAGTTATTTTTACATTATGAATACAAAATTCTCCACTTATTTTACTCGGGAAGTTTAGGTGTTGAAGAGATCATAACTACGAATCCTGTTTCGATTCTTTTTCCTGCACTGAATTTCTTTTTATAATCACATACATGATGTATCGACACCATTTTAGACTTTAAAACTTTCATAATTGGATCCCCCACGACTCGGGGAGACGGGTGTCTGGGTCCCCGGACCCTAACCTCTCCACGACTGTCCGTTACCTTTTTCCTCCTCACCTAGGTCGGAACCGTTCCTCGTGGGTCCGTTCCCACACGGGGAAGTGACCGCGACGGTCGGATAGAGCTCGGGGGACACTGTACTTCTGGACCGAGTCTCCCTTCCCCTTAGTTAGAATCCACCGTGGACCACGGACCGTAAAAGTACCGTGACGGGTATCTGTTACGGTGTGGTAGACACTGTGGTCTATCTGTCTGGGGGCCACCCTCTCCCGGTGGTTTACAATGGACGGACTCTCGTTTCCTCAACCGAACCTGGTTCCTCTCGGTCTCTCTATGTTCCAGACCCCTGTCGACCATGGACCTCGACGGTCCATCCCACTCTCCCCACCCCTCTCCTTCCTGGTCCTGTCGTCCTTTACGGGTGGGAAGGGGTCGTCGTCCGGGCCCGGACCCCCTCCTTGTGAGGTTTCTAGGGTCCGGACACTCCTGGGAACGGTCGTCTGCCCCGGGAGTCTCCCGACGTCGGTCGTGGGTCTCCCGGCCCTCCTCGGTGTGACCGTCTCCGTTCCGGGTTCGGCGTCACGGAAAACCCGAAGAGTGGTCGGGGGTTACCCTGGAGGGAGAGAAGGGGGAAGAACCTCTAAAAAGAGGATAGGGTTAGGGGTTTAGGGGTCCCAGATTGGAGTTAGCAGTTTGGAAAGGAAGGAGGAGGTGGTGGGACAAGGTTCCTGAGTTTACCCTTTTGGGGTGGAAAAGTGACGAGTTTGGTTTTGACTTCAAGACGGGGGAAGGGAGCAGTAAGGTGGTCGAGGTTCTAGAGGGGAGAAGGACTGTCGGAAAGGGTCCCAGTCGGTCTCGGGATTCCCGTGGACGAGTGATACAAGAAGAAACAGTGGAGGCCTCGACTTGACTCGATGTTCGACGTCGGACCTGTATCAGGTCGAAACGTCTGGGACCCAAACCGGTCCCAGACAAGGGTGACGAACTCTACGGGAGGGGATGATACAAGGGGACTGGTTTAGGGAAAACACGAAGTTCCAGAGAGACTTTGTGGTGGAGAAGGTCCTTCAGAAGGGTCCAACCTCGACCCTCGCGAGACACGATGAACATTTAAGACTCTGGAATTTGACATCGAGGGGAACGAGTCTCGTGAGGGGCGAGACACCTCACCATCAATGACCCTAAGAGTAGAAGAGAGTAAACTGAGGTGTCCCTTTCGGGAGTAGTTTGACGATGGACGAGAGTCATAAACTTACGAGTTACTGACAGTAGTCCTAACTTTTCCCTGAAAGTATCGTAGAGTCTCAATCTTCAATGGAGTCCCCAGTAGTTCAGGTCCGAGGTGATGGAGGGAAAATAAGTGAGTAAGTGGATTAACTCGTCCGAGACAAGATCTGTGGTCCCTGTGTAGGTACTTATTCTGTTTCTTGGGACGGAGGACCTCGAATACGAGAAACCCACCTTTCGTGTTATTTCTTATATTACGTCCTTTCCCTACCTTTTCACAAAATGCACCCCGACAGTCCCTGGAGAGGTTCCTCTGGACTTACTCCACCCCCCTCTTGTAAGGTCCAGTCCCTTTTGTAGTGTTCGTTTCCGGAGATTCCGTACTTCCTTGGACGGAGTTTATATATTTCTTTTCGTTCCTCTAGTCACACGAACTCGACTCACCTCAGTACCCTCTCGTCGTCTTTTACTCTAGTCTCTTCGTCCGTCCCCACCCGGTCCAGACCCTCCGGACCTCTTCTGTCACTCCCTTCTCCCGACTCGTCCCCTCATTATAATGGGTCGTGTCCCCAGGGGAGGTGTCGTGGGGACGATCTGAGAGGAGGATGGGCCCCTGTCTTATCGTCTGAGGAAACGACCCGTCTAGACTACCAATATCGTAGAAGGAGTCCATCTTAAGTCCAGACGGAGGGTCTTCAAAAGTTACTAACCACAAACAGGGTGGATGACCCCCTGTGGATCGTTCGAGACCTTGTGTCTGTCGAGGGAGTCCTGAAAGAGACGAGGGTCCGTGGGGTCGAGAATTTCGAATTTAGAGGGTCCCGGAAGGACATAGGTTGTACGAGAAGAATGGTCGACCCAAGGGGCACGAGGAGGACTTGACTCCTGTTTTACTGGTGGACAGGACCAAACGGACCCTACACCCTGAAGATCGTGATTTTCACCCTTTCCGACCCCGTTTCCTAACCAAACTTGACGGGTCTCATGATCGACCTGTCACACCAGGGTGAGTAGGGGTGGGGGTGGATAGAGTGTCCTTCGAAGAGTGCTTCAGGTCTGGGTCGGTGTTCACTTGACCGGACACATCTGTCGGACCTCCCGAGGTCGCCGACGTCTTCCAGGGTAGGGGTGGAGTAAGACCAAGTAGTCAAATCGGGCTGGGTAACGAGGTCGACACCTGTGAAGTGTCACTCGGAAATCCAGACGTGAACCAATTTCAGTGAAGGAGACGACACGTCGGTTCTTCTTGTCACTTCTAAAGACACTGGAGAATCCCGTACTAACAGTTCTCCATGTCAAAACTCCCTTTTCGTTCCGTGTCTTGTGACATGTATTTTACGCCCCTTTCTCCTATGTACACATGACCGAAGAGATGTGAAATTCGTAAAGACCTTCACACGGTGGGGGGGGGTTTAGATCATGGAACTAACGGAGACCTCTCCGTGAGATCCACCGTCCTCCTGACCCTACCCTTCCCCCGAGAGTAGTCCATGGAAAACATGGAAGGCTGAACACGTTTCTGTAAAGGAAAAGGTATTTATACATTTGTTTGTTTGTTTTAATTTTAATTTTAACAGTGAAGGAGTCGTCAGAAGGTATTAGTCCAGGGGTCGCAGTCAGTTCAGAGGGACAATAGTCGACACAACTGGGGGTAGGACGGCGACGTCTGTGTGTAGTGTCACCGGCGATTTAAGATGGATCGCGTTACTCAATAAAGTACAGACAGAGAGGGTGAACTGACGTCCACGGTTCACCTGCTCCTTGGACAGGTAGGACAAGAGACTTGGTGGACTTCGGTCCGTGTCTCGTCCTACAGATCTCCACTGCCGACTTGACTGTTCAAGTGACTGATTACACTACGAGGATGGTCTCGGCAGAGAAGGGTTTCCCGTGTGGGGAACCCAAGACATCCTGAAGGAGAGCAACGAGTGTTTAGTCGAGGGAAGGTTGGGACACAAATCCCGAACCCTCTCAGTCGTCTTAACCCGACGACACACTAGAACCCGTATACGAATTGGAGAGATCAAATATACCATTGTGGAGTGAGTAAGTCACCGACACTCACAATTACTCTGGTGTCTACGTCTCGTAGGTCTTTCAGTTATGTACGTCGGAGAATCGACTGAAGAGGTAGGGGAGATTCTGAAGGTGGAGTAGGACGACTTCGGTAAAAGAAACGTCTGAGTCTTTCTGAACTAATAGAGTTCTGGAGTCTGTTCGACCGAGAGACCTGGAAAGAGAACGGGTCTAAGACGAGTGTGAGAGATGTTAGTGTGAGGGACACTAGACCGGCTCAACCCTTCGGGTCCGGAATTCGTCTGGTCAGGGGTCGAAGGACACCTGGGACGGGGGAGGGTCGTCGTCGTGAGTGAGCCCGTCCAAGCGACCAGGAAGCTGAGTGGCTACACGAAAGGCATGTACACTATCTTCTTCCTCTGTGTCATCTTGAACCGCGACCGCAACATGTCCCCTGAGTGGTTGGAGCGTGCCAGGGGGTCGAGGGCGCCGGAACTACAGAGTTACTTGTACATCATCGGACGTCTCTTCACCTCTACATGGTTGTGAGAGGAGGAGTCGGAAGGGTCGGGAGAAAGGTGGACTGAGGAAAAGACGGGAACATAGTCGATAGACTTAGGGTCCACGGAGTGTGGTGGGGTTAGACAGGAGGGACGGAGTCGTGTTGTGGCCTCAGACCCGGTCCTGAACACTCAAGAATCGAGACACCGTCGAAGAGAAGAAGGGTTAGGAGATCGTCCAGTCCTGACACAGAGGGGAGTCTGGCCCCGAAGGACTCCCGTCCCGACACAGAGGGGAGTCTGACCCAGAGGGGAGTCTGGCCCCGAGGGACTCCTCCCCGACACAGAGAGGAGTCTGACCCCGAGGGACTCCGTCCCGACACAGAGGGGAGTCTGACCCCGAAGGACTCCGCCCCGACACAGAGGGGAGTCTGACCCCGAGGGGAGTCTGACCCCGAGGGACTCCTGCCCGACACAGAGGGGAGTCTGACCCCGAGGGACTCCGTCCCGACACAGAGGGGAGTCTGACCCCGAGGGACTCCTACCCGACCCAGAGGGGAGTCTGACCCCGAGGGACTCCTGCCCGACACAGAGGGGAGTCTGACTCCGAGGGACTCCTGCCCGACACAGAGAGGAATCTCACCCCGAGGGACTCCTGCCCGACACAGAGGGGAGTCTGACCCCGAGGGACTCCGTCCCGACACAGAGGGGAGTCTGACCCCGAGGGACTCCTACCCGACCCAGAGGGGAGTCTGACCCCGAGGGACTCCTGCCCGACACAGAGGGGAGTCTGACCCCTAGGGACTCCTGCCCGACACAGAGAGGAGTCTCACCCCGAGGGACTCCGTCCCGACACAGAGGGGAGTCTGACCTCGAGGGGAGTCTGGCCCCGAGGGACTCCTCCCCGACACAGAGAGGAGTCTGACCCCGAGGGACTCCTCCCCGACACAGAGGGGAGTTTGACCCCGAGGGATTCCTCCCCGACACAGAGGGGAGTCTGACCCCGAGGGGAGTCTGACCCCGAGGGACTCCTGTCCGACACAGAGGGGAGTCTGGTCCCGAGGGGTCGCGATCTGGAGAGGGACTTCGTCAAGAGGTAAGGTTCGTCGTCCGGTAGAGGAGTGGGAGTCCCCACGGTGAATACAGTCACCCCCCTGGTCACAACCCCCTCGCGAACCCCAAGACCCACTCCCGTAAAACGGCCCAGGTCAGTTTTAACAGACAGTCCAGGACCCACATCGGTGTCTAGAAGAGTAGGANTCACCCCGAGGGACTCCGTCCCGACACGGAGGGGAGTCTGGCCCCGAGGGGAGTCTGACCCCTAGGGACTCCTGCCCGACACAGAGAGGAGTCTCACCCCGAGGGACTCCGTCCCGACACAGAGGGGAGTCTGACCTCGAGGGGAGTCTGGCCCCGAGGGACTCCTGCCCGACACAGAGGGGAGTCTGACCCCGAGGGGAGTCTGACCCCGAGGGACTCCTCCCCGACACAGAGAGGAGTCTGACCCCGAGGGACTCCTCCCCGACACAGAGGGGAGTTTGACCCCGAGGGATTCCTCCCCGACACAGAGGGGAGTCTGACCCCGAGGGGAGTCTGACCCCGAGGGACTCCTGTCCGACACAGAGGGGAGTCTGGTCCCGAGGGGTCGCGATCTGGAGAGGGACTTCGTCAAGAGGTAAGGTTCGTCGTCCGGTAGAGGAGTGGGAGTCCCCACGGTGAATACAGTCACCCCCCTGGTCACAACCCCCTCGCGAACCCCAAGACCCACTCCCGTAAGACGGCCCAGGTCAGTTTTAACAGACAGTCCAGGACCCACATCGGTGTCTAGAAGAGTAGGAGTTTCACCGTCCACAACAGACGTCAGTCCCTTCCCCACCCCTCCCTCACTCTGTTTCTCCCAGTCGGACGAACCCAGGGGAGTAGGTCAAAATTAAAGGACCAGTGGGGACTCCGTCGAGGGTTTGTATGTTCATCCCCCGGGTCCTAGTGTTCCGAGGTCTTTGGTCCGTTGTCCCGGGGACTGTGTAGACAAGGACCTAGTCCTGAAGAATTGGAAAAACCACGGTGTTTGGGAAGATTGCAGATTATTTCAATTCCTGGGGTGACGTCTAATAAATCCACGTATTTTACTTTTCGTATCCCAATGTTTCCTTTAGTATAATACGACTTTATCAGTAGTTTTTTGTTTACGAACTATGTTATTATTCACCCGAAGAGATTGATTTAGTGTTCTAGATCACAATCCAGATTCATGACATCAAAATTTTATGCTTACTTACCTTTACTGCAAATGTCTACCGACGTTGTTGAAAATCCACCACATTTTTGTGACCTAAAAGTGACCACTGTTTCAGTTAGTCCATTACCAATATGGTATAAGGATGTACGTAGTAACTGCCCCTACAATTTAAAGACACTCTTCAATCCCTTTTATTTCTTCATGAACATCCGGGAAGGTCCAAGGTCAAAGTACCCGGGTGGGACTAGTAAACCCCTCGTCAGTCAAGTACCTAGAGTCTAATTCCTGGGGACGGGGTCCCTTGTCTCTTCCATCTAATTGGACTAGAAAGGTAAAAAGAAGACCCCTGTCACTTGTCACGACTCGCTCCTGTTTCCTGGGACTCAATCTCTACAGGAGAATTGAGGTGGGAGGGAAGTTCGGAAATTCGGGGTTTTATTTAGGGCCTACGTTTATAGAGGTTTGGGTCGGGACGAGGGAGGACGAAGAGGACGGTTACCGCTCGGAGGTGCGATAAAAGAGAGACCCATAGAGAACCCCCAGGGAAGGAGGGTGGCCCCTTGGAAACACTGGGATTTCCTTCCTCTTCATCCGTCCCCATAGAGTGGACTGTTTAACCCTCTCGACTACCGACTCTTTCGTTCGTCCTTTTGGTTCAATCTTGGTTCCACATCCCGACACGTCTCCCACGGACCCGAATCCTGGTCCTTTGTCCCAGGGGTCTCGTCCTGACCCCCGGTCTCCGTGGACCGGACGTCATTGTCTCATCCTGTGACGTCTAACCCCTTGGGGTTCGAGTCCTTGATACGCCCTTTATACCTCCCCAGGGGACTCGTACTCTACCCGGGTGGATAGGGTGGCGGTGGCGGCGGTGGTGGTGGATGCGAGGCACATCACCTACTACGCCCTCCGGTATAGAGGTCGGGGTTTTCACCACATCCCGCACTCCGCCTGGAGCATCGACACCCCGTGAGCCTCCAGCCAGTCCTACATGAGGTCGTCGACGGGGAAGAGGTGTGCGGCGTGGCCCTACCGGAAGTGGTTCCGCAACACGACTAAGTTGACATCTATGTCCCTCAAGGTCTACGGGTTGTTCGGTACGGGAGGTGGACTCGTGGACGGGTCTGGGACCACACTGAAACGCCCCCGTCGTAAACTCCTCGTCTTTCTCGTTTCCTGATCCTTCGGTCCGGGAGTCAAAGGAGTAGACATTCTGTCTCGTTAGCGGGGAAGGTCCGGGGGGAGGGCCCGACAGGACCCCGTTATCATTTCTTACGTGGACGGTTACGTCCTCTATATTCTCCACAAGTTAGGGACCCAGCCCTCCTTCTTTACCGTCGGGTGAGGTCATAAGAACGGACCTCTTCGGGTACCTGCCTCTTCGGGTACCTGTCTACTCGGACCACCCGATGTCAGGTGCCCCAGCGTCCTCAGTCCGTGTTGACTCGTGTGTGTACTTGTTCATAACTTGTTGATTACACACGATCCGTGACGAGGTTTATGCTACACTAAAAATTGAACAAATTAGGAGTTCTATTGTCGGGATAGTCCACCTTATAATATTGATGGGAGTAAAGTGTTCACTTCTTTGACTCCGGTTTGTCTACATCGGACGGGTTTAATTTTGTCTTGACTACAAATCGAATCCGTCAGACGGGGTCCCAGTGTGAGAATGGGAGGTGGGTTGATGGGGAATCGACCCGCCTTGGTGTACCTTGCTCTGGTCGTCCCACCGAGACCGGGACGTAGGATCTCTGGGACACCCACTCTGAATTCGAGGATGAAATTCGAAGACTACATTCTCGTCTGAGACACAAAACACTCGTCTTTGCCGAGACGAGGGAAGGGGGTGTACTTGGGTCGTCTGAGGACGGATTAAGGGTCCCGACACGCGTCTCGTGCCCAAGTCGTCCCTATCCAGGGATCTCGGAGGGTCGAGGACGACGACACAGGTCTTGTGACACCGAGACCGAGTCTTCTCGGAAGATATTCTCCCAGTCACACAGAAGTAGGGGAAGGGGACCGAACTGTTCGTGAGGGTCCCGGTCGGACATGGACCCGCGGACAGGGGGAACCGGGTGGACCGCCTGTGACTCAGACATCAACTCGTGCCCCAGCTGTCGCAGTCCGAGGGAGACCCAGGTGACGTCGTGCATCCTCATCAAGAACCTGTCGAACACCGACGCCCACCCCAACCCCCACAGCTTCATTTTGAGGCCCGACATCCGAAACCGACTCTCCCACCCCTCGCCCCGTGCCCCGGTACTTCCCGCCCCAATCCCTCTCTGTGTCTCTCTCCTCCATACCCTCTCCCTCTGTCCTCTCCTACCCACCTTGTCTCTCGTCCTACCCCCCTCTGTTTTTGTTCCTTATAACACTCCTCTCCTCCGCCACCCTCTTCTCCTCTAACCCCTCTTACTCCCGCCCTCTCTTCCAACGTCTTCCTCCTTTCCCTCCAACCCTTAGGTTTTCCACCACAGCCACTCCTACCTCACCTTTCCGGTTCCTTTCCGGTCTTTTCTCTCTATACGTCTCTGTGTCTCTTCTCTACAATCTCTTCTGTGTCCCCTGCTCGTTACCCCTCTTCTGCGGTTCTTCCCAGTTTCTAAAACTCCGTCTTCCTTCCCTTCTCTCTATCTCTGGTTCTCCACCCCTCTGTTCCTTTCACACCCTCTTGTCCTCTCTCCCCCTCCCTCCACCCTCTACAGTGTCCCCGGAGACCGACCGTCCCGACCCGCCCCACCCCTTCCTGACCCCTCCGCCGACCACTGGACGCCAGGATCGGGGGTGACAACCAACTCCTCTAGGTCCTTTCTCGATTTCCCTATGGTCCGGTCAGTCCCCGACACCCCTCTTGGTCCCACGCCATTTTACTCCCTGTCCTTGTAGGTCCGAGAGGAGCCCCGCGACGAAGACCGTCCCTCGACCGAAAGGGGTGTCCTCCACCTCTACCCCACTAAGCCGTTAGGATAGTCGAGGAAAGGAAATGGGAGACGAGAGTGGTACTGGGGGTGGGGAAAGACGGGTCGACGTCGGAGTTTCACGGGAGAGCTTACTGAACTTCTGTATCCTGACTTTCCCTAAAGACCCGTGGCCTCCGGCCTTGTAGATCTCGCTGTCAAGTCCTTGACACACGACCGACCGGGTCACGGTGGGAGGTACACGGTCCCTTCGACAGGCCCCACCCCCCTCCCCCGCCCCCCCCCCGCAGAAGAGGTAAGGGGGGTTCGATGCCGAGTCCGGGGAGTGTGGTCCGGACGTCAGTCCTTATCTAAGGGATATACGTCGAAACCCCCGGTTCCTGTTTTCTTCTCCCGGAACTTCTCACTACCGACTCCACCCCACCATGGGTCCCGAACTCACCCACTCAGATTTGGATTAACACCTGGGTCGACCTTTCTGGCGCGACGGACGATGTGCTTGTTCGCATTCGTCTCTCGACCTTCCCCACTTCGGATACGGAGTATGTCCGACCCGCACTCGCACCACTCTTGGCCGTTCCCGATCATGGGTTCCCGAGACCTCCGTGCTTCGGATCCGGACCACTTCCGAACTCTTCCCCACCCCGACAGTCTCCGGTCCAGACTTACCCGGAACTTTGCCCTTCCGATCTTACCTGCACGCCTCACCTCTCCCGACGCTCTTCTCCAGGGACAATCTAGGCTCTCCGGACGCGCTTCCGATGTGGCCCGTACCCACCCAGGACCGTTCCGTCCCCCGGATTTGGGCCACGTGTTTGGCCCACGTGTTTGGCCCACGTGTACCCGCCTTCCCCGCCCCGAGGTCCGGCCACACCCGCCCCGACCTCCACCCGCCCCAGACCTGGGTCCACCCGCCTCAGACCCGGGTCCACCCGCCCCGGCGGCCCTGCGAGTGGGCTCTGGACCTTCTCCGTCCGCCGGCTCGGGTGCAGCAACCTCTGCGACGTGAGCATCGACGGTGACGAGAGCGCCCACTGCCGCAGGTCCGCATCGAGCCTCACCAGCCCCCGAAGCCGCCGCTGCCCCTGCCGTCCGCCGCCTCCGTCGTCGACGGGGAACTTCGCGGTGTGTCGGCTCCGCTACGCGACCCCCGACGGAGCTTCGTCGCTCGTCGCGTCCTCGTGGCCGGCCGGGTCGCGGACCGCGTGCAGGACCCTCGGCCCGAGGTGGAGGCCGCCCTGACCCCCGCCCCCGCCGCCAGTCGCCCCGGAGAGGGGTGGCCCATTCTAGACTCCTCGACGGGGTGCCCCTCCGCTGCGTAAGTGGGGATGCGGGCGCGGGAGGGGTGGGGCGTGGGGGTCGAACCTTCCCAGAGTCCCGCCTGTGCGTGTCGCATGAGTTGTCGGTGTGGAGGGCTGGACGTCTACGGATGAGGGGGGACGGCATTGAAGGTCGGCTCGAAGGGTCTGCCCCGGAGATAAGCACGGAGTTTACCAGGGGAGTGGGGCTCACTACTGTTCGTTGTGTTGCAGTCCCAAGTCTCGTAACTAGGGGCCTCGTTCTACCGAATCCAAGTTTCGGGTCGAGACGGAGATTTGTCGACACTCTAGAATCCTTTCAAAGAATTACAGACACACTGGGTCAAAGGGATAAACATTTTTGCCCACTTATTACCTTAGATATGTCTCTCGACACTTCCTGATCTACTCAATCACGTAATTCTATGAGTCTTGTCACGAACTGTGTACCGTCCAATTGAGATCCCGAAGGGACCACCGAGCCTCTTATTTCTTAGGCAGAAGTTATGTCCTCTGGACCGAAGGTAGGGACCCAACCCTTCTAGGGGACCTCCTCCTACACCGTTGGGTGAGGTCATAAGGACGGACCTCTTAGGGATACCTGTCTCCTCGGACCGCCCGATGTCAGGTACCCCAGCGTTTCTCAGCCTGTGCTGACTCGCTGATTCGTGTGTCGCGTCCAATTGAGAGTAGTAGTGTGACTCCGTCACACAAGGGAACTTCCAGGAAGAAGGAAGTTTGAGAGTAAAGGTGAACAGTTTTAGTCAAGAAACGAGTGACACAGGGGCCCTTACTTCTACCCCATGTTCACGGCGTTCCCAGTACCCGGAGGTACAGGATGTCGTGCCCCCAGTTCCTCCCCAACCCCATGGTCGTCATCCGCCTCCCCAAACCAGCCTGCACCTCCCACCCCCACTTCCTCTGGCCCTCCCTGTCGAGCCTGCCATCAGACCCACCCCGCCACCCTGAGTGTGACCTGCAAGTCGACGTGGACCCGGAGCGCGCCCGCGTGCAACTTCGGTAATATCGCTCGCCAGACCGTCGCCATCCAGGGTGAGTACAGCGCCGAGTGCGCGAGGTCGGAGTCGAAGGGCAGTCCCCAGAGGAGGTCCCCGTCGGGGCTACCGTCGTGGCGCCGGAGGAACAGGTGCGCCCTGGTGTCGTGTCCGCCGGCTCCGAACGGGGCGTGAAGCGTGACGTCGAGTCGACCGCTCGGGAGCGCGTGTCAGTGGTGCCGGGACGGGAACCCGTGCGACTACCACCCGCCGTGACACCCCGGCCCCTCTCTATCCTCGGTCCAATCTCGAAGGGGGCTGGGGTGGGGTTGGGTCTGGAGACGAGACCCCGCAGACGAAGGGAGGGCGATGCAAGCTTGGAGGGAAAGGGTAGGGTCTCGCGGGTGTCTGGGACGTCAAAGACGTTTCATCTTGAGGGGAGGGGGTTTGGGAGAGGTGAAGGACCCGGAGATGGAGAGTTCCAGAGGGTTGAGTCTTTCTCATGACTTCAGCAGGTCCGGCTAAGGAAAATAGAGGATTGGGTTGTAATGATTCAAACCCCCTAAGGTAAAAAATAAGTAAATAAACCCCCTACCCCCCCAAGGTGAAAAATTTATCAAGACGACTTATCGAAGAGGGAATTAGGGGAGAGAGGTCGGGTGGACGGGGCGAGATCACTTTCGAAGGTAGAAGAGAAAGACCTCACAATAGTGTCTAGGCATCAGCCAGGGGGTCGTAGGAGTGGGAAGGAAGGTTTCACTATCTGATAGACCCGAAAACGTCCCGTGTGTCGGTCTTACTTCTGATAAAGGGTCGGACGGAATACCGACCGACACCAGTACACTGATTTAAGACCGGTTCCGCCACCCCAGAAATTTCCCTCTCCGACACGGAGAGAAGGAGGGAGGACGTCCGACCTTACGTCTGACTACCGACGTCGACCGTGACGGTAACACCTGCTCCACCGTGTACGATTCCTCTTGTCTTATCGTTCTACTCTACCTCGGACCCCGAGATTCCTGAACTACCTCGTCTCGATGATAAGGTCGGACCTGACGAGTGAAAATGTTCTTTTTCTTTATGTATATATCGAGTAAATTTCGGTGATAATAAATCTGAAAAAGACAGTAAGTGTCGGTTTGGATTAGGTTGAGTTGTGCGACGGGTTTACTTCTCAGAAATTTCTGAAGGTCTCTCTCCTATAAACATATGTATATGGACACATATGTGACACATAAGTGAAACGACACGTCGTCTTTGATTGTGTTGTAACATTTCGTTAATATGAGGTTAATTTTTTTTTTCTGAAGGTACCCAGGGTAGAGTATAGTGTAGTTTGTTCAATTTTACAGAAGTAATTTATATTTAACATTTATTGAGATGTTTCGTTCAACTCCAGGTCAATAGATCCACCGTATTAAATACGAGATATTTGTAAATATGTAAATAACTGAAATTAAGACATCAAAAGAAAAACATAAAACCTCGGTTAACTAAATAAAAAGGTTAGGATGAGGTAAAGGTATCCAAGAAATTTTCGAAGGTACGGGATCCGTAGTTCGAATATTCGGTTTGCTTCCTTTACCGGGACATGGGAGTAACTAAAGGGACAAAGATTTTGTAGGGTCGAGGGTTGGGACAATACGGGGTGTTCGATTTCCCGACATGGAGGAAAAACTCCGGTATGACAGGAGTCAAATTTTGAGTTTGGGGAACCGAGACTTTGTTCCGAGAATGGAGACAGTTGGGAGTCGAAGTAGAAGGGAAAGGGTAGGACTCAGGGTCGACACCCTAGGTGAACATTCCTTGTATGAGGGACCTATGTCGTTCAGAGTATATGGAACCCCCGAGGGACAGGGAGGAGAGGACCCGAACAAGGGATGTGGATCGTTTACGAGTGTACCTTGAACCGAGGAGATTCTTCAGCAGAGGGAACTACTGGGGTCCGTCGGACCAGGAAGAGAGTACAGGGGTTCTACGAGACGTCCGGGGTGCAAATCGAGGACTCAGAATAGATTCCAAACAAGAAGGAAAAGGACGTGGAACGGACTGGGGAGGTGTTGTCCGGATAGAGGGACCGATCCGTCACTCGAGACTCTTACCCCGACACCACAAGTACCGAACCAAGGGGTCGAGGAGTGGGTCCTGTACCGAGTCCTAAATTCTTTACCTAAACACCCTAGGTACCTCGGATCAAGTGAGGGTTCGGGTCGAGTCCAGATAGAGGAAGACCTTCGGAAAGGACTACGGAGGTCGAAGTGGACCGAGGAGGGACAAGTCCATAGTCGTACCCTTCCCGGAGGTTCCGGTAGACCAGGTCACAGAGTATCTGCTCTCTGACTCCGGGTCTCTCAGTTTCTCCAAATCGGTTTCAGTCGGTCGTTGAGTCACGTTCCATCACCCCCGACCTCTACTTTAAGGTCTCTGAAACAAGTCTCAGTGAGGGAGGTTTGAGAAAAAGGTTCACATTTGGAAAGTCCCCACCGACTCTCGTTCTAGACTTCAGTCCGACGGACCCAAACTTAGGGTCGAGGTGGTGGACGACTACACACTTTGAGAGACTCGGATTCAAAGAAGTAGAGATTTTGGACTTCTACCTGGTAGATGGGGTGTATCATTTAGAACTTGCACTTACTCTATTTATGTTTTAGTAGTCTTGTATGTCACTTGTGAGTAATTTACAACCGATAATAAAGTAATAGTAAAAAAAAATAATAACCATATTTCTGGGTTTAAGAGACGTTTTAGACCGGGGACGGTTGGAGAGGTGAGAGTAGACTGAGGTAAGACGGTCGGTGTGAGAGGAAGAAAGTCCCGAGGTTTACCAAGTACCTGAAAGGACGGAGTCACGGAAACGTGTACGACTAAGGAACCGGACGGAAAGAGAAGATGGAGAGAACGAGAGAACACGGATGATTTTAGGACAGGGAGGGAGTCTAGATTTAGTTTCGATAGAATCCTTTGGGGAAGGACTGAGAGTACGTAGTGTTAAACGTCACTATAGATACACACCCTATTAGACTTTGTGTAAACGATCATTCAGGTCACTCCCGTCTTGGACAAAACGGATGGTGAAGGGACGTCACGGACCGTGTCACGGACCGTATATTAGGTATATATACGTATGCTACGTACGCCGTACTTGTCTACCACAGGAGGAGTGACACCGGAGGGAAAGAGTTCGACGACGGGGGAGGGGAGACACCCCGAGAGGTCGGGGAAGGTAGGAGGGACAACGGGGTGGAGGTCGACGGGTGGACAGAGTCTCCTCTACAACTGGAGCTGTGAGTCCAGCCCGTGTCCACGGGGGCCCTTCCTTCGGTGCGTGTCCATCCACGGCATCAGTGACTTCACGTCCAGTTACTCGAGATCCGACGACCACTGCCGTCCGTTGAGCCCCAGTAACGCTCAGTGGTCGTCGGAGAATCTGTACGCACGACCGAACGGCAAGAACTTGGTGACCATCCAGTGGAAGAGGACCCCGTGACGCAGGTGCACCGTGCTGTCGAAGTCTAGGACCGGGTCGACATACAAGAGCGAGAGAAACTAGTGTAGACCCCACTAGACCTTACACCGTAAGAAGTACCGATACCCACCTTCCCTTCCCTTCCCACCGACCCCGACCGGGTTTCGGTCCCGAGGGACAGAGTGGTGGCGGTAGGTCTACGCCGAGGAGCGAAGGTCGACCGGAAGGACCTCCAGCCCCAGATGTTGGGGTAAGGGTCCTCCTTGGTAGTACAAAAGACGAACCTTTAACAAGACGAACGAGTCTACACAAAGGTTTTCAAGTTTTTTTCGACCGACATCTTTTCAGTCAAAATCATTAGTTATGTCGGTACCAACTGGTATGTGATATCTTCCGGGACGAGATTCGTGGATTTTACATAAAGAAGTAAATCGGGTGGGGTGTTAGACACTCCCTCTGTAAAATAACAGGGACAAAATGTTTCCTCTCTTGACTCCGAGTCTGTCAAATTAGGTGAACGAGTTTCTTCATTTATCGGTTGGAACTTAAGTGTGAGTCTCGGATACAACAATCGATGACACGACGAAATATAAAAAACAACAAAATTTGGACCTTATATGTTTTAAGTTTAAAACCTTCTTTCGTGATCTTACTTTATGACCAATATGACTCACCCTGACTTCCCCTGACTCCCCTCTGAAGATTGAACGGGAAAATACGATAAATCAAGAAACGTTGTCAAACACAGTAATTTTTTTTTTCTGATTATGTTAGTAGAATGTACGTTAATGTATTTTTATGTCTCAAATCTTTCTTTTACCAGACCGGAGAAAATCTTTAGACTTATAACAAATTACATACGGTTCTCTATCGTACGAATTATAATCCACGAGTAACCTTTCCTGAGACATCGTCGATATTTAGTCTTGACCCGACTCACTTTGTCCGACGTAAAGTGGGGTTCTCCACTGGTGTTCATAAACTACATTTAGCGTTAGAATAGTTCGGTCCAAAATTTCCAGTTTACCTTAGTCCACCTCTTTTTGTTAGAAGACTACCCTTTTCATGGTAGTTTCCCTTTTCATCAGTAATCTATTGGTGTCAAACTGATAATAGAAAGAGTGATGAATTAGTCTTAATTCATTTTTCAGTATCTCACGGTCGAAGAAAAAACACTCCTCTTAGTCCCTCTCTGACCAGTCCCTCTCTACTTGCTTCTTCTCACAAGTAGAGTAGTCTTCTAAGAGTTAACTTAAACTGTTTTCGACATAAAATGAAAGTACGATTTTTCGACCTTTGTTCAGACCTAGAAAAATTTTTTTTAGAAATTTTTATTTAAAATTTTGTCATTGGATTTCGACATGTTCGTCTTCTTAAATTTTCAAAGAGGAATATCGTTTCGTCATTTTAGTTCTAGAATAGTTCGTCGATTACTAGTAATGACTCCGACTTTAGATCAATCCTTTCATAGACATGAAGAAATCTAACACGAGGTTCAAAATTAGTAAAAATGTAAATCATTAATAGAAGTATGAATGACTTTACGAAACGATTATTTCTAAATGTATCCTTCGTACACGTTTACACAAAATAAAAGTGAAACTAAGATAATTAGAACATCTTTGGCAACATGTCCCTCCTTCAGTCCTTTAAAGACAATGTCTGACGACGATTCAGCGAAGTCAGCACAGGTAGAGAGACGCTGGGGTATCTACCGGAGGATGGTCCGAGGAGACACGGACCCTAAGAGGTCCGTTCTTGTGACCTCACCCAACGGTAAAGGAAGAGGTTACGTACTTTCACTTTTCAGTTTCACTTCAGTGAGTCATCACAGGTTGAGAATCGCTGGGGTACCTGACGTCGGATGGCCCGAGGAGGCAGGTACCCTAACAGGTCCGTTCTCATGACCTCATCCCACGGTAACGGAAGAGACAATCTCTGATCTTACAGGTTTAAATCGGAGTCCGTCGGAGTCAAAGGGTTAGATTTTTTTAAGTTTCACTAGTTATGGTCGGGAAGGGTGTAGAACCGAACGACTCCAATATAAACTTTTACATCTAACATTCGACATTTATTTTGAGATATGGAGTATAACAATTAACCGATATAGGGTTACACCGAGTCTCCAATTTCGCAGACGGACCTTACGCCCTCTGGGTCCAAGCTAGGGACCCAGTCCTTCTAGGGGACCTCTTCCTTTACCGTTGGGTGAGGTCATGAGAACGAACCTCTTAGGGTACCTCCCTCCTCGGACCATCTGATGATCAGGTACCCCAGAGTTTCTCAGTCTGTGCTGACTCGCTGAAGTGAAGGTGAAAGTGAAAGTTATTTTTCAATTTTTTTTTTTTGAAATATGTTTAAAATCAGGACGGTAGACGACCGTCTGTGGACTTAACGTCCCTTTGATTTCACGGACCTTGGAAGAAGGAGTCGGAGAGGGAGGATGGTTCCTTTTCTTCTGTCCGGGGAAAGGGGAAGGTCAAGGACTCGTTGTCCTTGGGGTAGACGAAGGGTTCAAGGGAGGGGGTAGGGGGAGGTGGGGGTTTCGGTGCATGTAGCGTGGTCCTCCAACTGTCAGAAGAACCGTCCCAACGGGTGTAACAACCATCGACACGTCAACATCATCGGTCTCAGAGCCCGGACGTGACTTCCCTACGACTCCCACGGTGGGACCCGGTCCCGTGGGTCCCCGTCGCCCGGACCGGGTACCCTGGTGACGTCAACCCCCTCCCCTAGTGGTGGCCAGTCGTCCGTGACATGGCAGTGTAAGAGGGGTCCCAAGTGGTGGTCTCAAAGCAAGTGTCTGTCGAAGTCCCGACCACCACGACCCTCCTGTTCTTACCCCAGAGTCCCCTGACTCCGTCTCGATCTACACTCCCTCGTCTCCGTTCCTCTCTTCCGGAGGACCCCCACTCCCCCTCCTCCCTCGTCCGTCCTCCCTCCTCCCGTGTCTGAGCACCACTACACGGATCTCAGGACCAACTCCTGCGTCGTGTCCGCCCGTTCCCCACCCCGCCCCCCCCCCACCCAGACATGGGCACCACAACCACTCGGCCTTCGACTGTCGGAACAGGCCCTACGGTGTGTGCAACGCATGTCTATGGACCGTCGACATCGACCGTATCAGGACCCCGGCGTCCAAGAAGTCGAAGTCCTGGAACCAGAGGGGGACCCGTCGCTGGTGATCCCACTCCCCGGACGAACCCAGAGCTCCCGAGAGTGTGTATAAGTGGTTCGTGGTCTCCGATTTCGTTTAAGGATAAGTCCTGACTCGGACGTGACCTACGGTGTAAGGGGTATAGGACTCGAACGTACCCAGGCTCCCACAGGACCATGTGTTACCGGTCCTGGGTCGGAGTCAAAGGGGTAAACTCCTTTACCTTCCCATTCCGCCCTTAGGGCGAGACAGAGTGTTAGGTATGTTTATGTCCCGACCGGGACGTCCGGTACCGGTGCACGCCTCAGAACTGTCGATCCTTTCGACGGAGACTTTCTAGAGGGGACTTCCTGCCGAAGTAGTGATAGAGGACCCTACCGTCCTCTGGGAACCCCTCACTCAGTAGAAATAGGGTTGGGGAGGACACGGACGGTACCCAAGGGTTCCGGGACGGTCGGTCGCTGTCCACCCCTACTGAACAGACGGGGGGCCCCTACGAAAGGATTAACCGCTACAAGAATTTCCCGAGAGGACAGTAGTGACGAGGGACTGGAAAGACAGAACCAAGACAGAAGGGGTCCGACAGACTTCGGGTTAGTCTTACGAACGAAGACTACAGTCTTCTTTTAACGACCTCAGTCCCGTCAGGGACCTCAAGGTCCACCACTCTGGAGTCGCGGGGGGACGTGGGGAGGAAACACCCCATGTCTTCCTTCTCACACCCCATTCGGTACTCCTCTCGTCCGGTCGACGGCGGGTAGGACTGGACCCACATCTCCCCGAGCATCTACAGTTGGGGCAACAGGACCGACACTCTGTCCCACAGCCTCGGGGCGAAGGTCTACTTCGCTCGTCCGCCCAACCTCGACTGGCATGTTGCGTCCTTGTGGCAGAAGAGGACCATCTTCAACGGAGCCTGTAGCGAGTGACAGACCACGTGGCAGTCGTGCCCGAGCAGGTCCAGACGTTCCCGTGTCAGGGCCACCTCAGTCGCGACGCACTGGGGATCCAACGCCCCCCCCTCCCCACCACGGAACTCGGGGACCGTCGGGAGTCCCTTTCAATTCGGTGGGAGTACCCTACGAAGGTCTTTTGGTGTACGAGACGGTCGGGACGTTCAAACTGGTTGGGTAGTCTCTGTCCCCTGACCTGAACCCCCGAAAAGTCGATAGGGAGGGGTCCCTGGACGTGACCCCCCGCCGCCCCCACCCCCCTGACAGACAGAAGTGGGAGGATAGTGCCCTGCCTCCTTAGTCGACTCTGACCTTTAGTCCGGTACGGACGGTCGAGGAAGGGCGACGTTATTGAACTCTTTACTGGGAACCGGGGTTTCGAACCGTCTGAGGACCCACCGACTATCCCCTATTTTCTCTCCCGGACCCCAAGGTAACGAGTGGTGAGGTAGTCCAGGGTAGACCCCCCGTCCCCCACATAAATTATCCATCCAACTAACATCCATGATTCTACCACCGTCTATCTGGTGACCCGGACCGGGGTATCGAAGACCCATGGATCAGTCGGACTTGCCCGTGTCTCCACCCACCATTCGTCCGTCTATCGGAGGACCCCAGTTCCCCTTTAGGTACCTCCCGTCCGTCCCTAACTTCCGAAGAGTAAGTCGGTCGTCGTTCCTGACTCCCCACGGACCAGGACGTTTACAACCCCATCCCTTCAAAATCTCGACGGGACCCTGTTTTCGTCTCTATACTCCACACCACCCTTCCCGTGACCTGGTATCAGTTCTCTGGATCCGTCACTCGTTCAGTGTTCGGAAACCAGAGTCAAAGAAGTAGACACCTTACCCATATTAGGTTGGAGAGGACCGGAGGGACTGGTGAAATGTCCCTACCAGGTTCCAAGTATAAACTAATACTACCCTTATCCAGACGACGACGACGACGACGATTCAGTGAAGTCAGCATAGACTGAGACACACCGGGATATCTGCCGTCGGGTGGTCCGAGGGGGTAGGGACCCTAAGAGGTCCGTTCTTGTGACCTCACCCAACGGTAAAAGAAGAGGTTACGTACTTTCACTTTTCAGTTTCACTTCAGCAAGTCAGCACAGTCTGAGAATCACTGGGGTACCTGACGTCGGATGGTCCGAGGAGGTAGGGACCCTAAAAAGGTCCGTTCTCGTGACCTCACCCCCCGGTAACGGAAGAGGCCCTTACGCAGTCCCACCACGTTTAGATTCCTTGTAGTCTACGGGAAGAGATTGGGCCGTCTCTCAGAGATGGTAACAAGAGGTACCTTGACGGCGCAGAGGTGGGAGGAGGGGTGAGGAAGAAGGGTCGGACTCGGGGGTCCTCGTCCGGGGACCGGGACCCGTGACTCTCCCCTGGGCTGAGTGTGACGTGCAGGTGGGCCTACCTGAACTACCGCCCATGCGGGTGCGGCAAGAGTCGGAACGTCATCATCGCCGGTGGGACGCACGCGCGTTACGCGAGCTACGCTTCGCAGAGTAACTTGTGGCTCCAGAGGACCTTGAACAGGCTTCGCGAGGGTCGACAGAATCAGGTTGCGTGGACCCGGTCGGTCCGTCCTGTGTTAACCGGGGCCGCGGCCCCGAGGGGCGGGTGAGGGCAAGAAAAGGGTTCACGTGCGCCCGATATGCGTCCGGACCCTTCGATTGGGTTTGTCGGACCTTCTTTACGTGTGACCTCCACCCTGGAGAGTCACTTCTCGGACCCGTTAGATCCTCGTCTCTCTCCTCCAAAGGTATTTCCGTCTTACACGTCAACAATTCTCTTAGCTAAACACCTGTTCAATGGGTTGGAGAGGACGGAAGGAAAGACGCAGAGAGTTTACCTTTATAATGAGGGAAGGACCCGAATAACCCTTTTGATTTGCTCATATATCAATCACGGACCTTCTCATTCTGAAACTAATTTAAAAACAATAGGGTAAAAAAATCAAATCACCGTACCCATCAAATGAGTAGAGGATCAAAGTCTGAAGAGCACATACTTTCTCCAGATACACCATCGGTCGGAGATGGTACCTACCGGGGGGCACCAGAGGTGGAGGACTACCAGTGTGGACTGACATCAAGGGAGGGTGAAACATGATCCTTACAAGCCACACTGGTCGTCTTAAACCGTCCTCACTACCACAGAGACTATGAGAGTAGAGTGGTGGGCGTGAGATGAGACTATCTGGGTCCCCAATGTTTTGAAACCCTCCCGATGTCGTCGAAGTCCGGTAAGTCCGCAACTAGTCTCCCACAAACCCTCTTTCTTGTTCTGGTGCTTTTTCTAAAAAAAGAAAAACATGAACTGTAAAACGTCAAAGTGGTACTAAATGGATCTACCCCAAACAAATGTTTGACGAATCCCGGACCAAATAGGTAGTTTCTTAAATATCGTAAGAAGTCAAGATGTTTTGAGAGTCGGAGATAGAGAAATTTCTAACGGTGGAGATTCAAAAGAGATCAGGAAGATCTTACGGAACTAAATACAATATCGAAGAGTAAGAGGGTTGAAGGAAAAGTGTGAACCGTAGGGAGACAGAAGAGGTCTGACGTAACAGACCTGGATAGCAGGTTAAGTGGTCAAAGAAGAAATCGATGAAGATACCGAAACTCCGGTTTAAAAAGATTTCTGACATAGTAAAAAATGAAGATCCTAAAGACAAACGAAAAAAGGTATAGGAATTGACTAGTCCAAAATATTAGAGGACGGAACACCTAAGATAAGGAAGGTAATAGAGAAATTTGTAAAATTTGTATAAATAAAATTCCTAAGGAAGGTCTAACGAGATACTAGAGACAAAAGGGTCTGCACTCAACAAGTTAATAAACCCCAGATACCTGACCGAGAGGGTCGTGACACAAAATTCTAAAGTGGGGGTACCCGAACATAAGTCATCCTTAATGGAGTTTTTAGGGTGAACCTGGGACTGTACGGACAGACCCCACATTGATACACCGACGGATGTGGGTTCTATGTACCTAAGTGTCCAAGTTTGGTCAAAACAAAACAAAAAATTAGTTTGGTTAAAAACATACAAAACGTCGAATTCCAAAGGAATGGTGAACCTATCACGTTCTATGTCTGACCTAATCCCAATAAGGGAGTTTCCACTGAGACGAACGTGGGTGTGGACTTCGTTTTCAGACGAGGGACGACACTGAGACCCGACACCCCTTCTCTAGACCAGGGGTAAGTATCCACCATAGTGAGCATAATTCGAAGGTCAAAATCCATCTCCCAGGTCGAGGTCGAGATCAGTATCTACTCGGACACCGGGAGTCGAGTATGGTGGGTGCACACACAATTATGACGACAGAGACTTCACTCATACACCAATTCGGGGAGGTTCCTGGTCCAAGAAGTCGAAAACGAGTGACGGCAACGACATCTCGAGAAGAAGGAAAACCGGTGTCTGTAAGGGAGAGAGAACGACAATCGACCCTCACCCCTTAAGTCCGCATGAGTAAGGGGCTACACTGGTGTCTCGTCCAGTACTCTACCTACCATGAACGAGGTGGGGCTCTTACACCTACGAAGTACCGCCACCCTTGACGTCGACATCGGAGTCCTGGGTAGTATCATGAACCGTGAATCGTCCACGAGTTATAAATAACGTTCCTTTACTCGTTTTTTTCGTGACCTTCCGTAAAGTCTTCTCCATCTCTCGCCGCCGATCCCCGAAGGGACCGTCGGATCACCAATTCTGAGGTACGAAGGTCATGTCCCCGTGTCCAACCTAGAGACCAGTCCCTTGATTCTAGGGTATTCGGTGTACCACATCAGTTTTTTTCTCCCTCTCTCTTCCACTCGTCATCGATGTCGTTCTCACTTGTCCCATAAAGACCTGTCCAAATGACTTCTGTCCCACACTCCTCCTACCGCCACCCTCTAGTCTGTCCTGTCCATCCACCCCCGACCCGACACCCTCTAGAAGGTAAGGTGGGGATCGTCGGACTTGACCCAGCCCATCCATTACGCCTAGGTACACCCGTCCCCTCACTATGCTACATCGATCGTCCAGACTCCCACTACTGAAACGCTTGTCCCACGTCCTTACCTAACCCCCTCCCCTACCCTCTTATCCTCCGGTCAGTCTCAGATGACGGTATCAGGCTCCCTGTCCTGCCTTCCAGACTGGAGTTGCCCATTACTCCTTATCTTCCTCTAGGTACGTTCCCTGTATTTTTCTGTCCGGAGTCTCGGACCGACGTCACCTCTGACTGTACCCCGACTCAGTTTATACTCGGGTTCCCTGACTTGGATCCATCGTCCTTCTTGTTACTTTGATATTTGTCCTTATATTTTGTCCACATACCTGTGTGTCAGTATGGGTACTTACTGAGGATGTACGCTACGTGTTCCCCCTGTGGGTGTCCACCGGTCGCGTCGGAATCCCTCTCAAACGACGACGACGACGATTCAGCGAAGTCAGCACAGGCTGAGACACTCTGAGGTGTCTGCCGTCGGGTGGTCCGAGGGGCCAGGGACCCTAAGAGGTCCGTTCTTGTGACCTCACCCAACGGTAAAGGAAGAGGTTACGTACTTTCTCTTTGCACTTTCCCTTCAGCGAGTCAGCGCAGGCTGAGAAACACTGGGGTACCTGACGTCGGATGGTCCGAGGAGGCAGGTACCCTAAAAGGTCCGTTCTCATGACCTCACCCCACGGTAACGGAAGAGAGAAAATCCCAATCCGAAATCTCTCCTGGTGGGGATTTCAGTGTGGATCTGCCCTTCGTAGGACTTCTGACCGTCGTAACAAAAGTAACAAAAGTGAAGGTTTGTTTAGGAATTCTTCCTCGTTCGTCACTACTAACGTCAAAGTCTGATTTTGGAAACCCGCAAAGAACAGGTAGACGAACAAAATTCCAGTTTGGATGATTTCGACAGGGACAAAGGTTATAATAGGGGGGAGGTTTTTTCTTGAAACGTTAGTGACACGAAGGATCCTCGGTTGGTTTTGGAAAAGACGACGAAAATTTCCAGTGTCGTCGAGTGGTCGTTTAAGGTGGGCAGGGAAGTCGGGTAGGAGGATGGAGAAGGACGGTCGAGAGTCACTATTGGTCGGTAGTGAAGGACGGACTTTGTATGTCACACAGACCCTGTTTTAAGTGTGGACCGAAAAGGTCTATGGGTAGAAGACACCCCAAACGTATGACCTTTGGAGGACTTCATCACCAATACACAAAAAAACAAACGAACAACAACAACAAACAAACGTTAGCACAATATACAACAACCATTGAGGACCCAGGGGGTTGGCTTTCTCCTTCACACGATTCGGTATCTCTTGCGACCAAGACCTAAGTTTAAGACGAAGACGGGAGTGTTCACGACCCACTGGAACCCTCAAATGGGTTGGAGAGACTAGGAGCTAAAGGCGTCGAGTGTTACCTCCGGGTTTACGGAAGGAGTCGGACCGATACTCCGAAGTTCCTCCTTTGTGACCTCTTTCGTGGATCGTGCCACGAACCGAGTGCCAGACTGAAGTGTCACCGACTTCCACATAGACGTCCTCACAAGCGAGTCGTCCGTGTCCCGTACCTCACGTTACCTCGACTGTAAGTCAACAGTCACAAAGGTCCGCTTATTCAGGTGTCAGATCGGGAAGGGGTGTTTCAGATAAAAGGTCGGTAAAGGGGTCGGGGTCCGAGGACAGAAGACGACCGGACGATGGTAGACGGAGGTCAGAGTCCGGGGTGACGGAGAAGACTAGGACCTCACCCCGCCCCTCACTCGTCCGCTCCCGTCCCCCTGTGGGTGTCCGGTCCCGCCCCCGAATGGACCCCGGCTCCCACGGGTCACTGTTCCGTGACGTCGTGCTCCCACAGGGGGAGGGCCTACCACATCTGCGCGAGCGACTACAACAGGAGGAAGTGGTGTGTGCGGACCGGGCGCACGTGCTAGACTCGGACCCGACCTCGACCGCCCTCTGCCCCTCCAACTCTGTCTTCCGAGCCTCCGGTCTCCTCCAGATTCCGAGGGAGGGCTCACACTGTGGGTCTTGAGGGGTCGTATAGGGAGTCTCCGGAGTAGGGCAACTCGAGGAGGACCCCGGGGATCCGGTCTTGGTCTTCCCAGTTCCTGAGTCCTTTCCCCGTTGAGGAGGGGTGGGGTGACGAGAACGTTCTCTAGACACGAGAAACCCCGGAGGGACCACCAGGTCACCGATTCTGAGGTACGAGGGTTACGTCCCATGACCCCAAACTAGGGAGTCCGGCGTCGATTCTCAGGTGTACGACGTTGCTTCTACCTTCTAGGGCACACGACGTGATTCCGGGCCGCGTCAGTTTTTTATTTATTTTTATAAAAAATTTTCTCTCTCTCTCTCCACGAAAAGCTACTCGGTTCCTAACACTCCTCCGAACCATTAGACACGTTTAACCAATAGTGAGTTACTCGTGGTACAGAATCTGGGGTCAGCACCTCCGACGAGAGGTGTAGACCGTCCACGGAGGTAAGGGTCGAAACCACAGTCGACGCTCCGTGCGTCTCGAGTGGACGGGGTTCCTTAACGGAAGTCTGCCACTCGTGACGGACCTGGTTTGTACGGATCCTCCAGTGGGGAACGTGTAACCATGGGGGGTGTGTGTATGTGTGTGGTCACTGGACTACGTGTGCTACGTTTCCGGGTCGGCACAACGGAATTCACCCCACTGATACCAAGGCAAGTGCAAGGTCTCGGGAAGACGGGGTTAGGCCCCTTGACCGACTCTGATTCAGTTGATTTGGTGTAACAGTGGGTCGACAAAGGGAGCAGGGGAAAGTCAAACAGGACCTTCGTGAAAGAGTCGTTTAGTGAACGGACTTGAGTGAGGGTGGTTGGTGAGGTCCGAGTTGAAAATCACTTGGACTGGTTCTATAGGGGGTCGGGGTGTGTGGTGTGTAGTGAGGGGAGTGGGTTTCCGGACAATGGAAAGGGAGTAACGAGTACCTTGGACACGGTCGGAGGGGAGGTTCGCTGTCTTCAGAAGTGGTCCCCTGGACCTTTAAGAGGATTCTGATGTACGGGAGGAACTGGGAGAGTGTCACGGACCCCCGACCCCAGACCGGTCCCGACCCCCTGGTTCGAGTCTATACCGACCCCCTGGTTTCCCTTTTACTACGTTGGTCTCTTCAAGCGTCGGAAGGAAACCACAGAATTGGGGTGACAGGACTTTCGTTTGGTCGGGGGTCGGGTGGTCATGAACCCGAGACCCTTTCTCCCGTTCTGGAGTTCAAGTTTGTACAGACGAGTGTCTATTCCCACCTGCTCCACCTCCATCCTCTCGACTAGGCCCCATGCTCCCTGTGTTCCCACTTTTGAACCCAGGAACGGGATTCCTCCACGTCCCTCTATTTTGGACAAGTATGTTACACATTGTAGGAGGTCGTTCGCAAGGTACTGACTGAATGTAGGAGGGGTGAAGTCGTAGGTAGTGAAAAGGTCGTGTCGTTGTTTCGTCGTCAGACACACTGATAGTTTGAGTCCTCAGAGTAGAAAGACGGATGGGTTGGTACTCGAATGTAACCATAGGGGTCGGAACTTATGTCGTCCATGAGTCACTTGTGACTTACTTACTTACATATCCTTATAAGGTACCACTTCCACGATTCGTGACATTTTCTCCATTTCTTTCGGGATCCTCCAGTCCCCTCTTTCTGTAGTGACGACCTCCTTCTTAGTGTCTTCTGACGCCTTCTCCATCGAAAACTTGGTCAGGAGTTCCTTATCCCCAGAAAGACGTCCAACTGTCCTGTCAGATTATAAGGTATAATAGGTCCCATTTTGTGAACACTGGAGACCTGGAAGTAAAAGAGTAGAGAATCTACTCTCTTACGATGGTTGGGACTGTTGAATGTTCCCACCTTCACTACTAAGTACGTACGATTCAGCGGAGTCAGTGCAGGCTGAGAAACACTGCGATACCTGACGTCGGTCCGAGGAGACGGGTACCCTAAGAGGTCCGTTCTTATGACCTCACCCAACGGTTCGGGAGGAGGTCCCCTAGAAGGGTTGGGTCCCTAGTTTGGGTGTGGAGAATGTAGAGGACGTGACCGTCGACCCGAGAAATGGTGATCGAAGTCGACCCTTCGGGAGTCCTCACTACTACTGTGTCCTATTTACTCTTCACGAATCGTCTTGAGACTACACAAGAATGACAACAGTGTTCAACATGAAATTAATTGTCTCAGAGAGGTTGGTTGTCACTGTCCTGTCAGTACTTGATTACTGTCTCTATCCAGGTGTCTCCGTCGGACCGGTATCCAGTTCTTCGATCGCCTCCCACCCCCGCCCCCCGTCCACGTGTTGGTAACCCTCACTGCATCCAACCCAAATTGGTACTCTCAGAGACGTTTGTCGGCGTTCAAGACGTTTGTCACCGTCGACGGTGGTTGGATCTCAGACTCACAGGTCAGACCGACGGGACCTCGTTACTTGGATCCGATCACCAGTCCTCTGTTCGACACACCGGACCCCGTTCAGTCTGGAGTTCCTGGAGTCAAAGGGGTGGACATCCTCCACGCACACGATCTATTGAAGACTGTAGAAAAAAGTTGAGTATGAAAGATACTTAAAATAGTTATCGTACGTCAGGGACACGTTCCACATGGGACCTTAGACCCCTTGTTCAGACTTTGACAGCGGGGGACTTTACCTTTACGTAACCTTCCCTATCGGTAGACACCGGTTCCAGGAGTCCGTTAGAGTAGTCCTTTGTTGGGTGGTTACATACTACGCACACGGTCAACGACCATTCTGGTCTCCGACGGACCTACAGACGTTCTCCGGGCCCCACGGAGAGTTGTTCCTTCTGTAACTAAATTGTCCGGTGTCACCTTCTATTCGACATTAAAACCTGTCGTACCGAACGGGTATCGGTCCGACACAACATTACTGTCTACGAAACCACTGACTATTCCTTAAGACTTTCACTCAATCTCTCGACTTGAAAGAGTCCCGGACCTGTCGTGTTCGACCCTTTCTACCCCGGACTGGGCGTCTGTGTTCCGAAGACTCATGGACTGTCCAAGCGAAGGAGTGACCGGTACCCCGATACTCGACCGTAGTACCTACTACTGTAGTGATTCTAATGGGTTGAAGGAAATTACTATAATTGGTGATTCTGATAGGTTGAGAGTTTACCATCTTGGAGAAACCTTCTCTAAAACCGTCGGGGACGTGTCCGATTTCTGACGACACTTTCGACTTCGAGGTTATGAAACCGGTGGACTATGTTTCTCGGTTGAGTAACCTTTTCTGGGACTACGACCCTTTCTGACTCCCATTCTCCTCTTCCCCCATTCTCTCCTACTCGACCAACCTGCCGTAGTGGTCGAGTCACTGTACTCAAACTCGTTTGAAACCCTCTACCACTTCCTGTCCCTTCGGACCGAACGACGGTATGTACGACAACGTTGCTCAGTCTGTGTTGTCTCGTTGACTTGTTTGTGTTGAGTCCAATTTGTTCATACATGGGGTCCTGTGTCCTTAGGGTAAAGACCCATACATGGGTTATCTTTAAGCACGAATACTGTTGGTTTATCCAGGTTCTTATAAGTGTTGTCCAAATAAGTAATGTTGATTGTTGTTCTTTGTTAGGGGTACAGGTAGTTCTCGTTGTTCCCATTTAATTAAGAGTGTATAAGTATGTTACCTTATAATGTGTCTTCACTTTTTTTTTCTTGATACCTATCTGTGTTGTTACGACAACTTAGAGTGTCGTGTTAAACTCACTTTTCTTGAGTCTGTAATTTCTCCTTTGTCACATGTCAAAGTATATAAACTTTAAGTCTTGAACTTTTTTTTGGTCAGAATATCATTGTCTCCAGATTCGGTACCAACGGGAACCCACCTCCACTCCCTAATAAATGATTCTTCCATGTTCTCTTCGAAGACCCCTCCTCTACCCTAGGGTAGATTACTCTACCCTTATAAGTATCAGGATTAGACTCACCAACAATATTCCCACCTACGTGTACACTTTTCCGTGGTTCCATAAACGAATTCTAAGATGATATAGTGAAAATAATCTATTTCTTTCTCGTAGGTGGGTGGGGGGAAACTACTGTGACACGTGACTCCAATAGGTCAAAGGAGTCAGTGGGAGAGGGAAATAAGGTTCAGGAAGAACTGCTCGACGAAGGGTACTGGCTGAAGAAGGGTCCCATCTACAAGGAAGACCTCGTTTACGACCGATCAACGTTCCGTGGGTCCCGGGAAACCCGAAGGGTCCACCACGATCACCATTTCTTAGTTTACGGTTACGTCCTCTGCAGTCTTTGTGCCCAAGGTAGGGACCCAGCCCTTCTAGAGGGCCTCCTCCTTTACTGTTGGGTGGGGTCATAAGAACGGACCTCTTAGGGTACCCGTCTCCTCGAACCGCCCGATATCAGATACCCCAGTGTTTCGTGTCCTGTGCCGACTTCGCTGAATCGTGTACGTGTGTATGCATCCGGGGGAACCGGATCCGTAACGTTAAGCGAGTAGTGGGGGTGACAAAGTAATTGTACTCAGTCGGAGGGGTTGAGGCGAATGGGTGTCCTACCGATCTTGATACACAGACTGGGATTTGGTTGTCTCTGGGGTGGTTCAATGTTAGGGGGGTTTTCCCCAACACAGGGTGACTCAGAGTCGGAGAGCGAGGTGTGTGCGGGCCCTCCGTGACGGTCGTTTGTCGCAGAAGAGTAAGGTTTCCGTCGGTCCGGCCCCGGACTCAGTTCTCCGTGACACTGTATTAGGGGAGTAAGTCAGAGAGCTTGTCGTTTACGAGGGTCGGCCTGCGTCGCGACCTACGAGTTCTCTGACAGTGCTTTTCGTTTGCTCCTGGTCGAGACTTTCTCGTGAGAACCCCTCTGTCTGCCGTTTCTTCCTTTGTCTTCACTTGTCCTACCAAACTCACACCAATAACGATCCTGCTGGGACTTCGCACCCCGCCACCCCCCTCGCCCCCAGCACTGGTTTCTTTGACCCGCCTCCTCCCCAGACGACCTCTCTGTTAGACTCCGAGTAAAGACCGAGACGACGGGAGATCGACCCACTGTGGCCCGTTCAATGAAGTGGCGAGACTCGGAGTCCGAGTCCTTGTTCTCTACGTTTGTTTTTACGGAAGAGAGTCCCGACCACACTCCGAATTTATGTTACATACGTTTTGTGGACCGGTTTGTTATACACAAAGAGAAAAAAAAAAAAAAACTCACGTTGACCAGAATCGACGTCGTGAGTCCTAGAAACTAGGAGCGACACCGTAGACCCTAGAAATCGACCTCGTACACTTGAGAACCATCGCCGTACACTGAAGATCAACGGACTGGTCCCTAGTTTGGACCCCGGGGACGTGACCCTCACGTCTCGGAACCGGTGACCTGGTGGTCCCTTTAGGGTTTGTCATATACAAGACGGTTCTTCACTGTCGAGAACTCTACTAATTTGTCCTGGTTCTCTACCCCTGTCCTCTGGTCGGAGACACCGGGTGCAGTATAGGGTCCCCACCTCCCTGAGTTTCGTCTGTGATTTGGCAATCCATACAGAGTGCTTAAACAAGGTTTAAGTACAACTCCCGACACTCCCTGAAATCTCCCCAGTCTTTTGGTCTCCCCTCCCTACCTCGGAAAAGTATGTAAGTTGAAAGTCTTTAAATTCTGAAAGTCGTTCAATAGGTTCGGAATCAAAAGAGTAAACATTTTACCCCAACAACACCTTTCCTTATTCATTCATTTGTATCGACTTCACAAATTTTGACAAACCAAGTGTCATTCGGGGGGTTCGTGCGGTCGGTCACAATAATAGGACATGCACTAGACGTGAGGAGAGTTTTGCGGTAGAGGGGTCCCGGACGTTCCCGAAACGTACTTTCCTACGACAGAATAGATGACGTCTACCACTCCGGACTATGTAAGGACCCCAGGTGACATATAAACGTCCGAGGACCGGAATAAAGATTCTCGGTCTTTCCCGTAATAAAGATTTCAGGATAAATCGGAGGAAACCATCGTTTCCTCTGTTCTCCGGACCTCTTCCCTCGCGAGAAAGGTGAGTCCCAGTGTCCGTGATCGTCTCGACCCCGAGCTTAGGTCCGAAAGACAGACGATCGGACCTTAAGTCAAGAGACGGAAGGTACCTGAGGGGACGGGGGAGGGAACACAATTGGACATCCGTTGACCACCGCTCGGGAAACGTTACGTCTAAGGGTCCGGGACACGTCTTGGTGGTCGGACTGAGAAGTCTCAGGTATAAACATTGTTTGAGGGACCCTTAAAGTCTCCATGACGACCCTAAACAAAGAGAGACAGCGGTGAAACCACCTATCTTTGATCTGTCCTAAAACCTTGATAAAGGGGCGAAAACCAGGTCCTCTGAAAACGATATTATAAAGTGAAAAGATTCGAAATAGTTGTTTAGGGGGGTCCTTTTCTTTTTTGTCACAGAGGATTGGACCCACGGTGTGTTCCGAGTGTCTCGGGTAGCGGTCTATTCCTACAACATGGAAGACAGAGGGAGACTCAGCGTCGTGTTTTCTCGTATGAGAATTTCCGAGACTTTTCCGGACGTTATTTGTGTCACCGAGTCGCATTTCTTGGACGGACGTTGCGTCCTCGACGTCCTCTGCGCCCAAACTAAGGACTCAGACCTTCTAGGGGGTCTCCTCCCGCATTGTTGGGTGAGGTCATGAGAACGGACCTCTTAGGGTACCTGTCTCCTCCGACCGCCCGACGTCAGGTGTCCCAGCGGTTTAGCCTGGGTTGACTTCACTGACTCGTGCATCCGTGTGTGTGTTTGTGTAGGTGTGTTGAACCAAGTAAGGTCACGAAAGGTAGACTGGCATTTCGGGAAAGAAGTGTCTCATGTTACCGATGCCTCAGTTCCTTGTACGGGGAGGGGTCCGGGAACCGACTCTTCTCGGTTCGTCGTACTCCCGACAGTGGCTACCCCGGCGCACGATTCCTCCCGGCGACTCGTCTTTACCGTTCAGGGACCGTCCACGAAGGTCGAGTGAGGAAGGAAGGAGGTTTTCGTATGTGGGGCTCAGGGGCCACGCCATCCCTGACGGTCGTGGTCCTCCGGGTCGCTCCTTCGGTGGTCAAGAGTTCGTGAGTAAAATTCCGTTTAAGGTCGAACGGGGGACCCGAGGACTTCTCTTAAGAGTGACGTTGGACCTTCCCCTTAAAGTAGTTTCTAGGGGTAGGGGGTACCCTCCTAAAAGAGGGACCTACAATCGGTTCCCCCAGCCCCCACCCCACCCCACCCCCACCCCGTTTACGACCGGTTCACGTCCTCCTCAGTTGTCATCCTACCCCCCGGTTTGTTCCGACTGTCTGTCGTCACCTTTACTTTGAGGAACTAATTTTCGGGGTAGGCAGCGAAAGGAAGTCGAAAGGAGAAGTAGGATTTCAAATAAATAAATAAGAAGTCTCTTCCGTTACCGTTGGGTGAGGTCATGAGAACGGACCTTTTAGGGTACCTACCTTCTCGGACCATCCGACGTCGGGTACCTCAACGATCCTCAGCCTGTGCTGACTCTCTGAAGTGAAAGTGAAAAGTGAAAGTACGTAACCGCTTCCTTTCCCGTTGGGTGAGGTCACAAGAACGGACCCCTTAGGGCCCCTGTCCCCTCGGACCACCCGACGGTAGAGACCCCAGCGTGTCTCAGCCTGTGCTGACTTCGCTGAATCGTCGTCGTCGTTGTCGTAGAAAGGGTTTGAAATTTGGAAAATAAAAACATAACCCCATATCGGCTAATTGTCACAACGCAATTGTCAAAGTCCACTTATCACTTCCCTGAGTCGGTATGTATATGTACATAGGTAAGAGGGGGTTTGGGGGGAGGGTAGGTCCGACCGTGTATTACAACTCGTCCCAAGGTACACGATGTGTTATCCAGAGACACATTTATCTTTTGTAAATGGGTAAAATTTATATCGTCGCACATGTACTAGAAGAGTTTCAGGGATTGATAGGGAAAGGGGGGCCGTTGGTCTTCAAGTAAAAGATGACTCACCTCATTCAGTCTCTTCCTTTTTATAGTATACTGTAGGGAATTTACACCTTAGACTTTTTTTTTATGTATATATATATGTTTACTTGAACGGGTAGGATTTAAAATTTTCCAATTAGTATTGGCTCACCCTCGACCACAGGACGAGGGGTGAGGACTAAAAGTGCCCCTCACACAGACGTCCGACTTCCTTTGAAGGTTTGTCTCGTCTCACTCCCCTCCTGTTCCTCTCTTTTCTTCACCCCCGGTGTCTGAAGGGGTGGACTTCGACCAAGGTAGACGGGGTCAATGACCTACCGTCCGGTTCATGGTCGTGGGATTGGTGAAGAGTCTTCGTAGTGGTTCACAAGGTCCGGTCCGTTATGCCTTTATCTTAGACACGAGACCAGGACGGAAGATAGTCTAGCAGTAAGTTGTTTGGGAGTATTCACACTCCACGACTCGACCCACGACCACTCTCGATGTTGTGGGTCTAGGACTTGACCCCTTCACCTATCAGTTCTTCTCGACGCTATTTTCGGACGACTCTCCGACTGTCCTTCGTACCTCCCTTCCTGACGACACCCGACCCAATACAGAGTCCACAGGGGGGTAGTGGTAGTATATTGTTATTGTAGTATTGTATATGTATTAATCAATGAGACCCGGTCGTGACATGACTCACAAAATATAGATAACAAATGACGAGTATTGTTCGCATAATAACAAGGGTGATTAGTCTACTCCTTCGACTCCGAATCGTTCCCGTTCATTGAACGGATTCCCGTGAGACGACCAAACCTCAGGTAGACTGAGAGACTGTAAACACGATTCGGGAGACGTAGAGGTCAAAGATTCACGGACTGTGTCTCGACTCCTGTCAGAGGTCCGCATCCTGTCTCAGAGGTGCAGTGACCACCCCGAACAGGGTACCGCGTAGGAATCTTTGAGAAGGAGGGAGTAGGCGGGTCGAGGACCATGGGTGTACAAATATCTAGGGAAAAACATGTATTACGTTTACCTGTGAATTATTAAATCGTCTCAATTGTCACGACTTTATAATTGTCCGAAAAGGGAAAATTAATCGACGAGTCTCTTACCGCCGGCCCCAGACTTTACTCCGAGAGTCCTATCCGTGAACCGACCGTGGCGGACCCGGAACACTACGACCCACTACGACGCGTGGAGAGGGCACCTGGTGCCCGGTAGCTTGTTCCTGGAGAGCCCCTTTAATTGGAACACGAGACACGTGAGGGGTCACTCCCAAGTGGGACGGGAGACGTGTCTGGACATACGTCTCGACCGGTTTCGGACCGGAGACCCGGTACCCGGACCCCCCGTCCGGTCGACCAAAGAGTCCTCACGACCCCAGACTCTTCCGAGGTTAAGGTACGACCCTTTTGGTCAAACTTCGTCATGGTAGAGGAGACCGGAGTGGAATCACGGACAGTAGAACTTCCCTTCGTAGTAGAGGGGTTGGGATAGGTGACGACTAGTGAGGGGGTCCCGTAATCTGTAGTCAGGTCCTACGAAAGGAGAGGTAGAAGGAAGAACGAGGGACCGGAGGGTTGGGAAGTTTGTGTGTGTGTAGCGGACAAGTAGACGTAACTAAGGACCTAGGGAAGACATTGTAAAGGACTCGTGGATAACAGGACGGGAGTCGAGACCCTACGTCTCGGTTAGTCCGTGCCGAGGGAGGGGCTTCTTGGAGACGGGAGGGGAACGATGTCTGAGATAATTTCAGACGAGAGTCGTTGACCCGAAAAAACGAATAGTTTTGGTTTAGGTGCAAGTCGGCTGGAGGGGCAACTGACGTTTTTAGGGAGGGGTTGGGCTGACATGTATAGAGACTGGAGGCCCAGGTTCTCGTGACAGTGACTCGCACCTTTCGTCGGTGTCGACTTTCTAGTCCCGTGTCCGACGGTCGGATAGTGGTGCTGCCTCGCACTTCTGTTCGCGACGAGAGTGTCAGTCTCCGTCCCGGACCATACCGAACGTCTCAGGCGATACTACGTATTCCGGGCCAAGATAAAAGTTCTGGACTACGACAGACGTCTCGAACGACGGAGACCGTCTCGGACCGTGAGGACTGTTAGGAGGAGACGACTTTCACCACCCGTCAGGTCGGTGTGGGGAAAGGGAACCTTCCAAACCGTGGTGACGTGGATGTAGGACCGAAGTAGTCTTCCGTGTGTCCAAAACTCTCACGGCCCGAGACGAGTCTTAGAAGTGACTCATAGTCACCTTCAGATCAGACGTGTTCTGATTACTTGAGACCTTACAGTCCTGTCCGGTGACCCTTTCGGGAGATTCGCTCCCGAGACTCCAGGGGACCCCCTTGATATTTTTCTGCAAGAGAGACACCCCTCCCTCTAGTCAAGAGTTGTTGCTCCACGGGATCCCGTCAAGACCCGAAGGGTCCACCACGATGACCATTTCTTGGGCGGACGGTCACGTCCTCTACATTCTCTACACCCAAGTGAGGGACCGAGTCCTTCTAGGGGACCTCCTCCCGAACCGTTGTGTGAGGTCATAACAACGGACCCTTTAGGGTTCCTGTCTTCTCGGACCACCCGATGTCAGGTACCCCAGCGTGTCTCGACCTGTGTTGACTTCTCACAATTGTCCCGTGTCGTGTGTCCCGTTAAGATTGGTCACATCCGTCCTGTGAGCCCCTTCTCTCCCGTCTTTCCGCAGCGATGTTCAGTCCGTAACGAACTGGGCTCCGACATTTACGTTCAGACTCCCCGACAGGTGTCTGTCGGAACCCGTTCAATAAATTGAAGAGCTTCGGAGTCAGGGAAGTAGACGTTTTACCCCTATTATGATATAGAGTCGAGACCGTCTTCATTGAAGATCCAACCCTCCTAATTTGTTCTGTTACACCTATGTCTCGTATTGGTGGTCATAGATCATTGACGAGTTATTTAAAGTCAAGGGAAAGGTAAACTAGTATCCCGGACCCTGGGACAAGGTTCCCGGACGTTCTCCTTTTACATTTTTTACTTACTTTTCCGGATGAAACCCCCCTACGGTTCTCGGTATTAGGACTGTCTGGTCTTATAGTCACACCTGACTCCTGAAAGGACCACCGTGTCCCAATTCTTAGGCGGACGGTTACGTCTCCTGCACCCAATCTAGGGACCAGACCCTTCCGAGATGTACGGTCCCTCTTTGATTCGGACATATGAGTATGGAGCCTCACACAGGTCGTAGTCTTCCAGGGGGAGCAGACTCTCGACTTCGAAGTCAACACCTCGGACTGTCCGGGGACCCCCTGGGACAGGTAACCTCGGGCTCCGAGTCAGTGGTCCGGAGGTCGTAAGGACACTGGTCGTGATCCCTGTGTAGGACCTGGTCGTGTAGGACCCACCCTGGTCTCTGCGTGACGGTCCAGGTCCGAGGGTTTGGTCTTACGTCTCAGACCCGGTGGGGACCCAGTCCCACACCTCCCTCGTCGTCGAGACGATTTCGTTTCTTGGGGGTTTCGGGGAAGACTGGGTTTTTCGGGTTACCGAAGGAGGGTGGGGCACTCGACTCTGGGTTCAGACTTCGTGTCCCGTGTCAAACGTCGGACTGTGTCCGGACCGACACCCTCGACTCCCTCTGTTCCCCCGAACTCCGTCACCTGCCCCCGACTTCAACCGTAGACTCCGGGACCTACGAGTCTTTCCTGCCCTACCACCGCTCACCCGTACTCAAGAAAGGTTGGGTTGGACGTTCCTGTCTGACTTTCGAGGTGAGGTCGTGAACCGTACTGATTTGGGGGGTTAAGTGGTATATTTTGTCTTCGGTTATGATAATCTGTGTAGTACAGAATAATTCACTCTACTGTATGGTCGTTCACGGTACACTTGACATTTCAAGACACGTCTAGTCCAGAATAATAATAATCCATAACTTTTCTGGGTTTCTTCGTCCGGTATTACGTGGATACTGTGGTCACTTTTATTTAATTTTACTATTTTAGGTGATACCGACCGGAGACGTGTTCGGGTCGAGTTTGAAAAACATTGTGTCGGACCGTCACATTTTCCTCTTAGTATTTTGACAAGGATAGAATACTGGATGATCTGTTAGAGTGAAACCCCTTATCCGGGGTTCCTTTATTAAATTTTCCTTTTTCATTAAGTGTATTCCTATAAGTGCCGTCTCGAGAAATCTTCTTCTTGTTTAACCGTAGACGGGTTTACGGGTCGTGATCTCTTTGTCGCTGGTTTGAGGTCGTGTAGCTACGTCCCCCACGGGACGCCGGTAATTCGACTGTCCAGACTCCCGAGTCAGTTATGGTCCTCTGTACACGTCCTCTATTTCAGTAGTTCTCACGTCTCACCTGGCGACAAATGACGATACATTTTTATATAACTGTCCATACCCGTCCCTTAAATCTTACTTACCGAGTACAAACTATCAGTAACCTAAGGAAAAGAAAAGGATACTTCAACAAATTCACCTATTATTATTGTCATTGTTGGGACTTTCGTTTTAGTTAGAACGTCGAGCTCTCGTCCACCCCGCAATCTGGGGTCCTGCCCTCCCGTCCCCTCCCTTTCTGTCACAAAGACCTCTCGAATAGTGGAGGTGAGACGACCCCCATCGTGAGACTCGGGGGTGGGGGCGGGGTCCGGTGACACCCAAGGACCCGTAGTAGGATGGACCGAAACCTCACTTTAATACCCACAGTGTTGGACTGTCGAACTTTTGAGAAGTACGTCGGGAACGTTTCGAGGAGACCCGAACTAGAAGTGGGGTCGAGTCCTCCTCCCTCCTCCTAATCGAGACTTCCGAATTTTTGGTTCCTCGTCTCTACATTCCCGGAAATATTGAAATACGGAGAGAGGTGTAGGTTACTGTAGTCCCCCTGTCGTGAATCACGGTGAGTCGTTGGGGTTCCGGACCCCCGGTTAAGAGTGGGGGTAGAACTTTTGTGTGGTGGTCGGTCTTTGGACTCTGAGTCCCGATGGCACCACCAGGTCACCGATTCTGAGATTCGAGGGTTACCTCCCCCGGGGTCAAACTAGCGACCAGTCCTCGATCTAGGGTGTACGGTGTCACTTCTAACTTCTAGGACGGACGGCGGTTATTCTGGGTCGTGTCGGTTTATTCATTTAAGTTTTATATATATATTTCAAATTTTTTTCTTTCTTTGGACCCTCAGTAGGGACTGAAGAGAGGAGGGTGTGGGATGTAGGTTCGGTGGTCGAGTTAGAAGTCTTGACTACGACTTGGGTTGGGGACTTTATGGTTTGACCTGACTCGGTGGTGGTGGTAGGGGACGGACCTAAAAACATTGTTTCTCCAACTGTGACGAAGGAAGGAACGGACCATGTGAGACAAGAGGTGTTCGTCGGTCTCTCTAGAGAAATATGATTCAGACTAGGGTAGAGAGGAGACGAGTTTGGGCTGGTACTGAGGGTAGAGTGAAGTGCAGTCTCGGTGTCGAAAAAGTCATCGGACGATACGGGGTGCGGACGAGGGTGGGTGGGGACATAGAATGAGGGGTGATGACGTCAGTGTGACGAGAAACGACAAGAAGGTCGTCTGGTTCGGGTGAAGACGGAGTTGCTGGAAACGTGAACGTCGAGACAATGACCTGACGACAAGGGATCTAAAGGTCTCGATGGGGTAGTGAAGGAAGTCGAGAAAATACTCGCTCCAGATGGGACTGGTGCGAAAAATTCTGTCGTAAGGACGGGGGTGACGTAGTGAGAGCCNTGGTTCGGGTGAAGACGGAGTTACTGGAAACGTGAACGTCGAGACAATGACCTGACGACAAGGGATCTAAAGGTCTCGATGGGGTAGTGAAGGAAGTCGAGAAAATACTCGCTCCAGATGGGACTGGTGCGAAAAATTCTGTCGTAAGGACGGGGGTGACGTAGTGAGAGCCGGGGGAAGGGACGAAACACCCAAGAAGTATACTGGGCCGTTGTGACCGTCTAGTCAGGCACAAGTGAGAGAACACAGGGAAAGTTTCCTGTTGTGGGGACCCTCCCTTTCGTCCAATTTAAGGACGAAATTGTTACCCTACTTATTAGAACCAAAAAAAAAAAAGTCCTCAGTTAAGGTCTTCGTGTTTCAAACCCTTGTATAAAAGAAATGTAGTCCATATAAATATTTAGTTCTTTATATTATGGAGAGGGGGGGGGCTGTGCGAATTCATAAGACTAATAAAAAAGAAGGTAGTGCCTTCCCAAAGAGAGGAAAAAACCGATTTTAAAATCTTTGGTGTATTCACCGTACGTGGTGTCCTAGACTAATATTACGACTCGGAGACTTGTCGAACACTTACTGAACTTTGGGTCAGCCAACCCCCTTTTTTCCTGGACACCTACCCCCTCCGGTTAACCGGATTTCAAGTTAGTGTCGGTCCTTGTCTTTTCAGTAACGGTAATCCTCCGAGGATCCCCGATTCCTGGCCTCTTCCGTTACTGTTGGGTGAGGTCATGAGAACGGACCTTTTAGGGTACCTGCCTCCTCGGACCTTCCGACGTCAGGTACCCCAGTGATTCTCAGCCTGTGCTGACTCGTTGAAGTGAAAGTGAAAAGTGAAAGTACGTAACCTCTTCTGTTACCGTGGGGTGAGGTCATTAGAACGGACCTTTTAGGGTACCTGCCTCCTCGGACCTTCCGACGTCAGGTACCCCAGTGATTCTCAGCCTGTGCTGACTCGCTGAAGTGCAAGCGAAAAGTGAAAGTACGTAACCTCTTCCTTTACCGTTGGGTGAGGTCACAAGAACGGACCTCTTAGTTTCCCTGCCCCCTCGGACCACCCGACGGTAGAGACCCCAGCGTGTCTCAGTCTGTTCTGACTTCGCTGAATCGTCGTCGTCGTCGTCCCCGATTCCTGACCTTTTCCGTTACCGTTGGGTGAGGTCATGAGAACGAACCTTTTAGGGTACCTGCCTTCTCGGACCTTCCGACGTCAGGTACCCCAACGATGATCAACCTGTGCTGACTCGCTGAAGTGAAAGCGAAAAGTGAAAGTACGTAACCTCTTCCTTTACCGTTGGGTGAGGTCGTAAGAACGAACCTCTTAGGATCCCTGTCACCTCGGACCACCCGACGGCAGATACCCCAGCGTGTCTCAGCCTGTACTGACTTCACGAATCGTCGTCGTCCCCGATTCTTGTCCCCCTCCCCCTTCGACGGAGAATCCTCCTTTCGCTCCAGACCTTACCCGTCGGTACACCCACCGCCATTTCCATGTTTTGTGTCGACAGAGGGTTCCGTGTTTCATCGAGTCTCTCTTGTAGGAACGACAGTTGTAGGGGTTCTCCCTCTACCCTCCTCCCGACCTTAGGACGGGGGGAAAGAGGTCCCGGTCCCAGAGCGAGGGAGAAAGGGGGTCACGACACAGTGCCCGGACTTACATCTCGGAGTGCACAGGGGAGGGACCACCGTCTAGGTACTGAGTGGTTCGTCCGGACTCGTCCGCCCCTACGACGTTCAGTGAGTGAATCGTCCCGGAGGAGACTTGTCGGGTCCGTGACCCGAGTCTTCCCGAAAGGTGTGGAAAGGGGTAAACGAGAAGTGACGTCGGGGGACTCCACGTGCGATAATAGGAGTAACCAAACACGTACCCCCCTTGACTCTGCGGCACATATTGACGACACTGGTTCTGGCGTGTCAGTCACTCACCAACTCCGACCTGAACTTGGGTCAAGATGACGTCTTGGGAGACGATATTCGGAAGTCCGGTGTGACGCAGGGATGTGAGGGTGGACTCACTCGCTCTACTAATAAGTAGCTGAAACTATATAAATCAACGTATGAAGACTTTAATCTGGAACCACCACAGTCCCTCGGACCGCTCAGTACACTCTGTCGACTGGAGTCTCGACGGTCCGTGACTGTGGAGCCACACTTCTTGAAGAGGTGAATGAGAGGAGGGACCCCGTGACTCCTTACTCCCTTTCTCTGCCATCTCCCATCCCCAACCGCCCCCTCCGCCCCTTGACGTCCTGGTAAACCGACTGGGAAGGGTCTTAGGAGGAGAGACCAACGGTACCTCGGTGGAGACGTCTCCGGACCTGGGACCACCCCTACTCTTCCGTTCCACGTCGGTTTCTTTCACTAGGTCTTCTTTCCCTCGATCGGACAAACACCTCAGGGTACCTTTTCGACCAGCCGCCCCCGACCCGCCCCCCTCGACGTCTCTGTAGTCAGTAATCCCGGTGAGAGTCCTCCTTTCCTCTGCAACAGGGGCCCTTTTTGACTTTTGTCACTCGTCCCTATCCACTCCCCGCACCGTCTTCTAACTCCTCTTACTCCCCGTCCTCCTTCGGCCCTGGGACGTTTTTGACCCACGAACGGTCACGGGTCGTTCGTCGACCATGAATTATTTACAGTCGGTCTCGATAACAATAGTGTCCCCGAGTTTTCTCTGAAGGATCCAACCCTGTGGACACTCGAGACCAGACGAGTCAGGTCCTTACTTTGCACTCGTGACGAGTCCCGAGGGCGTCACTCCCCGAGAGGCGGGACGGGCCCTTGAGAGGTTCCACGGTCGAGGGAAGGTTCGGACTCGTCAAGACAAGGATCGTCCTACCGACCCCTCCCGAAATCCTCTTATTCTCAGGGGTGGGGTGGGAGGCGGTGAGTTGGGTCGACCCCGGTGACCCAGGTACGCGGGTCGGGTCGGGGGTGGGACCGTGTCCGTGTCGCCCACTCGCGTGCGGACCGTCTCCGGGGTCACGGACCCTCTCTCCGAGGTTCGACCGCCGAAACATAAAACACTTTTAGCTTAGGTGTTGACTCGAGAGGTCGGCTCCTCCCGGACGACCCTTCCGACCGCTCAGAGAGAAGGGCAGGGGGAACGACCCGGGGTGGGAGGGGAGACGTCGGGGGTGGGGGTCCTTGGTACCCCTCATGGTCGACGGTGGGGTCGACCGTGTCCCCACGGTTCCCCCTGTCGGACCCCCGGGTTGAGACCGGTGGTACGGTCCCGAGCGGGGTGGGGGNGGGGGGGGTCGAACCTTATTTAACTTTATGTTTAGTCTCCCTTTACGAAGGGAGACAAACTTGTTTAACGATACCTAAGGAGGGACAGAGTCCAGTCCCGAACGCTACCCCCTATAAAAGTGAGCGGCTGACGATTATCTGAGTCCTCTTCGACGACCTAGCTACCTCCGGCCCTTTTAATCGGTCCTCGAAGTCCGGTCGGAGCCGGACAGGGATGGGGGTGAGGTCCGGAGGATCTTCTCCATCGTCCATCAATATTACGTCCGGTCTGTCTCACGACCCGACTGCCGGGATCCTCAGTTCCGTTCCTGTTGGTCCCCGGCGGTCCCCGCCCCCTTGTCACCCTACTTCCGCCTAGGTCTCTTAGGGGGTTTCTCCAGACGTCACGGGAGGTGTGTGTATGTATGTCCTGAGGGACGTGTATTTGGGTACAAGAACGCACATAGCGGTGTGTATACGTGTGGAAGTCGTGTACACACAGGTGCATATAAATATATAAGTACTTTTTGTGACTACTTCACATGTACGGGTCTCCGCTCTCCTGAACCCCTCACGTAAGGTCGAGGACAACTTCAAAGGTTACGCTCGTAAAATAGAGGACTGTTACCAAAAGGTATATGTCTGCCTGTCTGTCTGTGTGTGTGTGTGTGTGTGTGTGACTAGAGATGGTCGTTGGTGTCGAGGGGTAGTTAGTGAGGAAAGTGGGGAGTCGGACCGAGATATTAAGACGTCCCCCTCGGGTTTCTTCGGTGACGGAAGTGACCAGGGTCGAGGTTACTTACTCGCCCTTCTCTGATCCCCCACGTTGGGTGGGAGCGGATCTGTCGGGGTGTCGGGGACGAGGGAGTCGAGGGCTCTTTCACTCCCTCCGTTACTCGGTCTGTCGCACCGTCACGAAGGCCGTGAAATCCCGTAGGGAGTCACGACTCGAGGGGGTCGTAGCGGGTTCCGGTGACACGGTCACCCGTTGCGGTCCCCGGTGCCGACATGTCCCTCGACCCCTTTCCGTCCTCCCCTCCCCTCCCGAACGACGTCGGAGACTTACGGGGTCTTCCGCCACCCCTTTCAGAGAACACAGAGGACGGACGACGGGAACCGTACTCTTCGATACTGTGCGTGTGTGTATAAGGAGAGTCATTGGATCTCGGGTCTGGACTGAACCCTCTATCTTCACCCTCTCTTCCGACGTAAGTGACCGTCCGTCTTGAACCTCACTGGAAAGTGGAGACTGGTGACCGAAGTTAGAGATTTTTGACTGGTCAAGTCGATCCACTAGAGATACGGGCAATGGAGACTGAAAGGTGCTAAAGAGTTCGACCCGACAGACAAACGACACACTAAACTCTTGAAGAGAACGGGAGAGAGTCGGAGTTCAAAGAAAAGACTGTTTGCTACTGTATACAAGATTCAAAGAAGAACCGAGACTAAGGTGTTCCGACACTAAGATCTAGTAGCGAAACACGACACAAGAATCGTGGATCTTGTCACAGACCGTGTGTCCTCCACGAGTCATTTGTAGACTAATTAATTAATCAATTAGTGTCCAGGGGCGACCATTACTTTCTGTCTCCCTTTAAGTGTTATCCTGTCTCCACAACAAGACTAGGACGGGGTATCCGGGGTCCTGTAGGTCCCTTCGTCCACTCGGACCGGGTGCCCTCTTCCACACTACGGACCTCTCCCCTCATCTGTCTTACGTTAGTCGGAAGATTGGGTGTGTCTTAGGACGGACGTCTTTCTTCTCCGTCAGAAGATCAGAGTCTCTAGTAAGGATAGAGAAAGAATCAGAACTTAAGTCGTCTACCCTTCGATTACCAGTGCGGAGACCATCGTACGGGTTTCCTGGATATCTGAGAACTCAACCACGGGTCACTGGGACGCGGGACGGGAGGGGGTGATATCCCAGGGGAGTTAGGAAGTCCCTCTCAGACCTAAGATAGTCCTTCCAGAACCTCTTTAACTGCACGACCTCCAAGACAAGGGTCCTAGGATCCTTCGTTTACTCGTCGAGTGTCTCGAGTACCGGTGTCCTCTCTCAAAAGTGTGACCTGAGCCTCTACTAAGTATGTCTTCTGTTCAAGATTCTTGTTTCTCAAGTCGTTTCGTCCGACCTAGACTTTTTCGTTCTGACTACCGAGTCGGTCCTCCATCATGTCCGACATCCACGGGGGACGGTTAACAACAACAGGTCAACGAGTCAGCACAGGCTGAGAAACGATGGGGGTACGTGACGTCGTGTGGTCCGAAGGGACAGGAAGTGGGGTAGAGGGTCTCAAACGAGTTTGAGTACAGGTAGCTCAGCCACTACGGTGGGTTGGTAGAGCAGGAGACAGTGGGTATAGGGGAGAAGAGGGCATAAGGGAGGGGAGTGGTAACGTTGCGTGTTGTCGGTCGTGACGAAGAGAGTCACACTCGAAGTGATCTCGAGTGCGACGGTCGCACACGTACACGTCACCCGGCTCATGGTCCTTTAATTGTGAGGGACCCCGTCGGGAGGGTTGTTGTCTACCCTTAATCACATAAGTCCGGGGTCGAGGGTGTAGGGGTGCCACCCTACTGAGAATTCATACAAAATGTGTCACAGGGTCTCCCGGGGTTTCCCTGTGCCACCACTGACCGAACTGTTGCGTGGAAGGGTAACCAACGAAATACAGGGACAGAGAGTAGGGGTAAGGAGGTAGTCTCGAAGGGGCCGAGTAGAAGGTTTATTTGGTGGGCGTGAACCGAGGAGCAGAGTCCTAGCGAAGACCCCTTGAGTTCGATTCTGTTACTTAGGTTTGGTTAATACTGATAGTTCCACAGGTGATAATTTGGAGAGTGTACCTGACATGGACCCCGAGAGTACAACGAATTCTGTGTGTATGTTTGTGTGTGGTTTATGGGATGGTGCGAGGGAATGGAGTGGACAGAGAAGGAACCTTTGGAGGAAAGGACTTATGGTCACGAAGTTCTAGGTTGAGTACACTAGTTGGTTGGACCTAGTGACCTTTTCCGACCTTTCTACGAACCATGAGGGTCCTGTTGGAAGACCTTTGTCACTGACACAAAGGTAGTCGATTGTACTTATTACTGAAATTCTACCTTGAATCCGGTACACTGTCTCTACACCCCGGACCACCTCTAACCATCGTTGGAGGTCAAGTAGATGGTTCTACTGACGGAGGAGGTGGATGTTCCTCGTCCCGGAAGGACTGTGGAGTAATTTCCTAAGATTGTGGATTGGTCCTCCGGACCTGAGTCCCACTCGGGGTCTAGGACATCAGGGTTCCTTCACTCCGGGTCCTTATTCTGTACGTCAAATGTCCCTACTCCCCTCGAAATAATCTCTACACCCATACTTGACCCGAATATTTACGGTACGTCAGTACAGGACCGAAAAGGACTCGGACGTCTTATTATCTCTTGCTCTTTCTGGGTCGACCTTTCAGGGACCTGCACTGAAGATTGAAGTCAGAACCGTGGATTAACGACACACTGGAACTGGAGTGGAGGAGACCGGAGTCAGAGAAGGACGTGACTTAGAAACTGCAAGGTCACGGAGACCCAGTGAATTCCGGTGACCGACCGTCGACTCGAGAACGGTGTGGGAGTTCGACCGGAAGAGACACAGATGACACACCGGAATAAGGTCCTTCCGTTCATTTCGGTCCAGAACACTGTCGGGTCTGGAAGTCGAACGGAACACTCGAAGACATAAAACGACCTCTATTTGACCGGAGGGGTTCACTTTCAGTGAGTCAGTACAGGTTGAGAAACGCTGGGGTACCCGATATGTCAGGTACCTTAAGAGGTCCGGTCTTATGACCTCACCCAACGGCAAGGGAAGAGGTCCCCTAGTTTCCGGGGGACGTAAAATGAGCTTGTGGTCTCGGTTTGGGTCCATCTCCTTCGGTGGTCTTAGCTTGAGGGAGGAGTGGAGATGGGAGGGCTACAGGGAGAGTCTCCACCCTCTTCACGGAAGTAAATCTCAAAGAATTCTTAATGTCTCCCTTTCAGAGTCTCGGTTCCTCTATAAGTTCGAGTCGAATTTCTGGAGTCGAGGACTTAGAAAAGTGCAAATAAATAAACTGACACGACCTAGAAATTAACGCCGTACACCCTAGATCAAGGGATTGGTCCCCAGCTTGGGTCCGGGGGACGGAGTCCTCGCACCTGAGGGTTCCGTGACCTGGTGGTTCCTTCAGTGGACTTTGAAAGACTATTCTACAATATGATATCGTTCAACTTTATTCCAATCTGTTAGTCTTCTTGAAAGGATGTTTCCTACTCTGTAACTCGTTTGTCGTCACCCCACCGGGCCCGAGTACACCCACACCCCGGATGACTCCCCGTCTTTCTACCCCATCTGGTACCGGAGACCTTCTCAGGGAGTCAAAGAACGGAGGAGCTTATTCTTCCCAGGTGTCTCGAGAGGACGTCGACTCTGACTCGTTGGTGGACGATCTCCTCTCTCCATGGTTGGTCCCCTTTACTTGTCGGAGTGTCTTCCTATTTACTTACTTGTCACACAACCCTCCTCCTCCTATGCTCGAGATCGTCTACCCGTCGACCCGGAGTATCCTTTCAGCCCGCCCCCCGCGATCGTTCGGAGAAGGAACGGGACCGAAGCAGAAGAGATTCCAAGGAGACCCGCAGGAACCTCGTCGGTCTCGGGGGGGGGGGGGTGGGTGGGTGGACTTGATCCGACCGTCTCAGGTCCCTCCACCCCTCTCCTTGTCGACAAGTGTAGGTAGATTTAGACGAGTAAAGTTCTTTGTGGTCGACTAGGGCTCCACCCCTAGACACCATTTCTGACGAGTAATGGATGGGTCGAAAGTAAGAGGGGAAGATAGATTTATTTGGGACTGCAAAAGAATCCACTCTTAGGTAGATTCTCCGACATAAAGAGTTGGAGGGAGTGGATTCTTCCCGGTCATTCTACATTCGTCTGTAGTAACCCTCCCCCGAGGACCTTTTCGACTGAGTTGAAAAGACTGACCCATTTACTGAGTGGGAAGATTCACAAGGAAGGAAGAAGGACAGGCGTTACACAGTACTACCGACTCGGGGTCGTCGCGAAACCGCTGAAACTCCGTTTTACGAGATTCCGTTTCCAAGGACTTGAAACGACCGTGTAGTCTTAGTGGACCCCTAAAAAAAAAAAATTACGACTAAGGACCAAGGGTGAGGGTCTGTAAGACTAAATAAACTATATACTGGATTTGCGAAAAAAAACAATTGTGAGGGTCTATTAAGATTATACGTCCTCCAAACTCTTCGTGGTGATATTCCTCTAGTCTTCTCGTTCTACTTTCCCTGGACCTAGAGATCCCTCGTTCCTCGGTGGTCGTGTCGGCACGTATCGGATGAAGATCTGAATTCTTTCAGTGAAATTAAACAAACTCTGAGACATCAGTCAAGAAACCAAGACCGTTGTTTTACACTGAGGAAAAAAAAAAAAAAAAACCGGAGGGTCGTGCCGTACACCCTAGAATCAGGAGGTCGGTCCATAGTTTGGGCGCGGAGAACATGACCTTCCCGTCTCAGAATTGGTGACCTGTCGGTCCCTTCAGAAGGCTTACACTAAGGATTGACCATATCCTGTTCTCTTCTGAGAACTCTCAGGGAACCTGACGTTCCTCTAGTTTGATCAGTTAGGATTTCCTTTAGTTAGGACTTATAAGTAACCTTCCTGACGACGACTTTGACTTCAAGGTTATGAAACCGNCGCGGAGAACATGACCTTCCCGTCTCAGAATTGGTGACCTGGCGGTCCCTTCAGAAGGCTTACACTAAGGATTGACCATATCCTGTTCTCTTCTGAGAACTCTCAGGGAACCTGACGTTCCTCTAGTTTGATCAGTTAGGATTTCCTTTAGTTAGGACTTATAAGTAACCTTCCTGATGACGACTTTGACTTCAAGGTTATGAAACCGGCGGCCTACCCTTCTCGACTGAGTCACCTTTTCTGGGACTACAACCCTTTCTAACTCCCGTCCTCCTCTGTCCCTGCTGTCTCTTACTCTACCGACCTACCGTAGTGGCTGAGTTACCTGTACTCAAACTCGTTCGAGGTCCTCGACCACACGACGTCAGGTGCCCCGACGTTTCTCAGTCTATACTGACTCACTGAGTTGTTGTTGTATCCTGACTCCCAGGAGGAGTCGTGGGGTAGTGGGTGTCGTGTTCGACCCCTTGTTTTGTTACCAGTCAAGAACGGGAGTCCTTCCAGTGTGAGTCGGTTCGTACTCTGAACCGTAACCCGTCGGAACTCAAGTTTAGGACTGAGGTGCTGGACGATTGACGACCCGGAACCGTTCAGGGAACTCGACTCGGAGTCGAAAAGATTGACATTCCACTCCTGCGACCCTTTCTGAGGTAAGAGGGCGACGTGACGCTCGAGGACCCCCGTCCACCGGAAGTGGAGACGTCGGTGTCGTGGCTGACGGGGAGGTCTATGAGTCGTCTATGAGTAAGTTATAGACGAACGAAATGTAACTTGACGACGTTACACCAGGTCGAGACTTTAAAAGTAAAAGAGATTTAATTTTACTCTTCTCTTACTTGTTTTTCCGGTGTAAAGGTTTTCCATTGTATTAAACGGATAACTTTTAGTGACTTTTACTATAAGGATCTCGTCAAAGAATCCCAGAGAGATCCAAGCTCTGACGTTTTAGGGACCGATCTTCTTCCCGTTCTCTTAGGTCAGAGGATCCGAGGATTGGATCTACGAGGTCAATCTTGGTGTTTTGATCTTTCAGGGGACCAAATAGTAAATTTTTTATCACTCCCAAAAACAAAAAAAAAAAAATTCTGGGTTCACAGGTCTACTAGTACCATCTTTGTTTCGAACCTGCCACTGGACCTTTTGCGTCTCTACGGGAGTCTTTTGGGTTCCCTTCTTCCGTAGACGAACCCGGACTGAGTAAGTCTACGCGACGGATGTGGTCGACACGGGTCCTTAGTTGACCTCCCGAGAAGGCTGGTGTCGACGGAACTATGGTGGACGTCTCAAAGACTAAGTCCTCCAGACCCCCGCCTCGGTCCGTAGACAACAACTTTTTCGAGAGGTCCACCAAGACTGTCCGACGGGTCCGACTCTTGGTAAAGAGACGTGTCGAAGGTCGGGAGGTCTAGTGGTTTCAGTTAGAGCCGACTCAAAGACCCTGACCTTTCCTTGGTTCCTCTCGGACCCCACCTTGGAGGCTCCGGTCGGGTCGTCGTTGAGGTCCGGGTGTGTGCAGTGGGAAGGGGGGGTCTCCAGTGGAGGGAGAAGGTGACGTCGAGGTCGAAGAGTGCCCGCCTTCCGGGCCGAACCGCTCCCTTTGACCCCAAGGTCGGGAGGGACCGGACACCGGGCGTGGAGGACGAAGGCATGTGGTCGGTATGGGCCCCGAGGGATGGTAGACGGGCGGTCGGGAGACGAGAGCACTTTGTCTCAGGAGTATCACGCGGAGTCTCAAATGTTTCACGATAGGGAGAGTCGAGGAGCCGTTAGGGTTCTTCACCCGCACGGACTTGGTCGGAAGGTCTATTCCTTCGACTCGAGTCTCTCCGTTCTGAGGGCCCAATCCCCGGGAGTCACTCGACGCGGGGGACCGAACGGTTGGGTCCACCAGGGTAGACTCAGGTTGGAGAAAGGACGGATGAGAACGACGAGTTTCTCGTTGGGGACCCGGTCGGCGTGGCCGTAGGGGGTCCTCAAACAACCTTTACGTAACAGAGACGAGTCGGAGCCTGGGTGGTTTAGTCTTTAGGGGTCCCCGGAGGGTGACTGGGAACTTCTGGGGTGAGATACGACGTCGGTGGAGGGGTGGTTGGAGGGTCAGGGGTCTACCGGGATGAGGTCGAGGAGAGGGTAGAGTCTACCAGGAAAGAGGGGACCTGAGGTAGGGAAGGGACCGAAAGACTAGGGGCAGGAGAGAGTTTAGAGGAGGATCGAGGGACCCCGGTGGACCAGACAGAGGTGGTAGAGGAGGGGGCGGGAGGTCCCGTGACCAGAATCGGGTCGGAGGAGAGTCAGATAGGAAACAACCGGTAAAAAATCTTTTACACATGACCTCACATCAACGAAATGTCGCAACACAATCAAAGACGACCTGTGAAGGAACCGTTAAAGTAGGGTGGAGCACCAGAGTCGGGTGTAGCAACACACCTATATTTAAGTCTATACGCTCAGGTAGAGAGTCTTGTCTACAGAGGGAGGACTCGCGGGGCGTGGGTGCAGGTGGACGAGGTAGGTGTAGAGAGGGTCTGTAGGGTCACGGTCTTAGCGTACTTCAAGTTTTGACGTGGCTGTGACAGTAAGTTTATTTCGGTAAGTGAGTCCCCTGAAGGGACCTTCAGGTCACCAATTCTGAAGTGGGAGGTCACGTCCCCCACGCCCAAGGTAGGGACCATTCCTTCGATTCTAGGGTGTACGGAGACCCGGTTTTGTAGTTTTACGTTTTGTCTTCGTTATGACATCGTTTAAGTTATTTCTGAAATTTTTTTTTGGGTTTTTGATAAGTGTCTCCTGAACGATTCACGGGCCGTGTCACGAGTCCCGAAGGGTCCATACCGAGTAACGTACGAATAGTGTTTGGGTAGACTGTTCGTCATTTCGGTGTCGAAATTTTCGTCTACATTAAAGAGCCTGAGAGCGTCGACCAAGTTTGGGCCCAAGGAATGGTCTTCAGGCCTACAACTTGATGAAATGAGGTGACACGGTTTGGACAGACTGAAGGACACCAGAAACAAGATAGAGTAACGGTAACACACGGTTCGAAGGCTTGAGGTTTGTCGAGGATAGGGAACAGACTCGGGACTCTGTGACAGTCCTGGATCGCTGACCTGTCAGAGTGAAGAGTGGAAATATTGTCAGAGATGACCTAGGCAGGGTGTGGGGGTAGGGGTTGGAGGATGTCAGATCAGAGAGGTACCACCGGTCTCTCTAAGATAATTTTTCCACAGTTAAGTACGGGGAGGAAACAAGTTTTAGGAGGGTCCCGAGGGTGAAGAGACTCTTATTTCGGGTTTCTGGAAGATATCGGAAGGACCGACGTTTGTTAGACCGGGGTAATTGAGAGATTAGGGTGGAGGATGAGGGGTACCGAGTGAGGTGACGTCGGTATGACCTGAGGGGTAACAATGATTTGTCAGGTCCGTACAAAGATGGGGTCCCGGGAACGTGACCGATAAGAGGACGGACCTAGTGTGAAGGACGTCTACAGACACCCTGAAGGAAGGAGTCCGTACAAGTCCAGAGACGAGCCCCTCCCCTCTGGGTGAGACCATCGTGGGGATGAGAGACGAACCCCTCCCATCTGGGTGAGACCATCGTGGGGATGAGAATTGATTACATATACTTGAACTTGAACCGACGAAACGGAAAAACACATCTTGAGTAGTGGTCTCTTACGTAATATATGAATAAGTGACTGAAGAAATGACGGACAGAGGGAAGTTGAACTTGAATTTGAGATCCTCTTGTTCTCGCACAAAGAAAGTGGTTTAAGTGTCCACGAGGTGTGTCTCGGTTTGAGTTTACACACAGCTAACCGTCGTCAAGAATATGACTGAGGAAGGACAGGTAAGAGTATCGGTGGTGGGATCTAGTTCGAGAGTGATGTTGGAACGGTTTGTTGACGGTCTAGAGGACTGGTCAGAAGGAGGAGAATTGGTGTCGGAGGAGTTTTGTGTGTCGATGTCCTGATGGGTCGGATTATACTCGAGGGCCCTAGTATAGTTGGGTAAGTGGACGAGTTCTGAGAGGGTTATGATAGGGCGTTTGGGTTCTCAGGTCGGATGACGGAGATCCGTGTCCGGAATATTAGTCGTTTAGACCCAAGTTCGGGTCGAGACGGTGAACCTGTTCATTTAAGTGGGAAGACTCGGGAGTCAAATGAGAAACTATTTTACCCGGCTACTTACTGAGAGGGAATTCCCTAACACTATTCCTAATTTCTTCTGTTGTGTATAAGGACTAGAGTAGAACCCTTCAATTACCATCGTTAAAAATAATGAAAAGAAAATGACGAGGTTGAGAGTGACGGGACTGAGGGAAAGTTGGATGTAAGGTCGGGTTTAGTTACTGAGTGATGAGGGAGGACGGGGTGGGTTGTGTATGTGTAGGAGGAACGGAAACGGTATTATTCGGTAGGTGGTCCCTACGGGAAGAGCGAGGAATGAAGATAAACAGTTCCGGTCAAGTTTACGGGGGAGGAGATTTTCCGAAACCTTCATTAAAGGAGGGGGAACCTTAAGGGTGTCGGGAAATAGACGGGAACGGTGTGCCGTAAATAGTTCTAGAGGGTCCTTGGTGACAGAACATACACTAAGGAGAGAGGAAGAGAAACTCCCGTCTCGGACGTAGAATAAATAGAGTCATCGGGACAGTTACGAGTCTTGTCCCGGAATTAGTCCCGCCATGAGTCATTGAATTACCTATCACTCTCCGTGCGGTCCGTAAGCTCCACCGTGATCACCAATTCTTAGGTGGACGACTACCTACTCTCTCTGTATTCTCTACGTCCAAGCTAGGGACCCACCCCTTCTAGGGGACCTCCTCACGTACCGTTGGGTGAGGTCACAAGAATGAGCCCTTGGGGTACCTGTCTCTTGGGACCGTCCGATGTCAGGTGTCCCAGTGTTTCTCAACCGGTACTGACTCACTCGTGTGTCCTCTGCCTGTGGTACAAAAGGATGAAGGTTTAGTCTTCCGGGTGACCCTAGCTCAGAGGTTCGGTGAAGGATGGCCGACATACTGGAACTCGTTTAGGAATGTGAGGATGTTGGAACCAAAGCAGTAGATAATTTACCCCTGGTATCCTGGGTGGCAAGACTGGAGAGTCTTACAATACCTTGGTTTCGTCCGTCTCCACACTTTTACGAACAATTACGTACACCGTAAATGTGTGGATATTCTACAACAACAATATTGGTTGTTAAGAGGGATTTTATAAGTGAGGATCCTGAAGGGACCATCCGATCACCAATTCTTAGACGGAACGTTACGTCCCCTGTCCCCAAGGTAGGGACCGGTCCTTTGATTCTAGGGTGTACGGCACTTCGTTGATTCGAGTTTGCGACGTTGATGACTCGTGTGCGTGGTGTTGTTTTCTAGGGTACCCGGTGCTGCTTCTGGACTACTCCGATTTACTTTTTTTCTTTTCACGTCAGGAGAGACATGTTCTTCCACGGACTTAGTAGTAGCTTACGTCGCGTTCTACAGTTCACTCAAAACGAAAGAAGGTACATGAAGATACAAAAGACTAACAAAAACGTCTTTTGTGTCCAATGAGTATCCGCACGCTTTTCCCTCTGACGTAATTCTTTTTTTCCAAGTAAGGAAACTCAATCCGTAACGAGAACGGAGGGCATAGTCGTAGATTTGCGTTTTCCCCGGGAAATTGTGGGTCATGGTCACCGGTCGTCCCAGAAGACTGACACCCCTCCTTCTACGTCTTCTCCCCGGCATNGATTCGAGTTTGCGACGTTGATGACTCGTGTGCGTGGTGTCGTTTTCTAGGGTACCCGGTGCTGCTTCTGGACTACTCCGATTTACTTTTTTTCTTTTCACGTCAGGAGAGACATGTTCTTCCACGGACTTTCTTAGTAGTAGCTTACGTCGCGTTCTACAGTTCACTCAAAACGAAAGAAGGTACATGAAGATACAAAAGACTAACAAAAACGTCTTTTGTGTCCAATGAGTATCCGCACGCTTTTCCCTCTGACGTAATTCTTTTTTTCCAAGTAAGGAAACTCAATCCGTAACGAGAACGGAGGGCATAGTCGTAGATTTGCGTTTTCCCCGGGAAATTGTGGGTCATGGTCACCGGTCGTCCCAGAAGACTGACACCCCTCCTTCTACGTCTTCTCCCCGGCATGGGTCCAAGAGTTTCTCCGTCGAGACGGTCTCGTACTCGGGGACAAGACGTGTGTCGGGGTTCCCAGTCCTTGGTTGGGTCGGTTTGGGGTGGTCCTTCGAGAGGAGGTTGGATCCCACAGCCTTCACACCGAGACTGGTTTCCGTTTACGGGACCTACGATCCCACCCTTGTGCCCTCGATTACCCCCCTCAGACCTCGAAGTCTTCCGGGATGGCTCCGATTCATTAATCTTATTGAGAGTAGGATGACCCTCCGAACTCCGGTTCCCTCGGGTCCTTTCCGTTCTTCGTTACACTACCGGTTCGGGAGGGGGACGACCGGTGTAGACCTCGTCGTCACGGTCACCGTGTCCCGTCCCAGGTGTCCGTGGACTCGGGAGTAGTCCGGGGTCTCGGGTCTCCGTCCAGTCTCAGCCCCTCCCGAGTAGGTCCTGACTCGCTGGGTTCCAGGACAAGGGATCCAAGGCTCAAAAACGGACTACCCCGTAGAGGACCGGGTTGGAGACACTTGGGTCGGTGGTCCTCTATTGTCCATTCTCATCCCCTCTCCTTCTGCCTTCCCTCGCCCCACCCCTACCCCCTCCTACACCCCCTCTCCTCCCGGAGTGTGAGGACCGACAGAGTGAGGAGGGTCAGGACGAGCACGGAGGACCCGTCGACCCCTCTTCGTCACCGGCGATGGTGACGGGCCTAAAGGTGAGGGCGGGGGTCCATAACTAAAGGACGTAGTAAGTAAACGACCGGAACCGCCGACACTAATCGAGGGAGGTAAGAGGGACACCTCGGGGGGCGGGGCAGGGAGGTACAAGGTCGTTTCGTCTCGATTATGGTCCGAGATTTACTCCGAAACGGTGGGACCGGGGTCGTCGAGTGTCAGTCCGGACCGGTTAATGTTCCTCCGAGAGTCGTACAGGTGTCGGTCGGGGACCTTCTCCACGAAAGGGCCGATTATTTGTTTGAGGAGGAGAGATTTGGTGGGAGTAAAGGGTCTCGGGGGAAGGTCCGTCCTTCGTGTCTAGACGTCGGACGTCGTATCCCACCCTGCAGTACACCTAGAACTGGACTTCCCCCCTGAGAGGACGGACTTTACTCCGGACCCTCGGGAGTCTGATCAACTCCCCGGTTGAATTTGAACCTTCCACCCTCCACCCCCCACGTCTATTACGACTGTTTCGTTTGTTTTGTCGGACCTAAACACTTGTGTTCCAGGAGAAAGAGGGAGCACATCAAAGGTATTGACTCTTCCTTCTTCCCTGTTCTCCGTCCCTGGAAGAGTTCCTATGAATCTTTTGGGGTTCGGAAGACGAACAGGACCCTCCGGTCTCAAAAGTATACGATACTGAAGGAAGTGGTCGTCCGTCGGTCAAAGTTCCGTACCCCATCTTTATAGTCACGGTTGAGGGTTCCCAGGGGTGTGGGTCTAGTTTTGGGTCTTCTACCGTGACCCTCTGTGTGGAGGAGTTGAAGGGAAAGGCGTGGGGAGTCTTCTCCCCCTTTTTTGGACTGAACCACTATTAAGACATTCGATACAACGAGAACAGTTTAATAAGTTGTAGACAGAAGTACAAGGGTGTTTTTAATCGTATCCTATCATCAAAGACTACTGTGGAAATCACTTTATAAAACTGAAGGTGGTCGTTCAACGTTTGTTGGACAGAATTCCTATTACAGTTAAGGGTGAGGACGTATAATTTATTAGGTCCCCAAACAACACAAAAACTTTCCGTCTCCTCAGGGTGACTGGACGACGACCGACCTTCAGGTCGCCGATACCCTCCTTCTCTCCTTCGGTCCCACCTCCTCTCCCACAAGAGACTACGATTGGTGTGTGTCCTGTGAAGAGGAGATAGTGGACCGATGATAGAAACGGGGTTTTGCTCCAGAGACACCGGTCGGGTGGAGGGAGACCGTACGGTCTTTCGTCTAATGTTCTAGGTGGGGCCTCGTGTTGTTTGACCGGGTCCTCTAACCCTCCGCCTTCCCTTCTCCTCTGGTCGAGGTTTACCTGGTAGACGAGGTCCTGAGTCGACGGTGTCGTAGACACGAGGGTTCTCGTTTCGGTGGACTGGTCTGACTTCCGTGGAGGGGTTCGGATAACACCTGTCGCCCGGAGTCTCGGTTGTTCACCTGTGAGTCTCCCTTCGGTCCGTATCTCGAGGTCCGTGGAAGAAGGATGGTCGGAGTCGTCTCTCGGTGCCGGGTCCGTTCTAGGACTACCGAAATGGGAGGTGCAGGACAAGAAGGAGGGAGAAGAGTCAAATCGAAGGTATAATTAGACGGTGAGGGAATCGGTGTGTCCGACACTTCTACGTCCCTGAGGGAACGGGTCCGTGTGAAAATAGAAAACACGGAACTCATTTTCGAAGACGGAGGGACGAGTGACGGTGCCGTCGATTCCACGGGAGACCGACGGTCGGATCCTGAGGTACTGAGCGGGATTCGTCTCTGAGAGTTTCTCGGGGGTGATGGGACGACTTTTGGTAGGACCTGTCTGAAGATCCCCTCTTTCTTAAAGTTCTTCATAAAGGAGTTGAAGGAGGGTCGTTACCGGGAAGTAAGTACGTCGTTTACAAACAGGCACGGTCCGTCGTGCGACCCACGGCTGTATGTCACTACCTACCCGTACTCACTGGTAGAGAGTGGGGGTAGGAGAATGAGAAAAGAGTGGACGAAACCTCACCCCCCCGCCCCGTGTCTTCTTGATCGAGAGGTATGACAAAGAATCGGGTCTGGGTCACTATCTCATCGACAGGGAAGACGATCTCGACCGGTTTAAAGGTCGTAGTATCGGAGAACGGTAGGAAGAGGAGTGTGCTCTAGAAGGTAAGAGAGGTAGGTGGGGCTAATTCCGATAGGTGGGACGTTAAGGGGTCTCCGGGGTCTGAAGGAACCTCCATTTGAGAGTTTCCCGTTCACCTTTCTTACAGTGGGTTCTCGAGGTCCAACCGGGGTCATGTGGTTCGGGTGGAACCAAACGAGACTCTCGTCGATGTTGGGTCCGTGTGCTCCCTCACCTCTTTTATGTCCCTTTCCCCCTGAGTATTCCGTTGCCGATTTAGGACCGGGGTCTCAGGATACTCACTCCCAGGTGTCTCTGGTGGCGGGGTGGGGAGCGGGAGTACCGACCCCAAAGGTCCGATCCGAGTACTCTCGGAGAAGCTCTAACCAGAGTACGTCGGGACCTCTTCCTAGTTCTTCGATCTTCCCTACATCCTCTGCCTACCGGTCCTCTACTCGGACGGTCTAGACGGGTTCCCGTACCTCTCCCTTCTCGTCGCGCCTCCTGTCGTCGTCTCCGTCTCCCGAGGGGTAGCGAGAGGTCTCGGGGACCCACACCACTCTTCCGTCTCCGGAACCGACCAGGGAGGACTCCAGTGGAGAATTCCTCCGTCACTTCGACATCCCTTTAGAGCTCCTCTTTTTTTCTTTGTCCTGGGCGAGTCATGTGGGCCTATAGAAGGGGACGGGGCCCCTCCGTCTCAGGAGACCTTGGGCGAGTCACCCGAGGAGAGGTGTCGGGTCGGAGAGAGTCAGGGACGACGTAAGGAGAGGGAAGAAAGGGAAAGACCGGATACATTTCCCGGTCCGTCATTCTCTGTGTTTGATTAATTCTTCGTCTCAAACCGGTCTACGGACTCGGTCGGAGGGGCCCCTTAATTTGGGTTCGATCGATCGACACATCCCGGTCCTTCTACAGTAGAGTGTCTATGGCGGGGGGTGGAGGTCGGTCCTGTGGGGAGGGAGAACGGTCCGTAGGGGTCTTTCTCCGAAAATCGTAGACGTGAACTCCTACCGTTGACTCCCCTGTTATGGAGTCGAGGGTGGGGGAGGGGTCTTGTCGAGTTTGGAAGAGGACTAAATCTCCACTTATGAGTCCAGCAGGTGGGATTCCTTTCTCTTAGCAGGGGTGAGGTAGTCGATGTGGCGTAATTTTTTGACTGGGTGTGTCTGGTGGGACGTCAGTTCTCTTCCGTGCCGTTCCCGGTGGCCCGGGGTTTCTGAAACACACGACACCCAGTCCCGTAATGGCCGACGATCTTGAGTCTGCCCCCCAAGGACCCTCCCTACTCGGGAACACTGGGACTTACTTACTACGGCCGAGCGTCCTAGAAAGGGGTTTTTTGGGTACTCTCTCTTTCTTCTTCCCCCATCGGATTCAAGGGAACCGCGGACTCTCGGCCCGCACGCCTGCGCCCTCCTTTCGACGCACCCGTCCTCCGTCTCAAACCTGTGCAGTGGACTGCCCGCGCACGGCACAAACGAAAGGGCCCCTGGCACCGACTTACAGACACACGCGCGTCCCTCTTCCTTCCACCTCGACCCCAAAACATCGACTCTTGGCCCCTGTCCTTCTTGATTGGCCGAGTCCTCTCCAGGCTCTTCCCTAGGACCGCAGCACCCTCGGCCTAGATCCCCTACGGACGTAGGCGAACCCGACAGTTCTTCGCTTCGGGTCGCTCTCTCGACCCTTCCGCTCGGGCGGCGACCCGGCGCCTCGACCGTCGGTCGAGTGGGCGGTCGGCGCGCGTTGAGGTCTAGCACGTCGCGAACCGAAGGTGAGGTCTCCGGCTCAATCCCACCCTGTTCTAAAGCCACGTTCAGCGAAAGAGTCAGGGGTCACACGCCAGACAGTCCCAGAGGGCCCGGTTGACCTACGAGAGTTCCGAAGGCTAAGTAAGGGCGGGGTCCGTCCCAAACCCTTTCACCTATGATGGAGGGGGACCGTAGGGGCCGAATTGCGGTCTGGGATGCTGGACGGAGGCACGCGACTTCCTCGGTCGAGCTAAAGGAGCGCGAGACCTTTTCCCGCCCCTGGGCCCGTAGGTGAGGTCTCAGGCTCGGTCCCATGGGTAGTTTGGGCGCGTCGCGCGTGAAGCGCGGAGAACGTTTCAAAGGCGCGCCCCGACTCGCCCGAATGTCGCCCTGCGCCCGAGAATGGCATCTGAGGAACAGGGGCCGTCACCTTCCCCTCGTCGCGGTCTTCATCTTCCGTCCAGTGGAGGTAGAAGTGCCGGGCACGAAGTAGGGGCGCTCCGCCGCGTCGGGCTCTCCGTCACCCCCCGCGTAGGCGGCCCCGGGGAGCCACGGGGAACGCAGAAGGGGAAGAGGCTCTCCGCTGCCACCCCCGCCGCCGCCGCTAGTCCTCTGACTCCTCCGCCGCCGCCGCCTCCGCCGCCGCCGCCGCCGTCGCTAGGCCCAAAGAGGAGGCCGCCCCGGCGACGGGCGCACCCCTGCGTCCCCCGCGACCGGACCGGGGCCCACGGAGCCGCGCGGGCCGCGGCGTCGGTCGCGGGGCCGGGTTCCTCGGGCCGGCGGCTCGGAGAGGCCCAGGGGTCCCGACAGGCGAGCCCCAAGACCCAAGGTCCCTGGGGAGGCGCCTCCGCCTCCGAAAACCTAGGTTGTCCGGTGGCTGCTGACTGTTTGAACGGCAAAGGGGCGGGTCCCCTGCGGGGAGGCACCTCGCCCCCGCCCCTCCGGGCCCGAGCCGAGCGCAATTAGGCGACAGAGGTCGAGACGCCGGCCACGACCCCCGAGTTACCGGGCTGGGTTCCCCCGGCCCGATCCGCAGGAGAGCCTCCGCTTTTCGGGGCTGAGACCCGGAGGTCTCGGCCCCTCTTCGCGCCCGACCCGAGGCGGCTCTCCGCTCTCGGTGCCCAGGGGCGCGCTTCAATCGGCTCGGCGCCTCCTTGGGGCCCCTCCTTAGCGCGGGGTCGCGGGGCGCCCTTAGTCCTCTTGTTAAGGTAGGTTCTCTCCGGGGTCTTGCGCCCCTTTCTTCCTTTCAAACTCAGCAAACTTTTTATAAGCGCGAGAGCGGCTCCGGCCCCGACGCCGCGACCTCGGCGAGCGGCGGAGGCGAGCGGCGCGAGGCGAGGGCGGCAGACCAGCGCCGCCACCGCGAGGGCCCGAGCCTCGAGAGACCTCTCGCCCCGACGCGGCGCGGGGTTCAACCAGCAGGGGCGGGGGCGGGCCGCCGGAGACGGCCGCCCCTGGGTTTCGTCCGCCCCGGCCCGGCTCGGCCCGAGGGCCCGCGCCGCCGGCGCCCCGAGGCCCGGCACCCTCGAGAGCCGATCGAGCCGTTGAACCCGAGGCGACACGACGAAAGGGGGGGTGGGGCTCGAAAAGTAAGGCGCGAGGTGGGGGGGGAGCGGAGGGGGCCGGACGGGGGTGGAGGAGGGAGGAGGGGGAGGGGAGGAGGGAGGAGGAGCGCCGAGGAGCAAGCCAGAGAGCGAGAGGGTGGGAAACAGCGAGCGAGAGGACAAACTAAGGGGAGGTCAATTTTTTTCCTCGGTTAATTTCCGTCGGGTCGAGAGGCCCGGGTCGGAGACAGGTTAAAGGAGCGGAGGGGGTCCTGGTTAATCTCTGTTGTTTTGTCCCGACCCCCTTCGACTGACGGAAAGACGGAGAGAGGGAGAGAGAGGGAGAGAGAGGGGGGTGGGGAAAGACGGGAAGGGGGGAAGAGAGGGAGAGAGGCGGGGGGGTAGGGGGGTCGTCCTTTTACAGTCTTTCGTCTTTACCTAGGTAGATAGGGCTCCTGTCACCGCTTCCCTGCACCCAAAGCCGCGCCCGAGACGTCGCGCGAGCGTGAGCGAGAGGCGGACGGGAGCGTGTGGGTCTGGGTGACGAGCTCGGCCCACGTGCCTGGGGTCAGGTGAGCGGCCTGTTCGTGCCGGCAAGCGGGGGCCCTGAGATTGGATCGGGCGCCCCGTGCCGTGTGAAACAATTTACAAAACGTGAAAACCCCCCGCCCTGGCTTCGCCCCCAGCTTCCCCTTCTTGGCCCCGCGGGCGCCGAGAGCCCCAGGACGTCCGCGCGCTCGGCCAGCGGGCGACACACCCAGACGTCCCGACAGACGCACCGGGACCTCAGGGAGGCGGGGGCCGGCTCGGGGCGGGGAAAGGACCGTCGGCGACGGAGAGGGGCACAGGCCGCGCCCCCGGCGGCGCCCTCGGCGACCGACTCGGGGCCCCGCTTCTCCCGCGCTAGTCTCGAGGTCGGGAGCGGCGCGCGCCGGGTGTCCAACGGTTGTCCAGACAGGCGTCCTGGGGCGTCGACTTTAAGGGGGTCCGATGGGGGCAAGAGGCGTCGAACAGGAAGAGGGGCAGGACGGAGGCGAGTCCTGGAGTCCGCGGGGGTTCGCGGGGTCCGCGCGGGAGAGAAGGCCGTCGGATCGGTCCCCGGCCGAGGGCGATGCACCAGGGGCGTGAGGGCTTGAGGTGATGGAGTTTGGGCGGGAGGCCCTCGTCCCCACCCCTCTCGCGCGGAGGGTTTGCGCCCGTCCCTCTCCGTTTCCGCTCGTTCGCTCCGCCCGCCGGAGGGGGCGTGAGGCTAGCGAAAGGGGAGGGGCCCAGACCGATTAGAGTGGACGAGGTGGACAGCGGCAATAAATAGAGCCGCACACGCGTTCCTAACACAATCCCGTTGGGCACCCTCGCGCCTTTTGGCGTTGATCGTTCTCCGCTCTAATGTTTGGAAAGGGGGGCGGGGGGGATGAGGGGCCTCGACAAATTATTAGCTCAAATTTTGCTGAGCTGCGTAAACAGTTTTGACTTTCTTGTATATTTTCTGAATTAAAAAGTCGTACATTTAATTTTAGAACTTTATTTCCTATTCAGTGGGGGAAAGGGTCTGGGTAAAGGACGACCCAGGGAGGAGAGGACGGAGAGTGACCTCATGGACGAGGACTGAAGTCCCCACACTGCCGTCCTGAATCCGGAGACCCCTTTAAGGTCCGTCGGATCCTTCCCTCCCCGCCGACACGGGTGGAGGCGCAAAGGAAGACAGGTAGAGTCCTTCAGACTCTGGTAACCTTCTTAGAGAGGGGCGTGGGGGGGGGTAAAATAACTTTATATTAACTAAATGTCACAACACAATTAAAGATGACCTGTCGTTTGACTAAGTCAATATGTATATAAGAAAAAGTATTAGAAAGTAGTCTTCTTAGAATAGGACGTGGGGTGGAGGTGAACTGACTCAGAGGAAGCAGGAGAGGAAAAAAGGAGAGGAACGAAAGGACACCCAGATACCGACTTATTCCCTTTGGTCTGGGTGAATCGCGACCCGTGGGTCGTCTACGGTCGACTTCTAGACAATTTACTTGGTCACTTACTAAGGGTAGTATCTGGTGTCTGGTGGCTGGATCCTATGGGGAGTCACGACGATAGAATAGATGAGGGGAGGTAGGGGTTGGTTTCTCTTTTTAGGTAAAAGACGGGGGTGTCTGTATGTCTCAATAGTCCAAGGCATAGAAGGGTGGGTGGAAGGGGTGGTCAGACTATCCTTCACCATGGTTGACTCCTACGCTACTATTCATGGAAGAAAATAATAGTAGGAGAAGGGTAATAAACTTTTAGTAGTGGAGGAGGTCCTTCGAGAGTTCCTCACTAGTGTCACTAAGGACGGGAGGAACCGAAACGGATAAAATTCAACTTACCCGTGAACAGGTACAGTACCCTTTGACGGAATGATAAAAAGTCAACGACGACGACGATTCAGTGAAGTCAGCACAGGCTGAGACACGCTGGGGTATCTGCCGTCGGGTGGTCCGAGGGGGTAACGAGGAAAAACCGAAACCCTACATAATAACCACCTGTTCCTTGAGGTGACTGAGTCGATTGGTAGAGAACTCAACTGACAGAGACTTGTGGATGGGACCGGACCTCCTCTCTCTTCTGAGTACTGCCCCGTCCCTGTTTTTCCTCCCCTCTCGTCTCCTAGTTTAAGATAGGGCCGACTCTAACTTGTAAACGACATCGATTAGGTAACACTTATGAGTCGTCGATTAACATACGTCACATTTATAGAACTGTCGGACGAACAGACACGGATATTTAAGTCAGTAGAGGAGGGGATCCACACGGGGAGAAACGACGGAGACTGTTTCGGGACCCGGACTGTTACTCTTCGTTTGTCCTCTTCCTTTCCTTGTCAATCGAACCCTCGGTACCCAGGACTCGCGGTCAGGATTACAGAGATCCGGAATCAAAGGGGTCGACATTTCACTCATCCTAGGCATAAAGTGTCTCACCAACTCTCTTTGCGCATTATTATCATTACCGACTGTGGTGTACGGTTCGTGTCAAGATTCGGGAAGTACACGTAATTGACAAATTAGGAGTGTTGTTGATGCACTCTGTCCTGACAGTAAGAGCATCTTGTCGTATCTCTCTAAATCACTAACTGCGTCGATGATTCACCGACTTCACCTGAGAAGTCCGAAGGAGAAAGGATCCATAAATCATTTATAAAAGTGTTCTTCACAAGGATAAGAGAAGACCTTATCTCTTATTAAGACGACTTGGGGTCTAACCCACGAACCCCCACCCCGTACTTTCGATCTGGTGACCTGTCACCAGATCGAGTTGTCACTTCCTCCGGTGACCCGTGTTCAACTCTGACTTCGGTGGACCCCCGGACCACCAGTTGTGAGTGACGGTTGAGAACCCAAGGTGAGTACTGTAAGATTCTTTTTGAGGTAGTAAAACGGGATCTCTTTCGGGTCGGACACCCGAGGTCCTTCTGATTCATCGACGACTGACTCCCACACGCACTCTCCGGCCTGTTGGTCCTCGGGGTCTGGAGGGAGTTCGTCGCGGTGAAGCCCGAAAACAACACTCTCACGCAATGATCTTTAAAGGGGGTAGAGGAGGACGGAGAGCTAGTAAGCTTGTAAGCGAAGATCGTTCAGTCTCGGACCTTCTTTTTTCTCCCTCTCTATCGTGTTCTCAAAAACGTCCCTCTCTCGTAGTAGTGGAACGTTCCCTTTGGCAGAACCTTTTAGCACGTTGCCCTCCATAACTAAGTTAGAATCCCCGTTCGGTGAAAGACCAGTCCATCCTCTCCCGACCGACCCTCCCCACTCCTTGCTCCTCTCAATACTGGGACGACTTTCTGGTCAAATAATTAAGGCCGAGATTGTTTATCGGTTAATTACCAAGGTCGACGATTAATCATTCGTCAATTGAGGACAATATTTAGCACGACGAGCTCTGATCATGATAACGTTAGGACGTTACTGTGGGAACCTTTCCTTCCTGGTATCTCTGAAACCAGTGGGTGGTCCAGGACATCTGGAGAGATGAGGGGAGGGGGTCTGGGGGTCGTCCGAGAGACGAGCACCTTACGTCCTAAGTCTCGTCCCTGGGACAGATGACAGGTGTACAAGTAAGTACATTCTATATAAATTACCCAAGAACGACACACCGTCCGTGATGGGATCCGTGATGTCTAAGTTTCACTTGTTGTGTCCGTTCTTGGGGACAAGAGGACCTTCATTGTAAGACCACTTCCCTGTCTGCTATATCAGCCAGTTATCATAAATAAGATTACAAATTTCTAAAAAAACTACACCCGGTAAAAAATTCAGAAGTAACTTAGACAATGTCGTAACGAAGACAAAGCACAAAACCAAAGAGGTGTCGGTCCCTAGTTCGGGCGTGTGGTTACCTTCCGCTTCAGAATTGGTGGCCTGACGGTCCTTTCAGGGCTATCATAAATCTATCATTCCCTCTATGATTTCGATCCTCCTCCTCAGCCTTTACACTTTCGACTTTACAATCACTCACAGGCGTCTTCTGGGGTGACTGTAGACTCCTGGAATTTCCCCTCTCCCTAGTTCGACACGGTCACAGACTGTCTTCCCGTAACGTCCCCCCATCCCCCCCTTTTCACGTTTCCGGAACACCACTGTCCCTCCTAAACCAACCTCGACTCATACACTCCCCTCTCATCGTCCTCACTCTAGTCTCTCCAAATTCCCCTGTCTAGTAAGATCAAGACGTAAGTGACGTCCTACAACCTAAAATCAGACTCGTTCTACCCGTGATATCGTCCCAATACTTGTTTCCTCCCCGTCCTAAACTTACATCACATAGTCTGAACGAGACCGAGATGTACTCCTTAATTAACTTCCCTCACCAAGGTGTCGTAGGGATCGTGGACCGTGACACGGCCCGTGAATCACCCACGAGTTATTTACGAACAATATACTTGGCCAGTTACTTTTAACTACTCCGATCTGACACGCTGACCCTTGGCACCAGAGAAAACTTTCCGATTAAATAAGTATAAGAGAACATTTAATGAACTTTTGGGAGAGCTTCCCACGGGAGTATAAAATTAACAGGTTCTTTAAGATGTAGGTGAGAGGAAGAACCAGGAATTTTACACTCCACTCAATTCTGTACACCGGGGGAGGTAAAATGTCTACACTTTTGACTCCGTTTCTCGGTAAGTGACCGACCGAATTGTCACACAATGATTTTATGGTCGGGATCTTACTACCCCACCCCTCCACGTTTTCTCTGTCCTCAGAGAAGGGAAGAAGGACCGGTGACAGAATACTGACGTGGGACGGGGCGACACTCTCGCAGGGAGAGAGTAAAGGTGCTACTCGACTACACGGGGCTGAGATCTCGGAACACTCGACACAGACTCTGGACCTACGATGGTAAAGGGTTCACTCCCAGTGGACCCAACAGGGTTCGAGGAATACAGGTGTGATTGCAATCTTGTCCCCTGTAAAAACAAATTGAAAAAACTCGACTGTCAAGTCACCTAGTTTTCATTAAACCAAACTTTTGTGTACTAGAAGGGTGAGACTCCTCCACATTCCTCGTGACTAAATGGGTCGAGACGAAGGGGTCGACCGACGACCCTGACCCTTCGTCCACTTACCCCACCTTTTCGGTCCAAGAGAACTTATAAGTAATTAACTTATTTATACATAATTCAATCCGTAACACGGATGTAGTATGACTCGTAGGACCACCTCTACAGGTTGTTCTTTTCTGGGAGTCCCTCGGGATCAGACTCCCCTCTGTGTGGGGACAGAGTCCCTCGGGGTCAGACTCCCCCCTGTGTCAGGACGGGAGTCCCTCGGGGTCAGACCCCCCTCTGTGTCGGGACGGAGTCCCTCGGGGTCAGACCCCCCTCTGTGTCGGGACGGGAGTCCCTCGGGGTCAGACTCCTCTCTGTGTCGGGACGTAGTCCCTCGGGGTCCGACTCCCCTGTGTCGGGACGGAGTCCCTCGGGGTCAGACTCCCCCCTGTGTCAGGACGGGAGTCCCTCGGGGTCAGACTCCTCTCTGTGTCGGGACGGGAGTCCCTCAGGGTCAGACCCCCCTCTGTGTCGGGACGGAGTCCCTCGGAGTCAGACTCCCCTCTATGTCGGGGCGGGAGTCCCTCGGGGTCAGACTCCCCTCTGTGTCGGGACGGGAGTCCGGGGAGTTTCCGTCACTCTGACGATGATGTCCAAGTATCTAAGACCATATCTTTTCTTCGGTCCTGTATCTTTGTCGTTGTCTATTGACAACTGTCGTTATTTCTTGGGTGTCTTCCATTCACAATTACCCTACCCCTTGTTCCTGTCGAACCCGCACCAATGAGACTGAAGAACAGAGATGACGTTCTAACAAAGTACGCAGATTTGGACCAACGGATGTCGGAAGGCTCAAAGTTGGGTCTCGTTTCCTTCGTCGAACCACGAAATAAACCCACAAAGAGGGTTGTCTTTACAGAGAGACCCGAGGACCCTTGGTCCGGGCAAACTTCTACTCTGACACTACGACCGTACGTCTTCAGTTATGGGGGGCCCTCCTTTTGGGTCGGAGAGACCCCTGGTCCAGGGTAGGGACGAACTGAGGTGACCGGAATCCCTCTGTGTGGACCGAGGCCGTCGACGTCTCCTGGACCTCTGGTCGAGGAGGGACCTTCCGCGGCAGACCATGAGCCCAGAGTACCTACAGTGGGGGGTGGGATCCGAATCTCGCCGTGCACACGACACTCGAGGTCCCGTCCTACCCCATAGGAGTATGACACACTTAGTGAGTGTCGTGGGTCACGTCCTGACTCGTCTACCGTCGGTAAGCACACGAGTAATTTTACTTGACCCTTAAGGGGCCACCAGGTCACCAATTCTTAGGTGGACGGTTACGTCCCCTGCACCCAAGGTAAGGACCAGGACCTTCTAAGGTGTACGGCGCCCCGGTGTCAATGGCGAAGTGTCACACTTCGGCCCCGTGAGACCTTGGACACGAGGCGTTGTTCTCTTCGGTGGCGTTATTCAGGTGCGTGGCGTTGACCTCTCGTCGGTGGCCAGCGGCGTTGATCTCTTTTCGGGTGTGTGTCGTTGCTTCCGAGGCACGTCGGTTTTGATCCGTTTGTGTTACTTGATCAAGACCAATGGGACTGACGGACCTTGTTTTCATTCGGGACCTGTTCTGGACTCAGAGGTCCTATTCCCTCTGGGTTTACTCGGTCTGTTTGTCGTTTATATATTCTTCTTTACAGACTCAATACCTCTCCGACTCCCCTTCGTTTAAGAACCTCTTCCCTTCATCCGTTCACTCCCTGTCTCGTAAGACCCTTTTAGTGACACATGTGTTCACCGTCCACGGCTCTGGGAGGTGACGACGGAGTGAGACCCCACGGGAGATCCCCTCCTCCACACCCAGTCCACTCAAAGGACTTTCCTCCCACCCCTCCAGCCGGTCCGACCCGCACCGAGAGACAGGAAACAGGGGTCCCGCGGTCACGTTCCGCACAGTTTAAAGTGACTCGACCAAGAAAGAGTGGAAGAGCTCCTGTCGAAAAAGAGCTTCGTCCTAGTTTACAAGAGTTCGAACTTTTCTGTCCGGCCCTACACTCCCCTTCCTCCTTTCCCTCCTCTCCCCACTTACCTTGAACCTCCTCTCCCCCGGTTCCGACCCGGACCCCTGACCTGGGCGCTAAGAAGGTCCAGGGAACATCAAAATTCAAGAGGTCGTTTTAAGAAAGAGGAAATTGGTAGTGGAGAGACACTCGGGACGTTTCACCACCCCCTCTGACCCCGGCCCCCCGCCCCTCGTCCTTTGGCCTGCTAATGTCCGGGGGTGTGTCTGTCCTAGCGACACACCGTACTTGAGGTCCCCCGCGGTAAGTGTATCTTATGCCGTCCTTGCCGCGGGTGGGGGGCGGGGGTCGCACGCTGCACCACCGGGGAAGCGTCGAGGTAGACGAGACTGGGCTGGGGTCCTGCTCGACTACAGTAGGTGAGACATGAAGTAGGGGGGCAGGGGGCGAGGGGCAGGAAGAGAAGGGTAGGGTGGGGTCGGGGGTCGGGAAGACTGGGGGTCGTGCGGTCCGAATCGGTGGTGGGGGCGGGCTGTGGTGAGGCTACGCGATCTCCTACCCTCCCCAGGGTCCCGACCAGGGGTGTGGGAGGAACAAGGTTTGTGTGCTGGTCGGGACCCCTGAGCGACGGAGAAGCTAATTGAGACCGAGAGGAGCCCCTTGGGCGTGAGGGTGGCAGGGGCCCCGGAAGTCCTCTGCGTAGACCGGGGACTCGCTCGCACCTTTCTTCTGGGGTTCCTCCCGAGGGTGAGTCGGGAAACTTCGGTCAGATCGGGGTGGAGTGAGAACAAAAGGAAATTGGGTCCTGAAGAGACTTCCTCATACATCTGTCATCGCATCGGCACTTTACGAGTCGGATTTGCGGTAAACGGGAGTGTAGGCGGGTCAAAATCCCCCTAAATTCCTTGTCTCTCCAAGTTATTGAGGGGGTTCCAGTGTGTCGATTTTTCACCGTTTCGACCAAAAGGTCAGTCTCTTAAACCAGGTCTCTGACATTTCCGATATGAGAAGAGGTGATGAACTACGAGGGAGAATGTTTCTTCTCCCTGGTTTTCGACTGTATTATCTCGAGACGACCGGTTTATGTATCGGTTACATATGATCATAAACTCAAATTTATTTCAGTCTGAAGTCTAAGTCAAAGAGTCAGTGTGATCGGTTCACAGTTCACGCGTTGTCAGTGTGTCTCGGTCACCGATGGCAAGACGGGTTACGTCTATATCTTGAGAAGACAGCTCCATCGTCGAAACAACTGTCGTTACGAGTCCTCAGGTCAAAGTGGGGTATAGATGACGAATGACAGACTCATTTACACCCCTCCAACGAATTGGAGAGACCCAGGTTTTTTACCACTATTCTTATCACGGTTCAAGTATCCTGACGATTTAATCCCCCTAATTTGTTCTTTTACGTATACTTCACGAGGTATGACACGGATTGCGTATCACTCGTAGGATTTTTAATAATCAGAATAACAATCCTTAGGATCAGGTCAGGAAGTAAATTGATTCATCCATTGATTCTTGGTCTCTTTGTTTCCTTAACTAAGTTTCAGTGTGTCTTTTAAATTACGGTTTTCGATCTCGAGGACCAAGAAAATAGTACCGGATTACCGTGGTGATGTCAACTGTCTCCTGAAAGTCTATACTACGAGAGGTTTTATGACCCTCCATCAATCTACTCCAAAGTAGTTGGGGTAAAATGTCTAATTCTTTGACTCCGTGCTCTCCCATTCCACCGAAGAAGTCCCAGTACTACGACAAATCATCGTCTGACCCCTGAATAACGAAAAGTCGTAAGACGGGGGACGAGATAAAAGGTGACAGACACGTCCAACTGTGCACTCACACACAAACACAAAAAGTAAACAAATGGTAAGTCTCAAGTCCCTGGAAACGGCGGATAGATATAAGATATGTATCTTATATTTAATATCTTTATTATAATTATACCAGAGTTAATGCATTTTCGACAATATGTCTGACTTCTACTCTTCTTGTCTATCAAGTAAAATTAATAATAACATCCACTACTCTAATACCCACTAAAAGTACAGACAGAAACATACGAAGATAATAGGGATATAGAGACGTTCGTCATATAAATAAAAATATTAGTCTTTATTCGTTTACACTAAAAGTATATGAAAAATTTTTTAATTCGAGGAGGTCACAAAGGGGGTACCAGAGGTCACGGGAGGTTTGTCAACCCTCCGGACTGGGTCCCCAACCGAAACGGACCGGTCTAGGTGAACGTCTGACCTCCGACCACCACACGGAGAGTCGAGTCAACGGAAGTAGGTGTTCGGGTGTCCAGGGAGAGGTGACCTCACCCAAACTTAAATGAGTCGTTGTAGGTGTGTGTTATTTACAGTATAGCGAAATAAAAAAGTTCAGTTTATTTAAGTCGAGGGTTCGGAGGTTAACGGCCTCACAACTTTTTAGACGAAATCAATACAAACTCCCCTCAGAGGTTCCAGTATCTTCTTAGGTCCTGGGTTCCTTCTCCAGAGTCCGGAACACCAACGGTACCATTAACTGAGAACAACGGAACCGAGGACTTGGGATCCGGTCCGGAGTCAACCGGCCGACGGGATCTGCACGAGACTCTCCAGAGGTGTCGTCGGGAGATTCACTGGTATCACCTGGGACCTCTGGGAGTCCCGGAGGTGTGAATAGTAGGTCGGACGTGTTTATAGGGGTAGACCGTGACGTCCGGTCTCCCTGTGTTCCGGGGTTTGTTTTCAGGGGTCTAAAAACAAGGAAGGACCCGACTCTCCGGGAAGAGGGAGGATCAGTGAGCGAAAAAGGAGTAGGGAATAGATCAGGTGAGAGAGAAGCAAGGTGGAGTTCTCTGAAGGTGGAGGATGGGATTGAACCACCCTCACAGGGACGACGTAACTATTGTTTTGGGTTTCGCGGGTCTCCGTTCTTTCGGACCTGAGGCACGGATGGAACCTAGGAAAGAACCCTACTTCCTCCATCTTTACAGTCACTAATAAGGTTCGTTTTACCCCTTTGTTTTATTGTAAAGTCATATCTAGGACCGACATGGACTTGGAGTTGACTTCCGAAGAGTCTGAACAGGGGCGGTCCAGTCGGACTCTTGTCTCCTCGTAAGTACACGGTCCCTACACCTTACCTCAGGTCCTTCAGTGTGGAGGGGAAGTGACCCTGGGTCCGACCCTCTCCTGTACTGATCCCCCTTCGGGCCTTTGATCTGGGTTTCACCCACGAGTTATTTATGAAGGACAACACCTGCTAGGTTACACCGGTGTCAAGAAGTGCGGAGACTCGGAGTAGTAGAAATAGTCATTTTACCCGTAGGTAAATAAGTCGTTGAAACAGTACTAATGGTCTGTCACAAGGTCCGTGTCTCCAACATGGACACTTGTATTGTTTCAGGGAGGGAAAGTAAATCGCCCCTTCTGTTGTATTGTAACAATACAGTATAGTCCAGATCTTCTCGGACACCCACGAGTCGGGTATAGGATGACATGATTGAAGTGACGGGAGTCCGGCTGAGGATTAACGGAAACGGGTTCCGGAAGCACGGACGGAGGTATCGTCGGTCTTCTCGGTCTTTGAGAGTCGAGGGACCCTCGTCGGGAGTCGGTCACTGAGTGGCCCGACCACGTATTTGTGGGGCCGAGGGAGTGGGAAGCCCGTCTTACAAAGGCTCCACGCACAGGATGTAACCGAGGGTCTCAAGGGGCAGCCCCAACCCCGTGTCTAGGGGTGTCGATTATTAGTGACGTCGAAAGTAACCGACAGAAGGGAGGGGACCTAGTGCAGGGGTAGGAGGGTACCCACAAAGGACCTCAGTGACTTATGATGAACGGGAGTCTAGGAATAGAACCCTAGACGGAAGACGGTAGGTCAGGCTCTGTAGTCTAATACTAACTTCGATCGTTTTGTTTTCAGTTTACCGTGTTCCCTTACCTCTTGTTCTTCTCCACAGAAAAACCTGTCCCATCAGTCCCTGCCGGGGAGACACCTCCATTGCAAGTCTAGTTCCTGGACTCACTTGTCTCCCCCTATAGGCCGGTGTTCCCACAAGGTCCGTCTCCCTTGTCACCCATGGTTTCGGGAAACCACCTTTGTCGACCCTCGAACCCCTACAATTACTGTGGACGGGTCACCGAGTGTCTCTTCCTAAGGAACTCTACCAACCAGACACATTTCGGGACCTGTGTATACTTGGTAGTCCTGAAAAATTCCGGGGAGAGCTCTCGACCGTTCGAGAGAAGTCCCTTAACGAGTCGGAGGACCCGACCGCCTAGGTGTGGAGGGGGAGACACGAGTGGGTCGGAGAGACCGTCCCGAACCCAAAAGGTTATTGAGTAATCACACCGAAAACAGTACCAACTTCTTGTTTTCGGGGTTGTTCTTTTGGTACAAGTCGCCGTAATACCCAATAAATACTCTCTTTCGTTTCGGCGAAGTCGTGATCCCCTCCGGACCACCCCGCCCCCCTCCGTCCTACAGGGAAGTCTACCCCTTGACCCCATGAAGCCTAAACGGACCACGACCGGCGGTCGTCGGGACGGGACGTGTCTCGTTGGAGAAGAGAGAAGAGTGGAGGGGACCGGTTTCGGTGGCACTCAGTGACGACGGGCTCATTGGACTAAGGGTAGGTGGGTGAGTAGGTTGAGAAGTAGGTAAGTAAATAAATACATAAGTAGCTAAGTAAGTAAGAAAGTTTGTACGTGGCTCCCGGATGACACACGGTCCGTGATCGAGTACAGTTGTAGAGACCTCGTATCAGCACTTAGTCGTTAGTACAGGACCTTGGTCGAGTGTGCTCGAGTGTCGACTTACGTGTGTAGAGAAGAGTTGACGAGGAAGTGATCACGGTAAAGATATCGAAACAGTCGGTGCCACCCTCATAAATATAGTGCCTTTAACCGCACACCATGTTCAGTCCCAGAAAGAGGATCTCTCGACCAACAATTTGTAAATGATTGGGTGGTGACGTGGTCCGGAGTCTTAGAACCCGGTGTGTCTCGACTTGGGGTTCTGGCATGTCGGATTTGGACCCTTCCTGTAACTGGGTTACAGGTCACATTCTCCGGGGGAATCTAAACGACCGGAACCTCGGTATGTCTTACGGATTTTCCAACAAAAACGTTGGACCTCATGGATCTTGTCTCTTAAGTTAGATAGTGTACTCTCCGCTCCATTCTTCCATGTTATTTCTTCCACGGAAACTCGACTCGGAAACCCCTATCCACTCTACAGTCGAACTTACTTCCATAAGTCTTGCCACCCTCTTCAGACTCGTCTCCAAGTCTCCTTCCCGGTCCGTCTTACGCAAGTGAGGTGAATTTATTTTTACGGCACCGTCCCTCAACGAGGGTGGATAATGGAAGGGTTAGTGTATCGTTTTCACTTGACGAAAGACCTTCCCTTTTAACTATAACGTTCGTGACTTAACAGTCCCTCTCCGACGACCAACTTGTGACCCATGACTCCCTACTTCTGTGGGGAGGAGGAAGGTGGAGGTCAGGAAGAATTCCCTCCCAGACTAGATGTCCTTTTTTCCACATGTCACACACCTTCGGCGTCGGTTCTCCGGGGTAGTCGGGTGAGTTGTGGTGGTGCAATGGTGGTCACAAGCGACACCAGACATTGGGTATCCGACCTGAGTGATAGTGGTGACCGGGGTAGTCTGTCTGTGTGCACGTGTTCCAACCGAATGTCTGTAGTCCGACCTATGTGTTTGTTTCGGTTCACAAGGGTCATGAGGTCGATAGACGTAACGAGCATTCTCCTTCGAAGAGTTTCTACATTGTAAACGGTGAAGGAAGGAGACTCTCTATCGACTCGGAGAGGGTCCATATATGTGTGTGTATGCACGTCTTCATTCATATGTAAGTCCTGTGACTTATATGACACACGACACATATGAAAGGAACAGCTATGGTTTGGTAATCTGTCCGTACCTCTTCCGACGTCAGGTAATCGGAATTGTTAGGGGGGACCTGGGCCTCTCGGTAACCGTCGGGTGTGGACCGGGTACTTGAGGACCGGCGGGACGGCTGGAGCGGGGTGAACAGACTGTTCCTTGACTTGAAGGGTGGTCAGGCTCCGTCGGAGGGTGAGTAGCAGGGACCAGACGATGGTTGACGCAAGACCCTCTCCTCCGTCTCGAACTGACACGTGACGCAAACATCTTGTGAGGTGTCAGGAGTTTTGTGTCTAAGTACAAAAGAGTAAAGTAGCGTCCTTGGGACCCTCCATCCCTACTCACAGAGGGCAGACGTCCGCTCCTTTGACTCCGAGGTTCACTAAACAGGTTTCTCTTCCAACTTTCTCTGGGCTCCACAAGACTAAGTCCGCAAGTAGGGTGTCCTCGAGCGACTCAAGATCTACGACACGATGGGGGACCTCTGACTTTTTACTCACGGTCCCCAAGGACGTACCAAGTCACCATTTCTTAGACGGACGGTTACGTCCTCTGTGTCCAAGTCAGGGACTAGTCCCTTCTAGGGTGTACGACTCCTCGTTGTTTCGGGTACACGGGGTTGATAACTCGGACACGAGATCTCGGGCCCTCGGCGTCGATGAGTCGGGTGTGCGGATCTCGGGTACGAGGTGTTGCTCTCTCCGGTGGTCTTACTCTTCGGACACGTGCCGTTGATCTCTAAACGGGGGTAAACAGTGTTGATCTCTTTTCGGGAGTGTCGTACTTCTGGGTCGTGTTGGTTTTAGTTTATTTATTTATTTTAATAAAATCTTTTACTCGTGGTTATTGTTATTGTTACCGTTAGTCATTATTATCATTGCTTTGAGTGACCTCGTGTACAAGACGTAATAGAGTAGATAGTGGTGTCAGGAACTCCTCCGAGGTGTAATGGGTGTAGAAAGTCACCTCCTGGGAACCGTAGCAAGGGCACGACCTTCTTAAGTGTCACTCGTGATCCAGGAGAGTTCCAGCCGGGTCCTTGGAACTGAGGAGATGTTAGTGACTTCGTCTCGAAGAACCCATTCTGCGTCCCTATACAACCCTTACATAACAACTTTTTGAAAGGGTCCCACTCGTCAGACTCGTACTTTCGTACCCGTGGTCTCCCCGGGGGTCTCCTACGTTAACCGTTTCCTTGAAACCCCTGTCTAAACAGTTACAAGGAACCCGAGAACCCGGGCCGGGGGGGTGGCAGAAATAACGAAAACACACTGGCGACACCCTGAAGTAGATCCGGGGAGGAGGTGTCTGTCCCACTATACTGCAGTCCCCGTGACGGGACCTCAGTCCGACGTCGAAGAACGGACACCTGGAATGGGTGAAATTCAAGGTTGTGGGGACAGACATTTTGTTCCGACCATTATCATTATTATTATCGTCAAAAAAGGTCTTGCGAATGAAACGCTCTCCGCGACAAGACTTGGAGACGGTACACAATTGAGTGTATTAGAGACTTACAGGGACATTGCAACCGACAATCGGGGCCCGAGTCACACGATGTACGCTAATCATTAGCAATCGACAATGATCGACGTAGAAGTCGGAGTCCGCGGGACTCTGACGGGTGGAGAGACGAATTGAGACTGTTGGAGTAAGCAGGAGGACGTAAAGAAGAGAGTCGGTTACCGAGAGGTAAAGGTGTAGTGGGTCTGTCTGGGGACCCTGGTTTGGGAGCCCGGAGGAAGGGAGAAATTTAGGTGTAAGTTCAGGAAGTTGAAGACGGAGGAGGTGTAGAAGGATAGGTAGGGGACGTAGGTGAAGGAGGAGGGTAGTGGTAGTGGTGACGAAGACGTCAAACTCGGCCGAGCGAAGAGTGGACCTAATACGGTTTCCGAAGGGACGAAGGTCGGATGTGTGGGACGTTTGGTAGTAGGACGAGACGGTCTCTAAAAGCTTAACGTTTAGGTGAATTTTAGGGAGACACTGAGTGGTATCTGAGGTCCTAGTTCACGTCTGAGGAAGTCGAATCGAGTGTCGAGAGGCTCCCTGGTCCCAGACTGAAGGGTGGGAGACGAGGGGCGTATATGACGTCGTGCCCGGCAGACCAGTACGGTCAAGTAAGGAGACCGCGAAATGTGGACGTCAATGGTGTCAGACCTCACAGGACGGGTAGGAGGAAACAGATCGTTCAAGGGGTGTAGGGATCACTGAGTCCGTTGTAGAGAAGGGACATCAGAAGGACCTAGAGGTGATTCAAGAGGAGGTACGAAGAGTTCATTATGGAAATTATGAACTTTAATATTACTGGCATATACACACAAGTTGTTTGTATCTATGGTGGAACTCGTCTACCAATTTTAATCGTAACAGTGACACCAGTTTACCGGGGTCCGGGTGGTGAATGACTAATTAAAGTCGAGGTGGTAAATAATCGACACACTAAAACCTGTTCAATGAATTGAAGAGACTGAGAGTCGAAAAAACAGAGGTCATACTCCAATTGGATGGTACATTTCATCAGTACCCTTGACTTTATATCTTCCTTTTCACAAATCGTGTCCCAGACCATGTTGGGTTCAAGAGTTATTTACCAACTGATAAGAGATATGTCCTACGTTCCGTAGGACCCTTTTACTTGAGACCAAGGATGATTCTTCTTCCGTCTGTATATTCTATACTTCAGGGTTTATTTCTTTCTTTCTTTTTCCGTCGAGTCTTCTTATTTTTTACAGATGTTGTTAGGTGGAGAACCGACGTACTCCAGTTGTATATGAGAAGAAGGTAAGAATTTGAGTAGGTGTTGGTCCTGATGGTGGTTTTGGACGAAGATCTATTGTCACAGTAATAAGGAGTGATTACTATTGAATGGGAAAACAGGTTGTCCCAAGTCAGGTTTAAGTATAGTCATTAATATAGACCTATAGACCCTATAGGTAAGAGAAAGATTAAGGTAGTAATAGGGTACTACTATAAGATATTGGGTAACTTGTTTAACGTTTATATTGATAGTTTTTTAGACATACGTGTTTATTATCCCTTACCCCTATCCTCAAATTTTTTCTTTAAAATAATTTTATTTAGCTATATAAGTAGTATTTCCCCACGTTATACCCATTTTGATATCAAGAACAAAGACGTAGATTAGTGTACTGGTCTCAACCATAAATGGTAAAGTAGGGTACAGGGAAAACGGGAAGTGTTTGTGGAGTCAACCAGTCCCAGCAAATACATCACCTTGTCAGAATTAAAAAGTGGACTTCTTCCGTCTCGAAAACTACCACAACGGACAAACCCCAGTGATACCAGAAGGTAATTGAAAATGGTGAACTGGGTCTTAATGATCCTCCATAGGGTATATGGAGGAACGGGTAAAAAGGGGTCACCAAAAATTCCAGTTCGTGGAGTCAGTTGTGTTATTAGGGGGAAAATCGTACTCTTTGGTTTTCCCTGACTACTTTTTCGGTGGAAGGTCAAGTCACTTTGGTAAAACAGGGGACGATCTTTATGAGGATAACGAAGATTTCATCGTTTCAGACCCTGCAGGGAGTACCAGGTCACCTATCCTTAGGTGGGCAGTTACGTCCCCTGTACCCGACCTAGGGACCAGACCCTTCTAAGGTGTACGGTGCCCAGTCGATTCGGACACGGGTGTTGACGTGTCGAGTACGTGAGAACCCGGGGTCTCGGCGTCGATGGCTTCGGACGCGTAAGATCTCCAGCACGAGGCGTTGTCCTCTTCGGTGGCGTCACTCTTCGGGCGTGTGGCATTCTCATCAGGGGTGAGTGGTATGGATCTCTTTCGGCCCGGTTTCGTTGCTTCTGGGTCTTGTCGGTTTTTATTTATGTACTTCGTCGCTTCAGACCTCTGTACTCCGATCTTTCGTTTTTAGAATGTTTATCTAGAAATCCATTTTCTCACTCTCCAGACTCAATCTCTGTACTTAGACCCAAAGTAGTCACGTAACTTTGGTTATAGTATCTACCCCCACGGGGTTTACTCGTACTTCCACTTCTGTTCTCGATTTTTGTTCAAAGACCCCCCTTGAACGGAACATTCTTCTCAAGTCGTCCCTTCCGTCTCTTGACCCCTCGGTCGCTCCACCCCTCAAGAAAGATGACTCTCAGGTCGAGAGAGAAATTACTTGAAAACCCGTTGTTTTAGGGTAGGTTTCCGTCCGTACAGTTCTCAAGTACGAGGAACCTATTTCGGATGCAGGGAGTTCGGTACGACATCTGGATCACAATGTCACGTTGTCGCAGAAGGGACGTAAAGATCTTTAAGAGAAAGAGTTTAGGGTTCAGAGTTCTTTTCAGTCAGTTCTTTTGACTTTTTACCCTCTTTCAACACTCTCAATTTCGAAGTATTAGTTGTATCTCTACACTGACCAAACTTCCCTAGTTGACTTCTACAGTTCAACTTTCGTTTTCGACTTTTGGGACTATACACCTCAACTTCCAATTCCAGTCACAGAGACCCTTGACCCAGTTCGCGAGTATCCATCCTTAAAATGACAGATTTGACAGTCAGAACGAACATCGACATCGATAATATAGTCACATACAACCCTCGGGACAGACGACGGTTACCACTCAGTAAGAATGTCTATTTTATTTATAATTATTCAAATATACGTATCATATAGAATATGTTTAGGAGACTCACTATAAGATTCTTTATTCGAAACCTTCGTTTTATTCGGGAATTTAACCGTTAAACCATACACATCAGGACAATTGAAACGACCGTAGACTTACGATGTAAGAAGTTCATGATGGGTCAGTGGTAGTGACTGTAAAGGGTCACGAACTTATAAGCGACACCCTCTTTACGTTTCTCTTCTTTTATTCTTCCGACGTCTTAAGGGTCTGGGGTTTAGTCTTCGACTAGATTTTAGACATACTCGTTTCCGTTATAGTTAAAATCGTCGTTTTTCTTTTAGTCCCTTTCGTCTGTTTCGTAAAAACAACAATTTGTTTTTTACTCGAATCTACTTCGTTACACTCAGGATTGGTAGTTTAACTTTCGTTAAAACCTGTAAACGGACTGTTAAGGTTGTTACAGTTGTGTTTTCAAAGATAAAAAAGGATACAGACCTTAAAAACAATGTTTTGCTTCTAGTCCAGTTCACCACGGAACACCCAAATTTTAAAAAATAAAAATAAATAAGTAAACATTTCTCATAATTTAAACAATGTCATAACAAAGACAAAATACAAAACCAAAAAACCGGTGCTCCGTACACCCTAGAATCGAGGGACTGGTCCCTAGTTTGGGTGCCGGGGACGTAGCCTTCCACTTCAAAGTTGGTGACCTGGCGGTCCCTTCAGGGTATTTAAAAAATTTTATAATTTATGGACATAGAAAGGTAAAAATTACTGAAATTAGTAATTAAAACACAATTACGAGGAAATAAAATTACAAAAGAGAAAGTACATAGATGTAATCCTCCGTCGTTTAAATGTACAATAACTTTATGTATCAGAACAGTTTTATACAACTAAGTCTCATACCCTTATGGAACCTCTATAATGTCCAAACCAAGGTTTAGTGGTGTTAATTCGTTTATAACGTTATTTCGTTCAGTGTTTAATAAACCAAAGGGGTTACGTATACTTTCATTACAAGAATGACACGGTATCAGATAATTTACACGTTATTTATAATTTACAGATTTTTGTTACATGTATGGAATTCAATTTTATGAAATAACGATTTTTTACGGTTGTAGAAGACTCGGAAGTAGCTCAGTATCATCATTGTAGTTTTCTCGTGACTAGTGTCTAGGGGTATTGTTCATATTGTTACTACTTTTTCGAACTTTATGACGTTCTTAACGGTTTTACACTGTTTCTCCTTGCTTCACTTGTTTACGACAACATTTTTATAGTGACTATCTGAACGAGCTGTGTTCGAACGGTGTCTAGAAGGAAGTTAAACATTTTTTTTTTTTTTAGTCATAAACACTTGTCCTGTTTGGTTTTTTCGTTTCGTGTTATTTTGTTCCACACGTCATTGTCACAATTGTTACTTGGTACACAAATAAAATATCAAAACCGACACGGTGTACCGTACGTCCCAGAACACTGGTCCCTAGTTCGGACTCGGGGGACGTCACCCTCACACCTCAGAAAAAGAAAATTGAAAATTAAAACATAACCCTATATCGGTTGATTGTTACAACGTCATCAAAGTCCACTTGTCGTTCCCCTGAGTCGGTATGCATATGTACATAGGTAAGAGGCGATCTGAGGGAAGGGTAGGTCCGACGGCGTATTGTAACTTATCTCAAGGTACAGGATATGCCATCCAGGAACAACCAATAGGCAAAATTTATGTCGTCACACACGTACTGGTAGGGTCTGAGGGAGTGAGAGGGAAAGGGGACCGGTGACATTGAAACGAAAGACTCAGACACTCAGAGAAAGACAAAACACTCAAGTGGGCACAGTAAAGAAACATCTAGTGTGTATATTCCCTGGTATACGATAAAGAGGAAGAGACAGACTGAAGTGAGACGTACCCCTCACATCTCAGAATTGGTGACCTGGTGGTCATTTCAAGTTGCAACAAAAAACAAAAAGACAAAAATTATTTTCTGGAGACTCTGAAAATTGTGTTGGAGTAATGTCTTTTTACTAAGTAAATAATAAATACCAGTAAGTGAAAATTTTTTGTGTGTTTATATCATAATACGACGACGACGACGATTCAGCGAAGTCAGCACAGGTTGAGACACGCTGGGGTATCTGCCTTCGGGTGGTCCGAGGGGGCAGGGACCCTAAGAGGTCCGTTCTTGTGACCTCACCCAACGGTGGAGGAAGAGGTTACGTCCTTTCACTTTTCACTTTCCCTTCAGCGAGTCAGCACAAGCTGAGAATCGCTGGGGTACCTGATGTCGGATGGTCCGAGGAGACAGGTACCCTAAAAGGTCCGTTCTCATCACCTCACCCCACGGTAACGGAAGAGGTATATCATAATATCTTTCATCTTTTATGTCGTACTAAAGTCCTTAAAGGTTCCTAAGAGTCCTAAGGTTAAGGTTTAGGTGGTTTAATCATCGAAAGTCCTTAAACCCTTGTGACGTCTGGCCACCTGAGTGGGGACCTACCCTAGTGACCTAAATGGGTCGGCGTGCCCACGACCTCGTTCTGACTCTCCCGTCAACTTGGGGTGTGGTCAGGGCTCATTGGAGGTCCCGACCTACAGTTCAGGTGGTCGTCACTGGTGGGGAAGTCAGACGTGACTGGAGTGTGGGTCGTGAGGTCGCGGGAGTGGTTCGAACTTTGTTACGTATGGGACCCAGTCGGAGAGAGAAGGGACCAGGAGTCCTCTTCTCTTTTCATTGTAAATGGAAGGAGGACTAAAACAGGAAAAATTTACAGTTGTCCCCTCCCTTCCCGGGCCAAGGATAAAGTCGAGGTGTAGTCTACCGGGTCGTCTCAGGGAGGGGGTTGTAGAGAAATATACCCCACCTCCTCCCCACACTCAGTCATACGGGGGGATCCTAGGGACCTTCTAGTCCCACCAAGTCCCCGGTCATTCCGAAGGGAATAAGCCACACCGTTCGACCCGTGGAGAGGAAACTCGAAGGACCCTAGGTCCTTTACGTCTTCCCCTACTTTCCGTGTGTTGCTTCTCTCACAGACCGGGAAACGGAGTCCCACCTGTCGCGAAGATAGATAACTGCGTAGGACTTCAGGGCTCTAAATTACAAAATTGTGTCGTGTAGAAAGTTTACAAGTGTCGAGACACCCAGTCCTTAAGTCTGTCCAATGTAGTCCCGTCGAGTAGAGGCTGGGTACACTACCACAGAGGACCCCGACCTGACAGGTACCGGAGAAGTGAGTGCCCAACTCGTCCCGAGTCGTCCGACGCCGCACGAACCTCACCGAGATGGTTCAGTAAATAGACTCAAGGAACCAAAAGGAGTTACATTAGGGTCCCCGAGAGAGATGGACACCCTGAAAAGGTTCACTACCAGAAAGGACTTTACACACGGATGAATCAGTGAGGCATCTCGAACTGAGAAAAGCTGGGAATACCTGACATCGGGTGGTCCGAGGAGACAAGTTCCCTAAAAAGTCCGTTCTTATGACCTCACCCAACGGTAAAGTAGGAGGTCCCCTAGAAGGGTTGGGTCTCTTGCGTAGAGAAGGGTTGCGTAGAGGACACAGAGGACGTAACGTCCGCCTAAGAAATAGAAGACCGACTTTCAGGATGTACCACCAAATCCAAGTGCTTTCATGTTTTCACCTTCGACAGTTCAGCAACCCACGACCGTTGACCGGGACGTTCTCCTTTTTCTTTTCCTCTGTTCCTTCACCCCCCTCCCCCGTTCTTCCTACCTCTCTCCCGTCCTTCCTCCTCCCCCTTCCTCCCTCCTTCTCCCCCTCCCCTTTCTTCTTTTCTTCCTTCCGGGGATTAAACATAGACGACGACGACGACGATTCAGCGAAGTCAGCACAGGCTGAGACGCGCTGGGGTATCTGCCGTCGGGTGGTCCGAGGGGGCAGGGACCCTAAGAGGTCCGTTCTTGTGACCTCACCCAACGGTAAAGGAAGAGGTTACGTACTTTCACTTTTCACTTTCCCTTAAACGAGTCAGCATAGACTGAGAATAGCAGGGGTACCTGACGTCGGGTGGTCCGAGGAGGCAGGTACCCTAAAAGGTCCGTTCTCATGACCTCACCCCACGGTAACGGAAGAGGTATTAAACATATATCCTAAACGGTTAAAGATATTCCGTTTGTAAAGGTAGTTCTAATTAAAGCCCGATGGTTAAACTACAGTTAGTCAAGTATTTTAAGGACTTTTAAATTGTTATTCAGGAACGTTCGTCTATGCTCGGTCGAAGTCATGTAGTCCCGACAGTCCGGAAGAATTCCAAATCCGGGCCTTAACTGGGTTTAGTCAAGATGGTATGAGATAACAGATTTCGTGTAGAGACCGGTCGGGTCTTAGTTACACCCTCCCCTCATGTATCCGGTACTAGGGACCTCCACACAAAGTAACCCTCGGTGGTGTCATTGTCTATTGTTCCCTGTTATTATGGCAACTGTCGATAACAATGGAACACCGGTGCCCATTGTCTACGAGCCCGGTTCGTAGAATGCGTATAATGGAAAAAAGTCAAACTACTTCATTCACAATAATTGGGGTGAAATTTCCACTTCTGGGACTCTAGTCTTTCCCACTATTCGCATACATTGAAGTCTAGGATGAACGGAGGTGTCACTCCGTAGAGGAAACGTCCTCCCATCTCCGTAACGCCAAACCCCAACCAACACCCCTCAAGTTCTCATAACCCCTTCCTGAAGGGACCACCAGGTCACCAATTCTGAGGTGAAAGAGTGATGACTCCCGGGTCCAAACTAGGGACCAGTCCCTTGATTTAGGGGTTACGGTGTTACTTCTAGGACACACGACGTCGATTCTGGACCGTGTCGGTTTAATTTTTTTTTTTTTTTTTCATGACCTCTCGTGTCCTTTAGTTTAAAATAATTTACTCGTAAGTAGTTTAAACCCTTGCTCTACCCTTTCCTGTACTTACTTGTACTTCTCCTTCCCGTTTCTCTCATTAAGTGACTTTAGGATTTTATAATATCGTGTCGGTAGGTCATGAAAGTTACACGCTCCCTGTGACTGTGCTTAAAGTATGGACTAGAGTACATTGGGGATGCTAGGACACACCCTCCGAGGCACCAATGGGGGTAGAATGGATACTCCTTTAACAGGGTCTCCTCAATGGACCGCACAATTAGACGAGTCCAACGGATCCTCTTAAGGTATCTGGCCCACCAATTTTGTGGTCTTTAAATAAAAGAGTGTTAAGACCTCCGACTTCAGATCCTAGTTCCATAGTCGACCCGAGCAAAGACCAATCTTCCGGAGAGAAGGACCGAACGTCTGTCGTCGGAAGAGTCACATGGGAGGGTGCCGAAAGGGAGACACGTTTTTCTCTCTCTCTCTCGACCACAGAGAAGGGGACGAATAATTCTGTGATCAAGATAGTCTATTCCCGGGGTGGGAATACTGGAGTACATTCGAAATTTTTTTACATAGATAAATAAATAAACTGACCCAGAATTGACGTCGTACACCGTAGAAAATCGACGAAATTACGTCCTATAAATCAACTTCGAATCACCCTAGATCAAGGGACTGGTCCCTAATCTGGGCCCGAGGGACATAACCCTCGAGTGTCAGAATCGGTGACCTGGTGGTCCCTTCAGGGTCTGGAGTAAGTTGGAATTTCTTTCACTTCAGCGAGTCAGCACAGGTTGAGAAACGATGGGGTACCTGCCATCGGATGTCCGAGGTGCTAGGTACCCTAAAAGGTCCGTTCTTACGACCTCACCCGACAGTAAAGGAAGAGGTCCCCTTGAAGGGTTGGGTCCCTAGCTTGGGCCCAGAGGACGTAACGTCTGTCTGCGAAATGGCAGACTCGGTGATCCCTTCGGGTATAAGTCGGAATTAATGGAGGATTTACGGGACAGAGGGTTCCTAGGTATCGGGTCTTTTCCAATTCTTGAGGACAAATTTCCGTTTATTCATTCTCCCTGAAGAGACCGCCAGGTTACCAATCCTGAGGTACGAAGGCTACGTCCCCCGTGTCCAAGTTAGGGACCAGCCACTTGTTCCTAAGGTGTACGATGTTCCACGTTGGCTTTTTGCTTTTTTCCGTTCATTTTTCGCCATGGGACGACCGCGCACCATGGGTTTCTCCCCTATGACTGACTCTTTTCTGTGCTCTGACCAATATTACTCGTGGACCCACTGTCTACTCCCAAACTCTTGGATCAAGAACAGGTCATTACGGTGGGATCCCCAGGTATAGACATAGTCCGTAGCGCTTGGACTGGGTCTGGTTCCTAAGGCTGGACCACCCCGGTCGGTCCCTAGTCCCTCCTAACTGAGACTTCCGCTCGGTCAGTCAGGTAGGAAGTAGGTCACTGACGTCGGAGGCGGGGTACGGCGAGAGCCGGGGGAAAGGGGTGGTACACACCCGTCCGACCCGTAGGGCCCTCGGTCCACGGACAACGTGGCTCTCCGTTAAATACTTGGCACCCATAAAACAGACAAATGAACTTTCGTGTTTTTAAACAGTGAACACACCCATTAAACGACGATTAATGCTCGAATGTTAGACGTCTATCCTTTTAGTCCCGGTTGCACGCGAAGAACTCCTTCTCCTTTTAATGGGGTTCATCACACATTAATATGTGAATCGCCCGTGGCGTGAGGGTCGGGAGCGGGAAGGGTGCCGCCCCGACTGCCATGTCCCACTCAAACGTGTGTACGGACGACCCCGAGGGAGGGGTCCTCCCCTCCCCCCTCTCCTCTCCCGGGAGGACGACGATGGCTCCGGGGTCCTGTGGGTCTCCGCCGACCCTGAGTCGGGAAGGGAGGAGGTGGCTCGTTTCTTTCCACACCCTTTTCCCCAGTCCGCTGGGGGAGTCCTTCGTAGGTCAGACTCTCCTCTCTGTGTCGGAGACGGGAGTTCCCGAGGCTTCAGGTGACCTTTTCCGTCTCCGGTTCTGGAGTCCTTCTGAGGTCCGACTACCTTCTCTGTGTCAAGGACGGATGTCTCTGGGTGAGGCTGACCCCCCGTGTCTCCGGACGGGGGGTTCTTGACGACGAGACTGTAGTCCCGTCTGCAGTGTAGCACGGGTACGGTAACCCCCGCGGACAACCTCGGCGTGTCGCGACGGGCAACCTGTCCCTCAGACGAACGGGACCCCTGAAGAGACTACTCCTTCCGTATCCGGGACCAGAAGCTTCGGGGGTCAAAGTACCCCTCTGTGTCAACGACGTGAGTCCTTCGGAAACCAGACTACCCTCTCTGTTCGAGGACGTGAGACCCATGGAGAGATAAACTACCCCTGTGTATCGAGGTTTAAAGACTAAAGAACGACAGACTCGAAGACAGACAGGAAGAGGTATGTTCTCCTTGTTAAACTGTCACTCGGACTCCAATCGTACGATTAGTGGGACAGGACGACACCTTCAGTACGGAGTCGGGCGTTTCGGAAGGGTATCCATGCAGGTCGTGGGAGAGGGGGTTTTGGGAGTGCGAAAAGTAAAGGGAGGTCGGTAGGGGCTACCACTCAACCCACTAGGATCTTTTAGGGAGAGGGAAGGAGAGAAGGACTAGGGAAAATAAAGGACCGGATTTAGTAAGTACTGAATATTATTTCCGGAGGTGACGGGGAGGGTCCGGGGGCGTCTTTTATAATAAATTGTCTTTCCACTGTCAATACATTAAATCAGAGACAGAGGTAATAACTACTTAAGCTGATACTTTATAAATCCGAGGAGGCACAAGACGACGAGTCCCAGACTGTCATTGTCACAGTATAAGACCAAATAGGAGTACCTTCTATACAGTTAGTCCTTACGGGACGGAGGATGTGGGTCCCGATGTGAGGCGGGTCGTGTTTGACGGCGAGAGGTGTGAGTCCCGAGGTGGGTCGTGACTGTAATTTCGAAGAAAACAGGGGGTCCCTAGAAGACATAGTGAAACGGTGGTCGTTTTAGTAGTCAGGTGTCTCCCTCGACACTTAAGTCAAACTCTACCTTCTCTTCTCCTTGTCTCCCTCCACCCCGTCCCTTCTTCCGTAACACACAATCGACCGAGACATAAATCAGTAAATTAAGAGGGTGGTTGTGACGACGACGATTCAGTGAAGTCAGCACAGACTGAGACACGCTGGGGTATCTACCGTCGGGTGGTCCGAGGGGGAAGGGATCCTAAGAGGTCCGTTCTTACGACCTCACCCAACGGCAAAGGAAGAGGTTACGTCCTTTCACTTTTCACTTTCCCTTCAGCGAGTCAGCACAGGCTGAGAATCGCTGGGGTACCTGACGTCGGGTGGTCCGAGGGGACAGGTACCCTAAAAGGTCCGTTCTCATGACCTCACCCTACGGTAACGGAAGAGGTGGGTGGTTGTGATATTCCATCCATAATAATGTCAAGTAAACGTAAACTCCTTTGTCTCCGAGTCTCTCCAATTCTGTAAAAGGACTCCAGTGGGTCGATCGGAGACCGTCCCGACTTTCCATTGTGACTCGACGGAACGTTCGGAGACAAGAGAGCAGACTACTTTTGTCTGAGACGGTCTTCTGTCTGACACTGTCTTCTGTGCTGAACCCGTTGTGTTGTGCACGCAAGTCACTCAGGGTCAGGACCCGAGAAAGACAAGGCCTAGGATCAAGAATAGACCCTTAAGGTCTACCTCACTCTTCTGTCCGTTCTTCTCTCTTCTGTCCCAAGAGTAGGAGTCTCCTAAAGGTCGGACTACCCCCTCTGTCACAGGAACTCCTGAGTTGTAATACTCGTCCTTCGGTGTCAACTAAGACGACCGGTCCGCTCCCATCTAGACGTTGAACCCTTTGACTCCGGACCCGTAGTAGAAGGACGGGACCTTCGACCTCTCTTCCTGAAACTCGGAAAATTGCACTGTGTCGGGAGGTCCGACGGGACATTGGGAGACCTCTACGACAAAGGGACTTTTAAGTGACTCTTCTGGAAGAAGGAGGACCGAGAGGTCCAACTGACTGACAGACAGACAGACAGGGGTCTACGTCCACTAACTACTCGTCAAGGCTACACTACAATTTTATACGTAATCCGATTAGCGTACGATTAATTTGTCTGCTCCGGTAATGCCGACGAGTCCTCGGGTAGACACGAGGTCCCATAGGGACCCACCGACCGTCCCGACCCCCGGAGTTCTGTGACTCCTAGGTCTGACGTTCCCCTACTTGCTCCACTGGAAGTCTCCCTCGACTTCCCAGTAATCCGACTCCTCTCGACCTCTCACCTTAACCCTCCGTAAAGTTATGTTCTCGAAAGACTGGTGTACAATAATTTATTCCCATTACTCGAGGGACAACCACCTCAATTCGTTTGTCTATTCATTCCAAAGGACGACGTAGACCACCTCTCTTCTTACTTACTTAAGACACTAACAAAGGTAAAAGTTCTAAACCCGAGTTTCTTATATCCTGTTCCGGGAATGGAAGGATCCCTCTCACCCCCTCCCCATGGATTTGTCTGTCGTTCCTTCTCAGACCTCTAGACGAGGAGGGGGTAGTTTGTTCCTGAGTATCATACACGGGACTCCTGGGGTCTCGAGACCCTCCACCCTATCCTGGGTACCTCTGTGGGGGTGAAGAGTCGGGGAAACGATAGGGACGTCCTCTCTCCAAAGACGACCCCAGACCCCTACCCGAGTTAAGTAAAGTAACAGACCGCGGAACACACATTTATAAAGTATAGGGGTAACTTATAAAACCCTACTAATACTTAAGAACTACACTATTCTTGGAACCATACATACTCTACGTCAGTCGGCGGGTCTCCCCTCCGTGTTCCCTCCCGCTTAGTCTATTTAGTAATGTGCGAGACTCGGGCCTCACTTGGTCGGTTGTGGGTGTCGAGTGAGGAGCCGATGCACGGTTGGTGTGTAGCGGGTCAAAGGGTGGATCCATGGTGCGTGTCCGGTTGGTGTGGCATTGTGCGTACAGCGTGTAAGGTGGGTGTATGGTGGTGTACGGTGATGTACGGTCAACGTACAGTGGGTCTGAGGTTGGTGCACGTACGGTAGATGAAAGAAAAGAAATTATGAATAAAATAAATGAACCGACATGACCCAGAATCAACGTCGTCAGTACAAGAAAATCAACGTTGCACACCTTAGAAAATCAACCCCGTGCACCTTAGATCAAGGGACTGGTCCCTACCTTGGGTCCCGGGGACGTAACCCTCGAGTCTCAGAACCGTTACCTGGTGGTCCCTTCAGGATGGTAGGTGAGTGAGAGACTAGGACGATTAGGAGTAACGGTAGTAGTGGTAGAGGGTAGGTGGGTCACTAGTAAGGGTCTTCAGGAGGTACCAAGTCGTAGAATGTACTCCAGTCTTACTGTCCCTAGTACTGGAACTTTATTAATGTCGTGTCTGTCCCCTCTGCAGTTAGTGTTCTGACGACGACGACGACGATTTAGCGTAGTCAGCACAGACTGAGACACACTGGGGTATCTACCATTGGGTGGTCCGAGGGGTAAGGGACCCTAAGAGGTCCGTTCTTGTGACCTCACCCAACGGTAAAGGAAGAGGTCACGTACTTTCACTTTCCCTTCAGGGAGGCAGCACAGGATGAGAAGTGTTGGGTACCTGACGTCGGATGGTCAGAGGAGGTAGGTGCTCTAAAGGGTCCGTTCTCATGACCTCACCCAACGGTAACGGAAGAGGTTTAGTGTTCGGATTTGTCATGGTTTTGTTCAGAAGTCAAGTAAAGTCAGTGAGTCAGTACAGGTTGAGAAACATTGGGGTACTTGATGTCGTGTGGTCCGAAGGGACAGATAGTGGTAGAGGGCCTCGAACGAGTTTGAGTACAGGTAACTCAGTAACTATGGTAGGTTGGTAGAGTAGGAGACAGTAAGGGGAGAGAAGGATGGAAGTTAGAAAGGGTCGTCGTCCCAGAAGAGGTTACTCAGTCAAGAAACGTAGTCCACCGGTTTCATAACCTCGAAATGGAAGTCGGAGTTAGGAGGGTTACTTATAAGTCCTGACTAAAGGACACCTAACTGAGTAAACTAGAGGAGCGTCTTTGTTGACGTTCACTTTTCAAGAGTAAAACGAATACTTTGTTTTTCACAGAGCAAACCATTAATTTTGCAGGTCAGGCAATTCGCCCATTTTTCCCCCGCCCTCACGTCTACTTTGTTTTGACCGGTACACGACTCTTGTCGACTTCGACTCGTTACCTGGTGTCCTCTGGTAATGTCTTAAAAGAGGTGAACTCCTACGCAAATTTGAAAAGGTGCTGTTTCAGACAAATTTCAGGTCAAATGTAGAAAGGTCTCACCGCGTAAGTGTGTTTGACCTTCCGAGAAGTGTCGACGGGTGGGTTCCACCGGTCGGGGGACGACACTCTCCCCTACCTGCACAAAGCGAACGAAGATCAGAGAAAGGGGTGCTCTCGGGGTGAAAGAAAGGGGTTAGTGGTCCGGTGAGACGGGGGGGTTTCAGACCCCTACTCCCCTCGTCCTTTCCACAATGAACGGACCATGACAGAGTATGAGACAACCTCCAGAGGATCCCGAGTCGACGGAGGAGGAGTGTTCCCCTGGAAGTATCCAAGAAATTTCCGTGGGTGGGGGGGTCGAGTGACGACCCGAAAGAGTGGACAGTAACAAGGGACTCCACGTACACCGTGAGAGGTCGACGGCAAAGTAGACGGTAGTTAGAGACCCGTAGACGACCAGGTAAGGAAACCTTTCTGATGTCTGGTTAGGGTCAACCGAGGGTCTACGGAATACCCTTTAAGAGTCGCAGGAAACGGGGATGTTTACACCTGAGTAGACGGTAGTTTCGTCCACCGGTCCGTATCGATGATCCAGGGGTATACCACAAGAGAGACACAGACACACGTTTAAAGGGAGATATTCCTACGGTCAATAACCTAAATCCCTGATCGCAACAAGTGTAGACGTCTGTGGAATAAAGACTTATTCTGGTGCAAGTACCCATAGGGGTCATATAGAAAAGTCCCTTGTGTTAAGGTGGATGTTGTTGGTAGGTCCTCCTCTCCGGATCACTCTCAAACTCTTACACCCGAACCTCGAACCTTGACTGCAGAAGGTCCGACCCCGGTTCTCCCTCCCTCCCAGAATACACGACAGGAGGATTAGAGGACGTACTTCAAGGTGTTCTCCAAAACTTCTTCCTTCACTTTCTCTCCCCTCTCTGAGACACTATCTCGTCTAGGTTACCCTCTTTAGGATTCTACCCTTATAACTCCCTCTCCCCTGACTTCTTCCTATTTTGACAGAGGGGTCCCCGGTTGTCCCGTCCACAAGTCCCCTTTTGTTTTTAGAGGATATCGAGGGGGGTTGGTTTCGGACTTTTCAGGTGGTAAACCCCGAGAAACATGGATCTTATAGTAGGGGTCATCTGGTATTAAAGTCTCACCCTAACTATTCTATCAAGGATATTGTACGGTCCGTGACAAGAAAAACTTTTAAAAGAGTCTCATATCAACTAAATGTTATGACACAATCGAAGTTCATATGTTGTTTCACTTAGTATATATACACATATATATAGGTGAGAAAATCTAAGAAAAGGGTATATCCGGTAGTGTTTCACAACTCATCTCAGGGCACACGATCTGTCATCCAAGAATAATCAACAGATAAAGCATTCGCACAAGTGACAGTCTACGATAAGATTCACGACCCCTGTGTCACCCTTTGTTTCGTCTATTGTAGACAGAAACCCCGACTATAAGATCATCCTGGTGTATAATCTGAGTACAAAATTATTTCTGAGTGGTGAGTCAAGTGAAAGACCTCGTTGTCTTTCGGGTCTCGTCTCGGGAATCCATTATCCTGCGTGTAGGTCAGCCAAAACAAGAACCACTACTCCCTCTGTCGACATCGAGTTCTTTCTTGGTCCGACTCTAAACCTTCTGACCGACCTTGTGCACTCCTCCAGAACCCGTTCAACGACAGAGAGAGGTCCGGAGTCAAAGGAGCACCCATTTCACTGTCATGACGTCGTCTATTATGCAGTCGGTATAAGACCAAAACTTGGAGAGGTCCAGATACTCGATAAACTGTTGAAGCCCAGGTCAAGAGAGGAGAGGTAGGGAAAAGGTCGAAAAGTCCCAGGGAACTTAGAAAGAGTGTTTGAGATAAAGGGAGGGACCCTAGTGACGTCTACGGAGGTCTCAATCTGCTAGGGAAGAGGGTCTACGGTTCGAGAGAGGTGGGAAATTCTCCACTCCGGTTCCACATCTGACAAGACTCAGAGAAGAGGGAGACTTCTTTTGAGGACCCGGACGCGTCACGGAGGTCCCTCTTCTGTTGAGGGGTCTAGGACGGTCTTCCAAGTCTACGTGCGTCAGACGACCACTGGACAGAGGTCGGGGACGAAATGAACTATTTACCTATCTCAGACAGAGGTGGAAGAACGGGTGGGTGAGGAGGTAGAAGTCCGACGGGAAACCCCGTAGAAGGGGGAAGTTTCAGGCCGAATGAGTAAGTAACTTTCTACGACTGCTATCCTCCTTTCGTTATCTAGTAGAACGGGTTCGGGAACAAAATGTCATTCCTCTGGTCTTAAGTCTTACCAACTCACTGGACTACCTTTAGTGACAGTCTGACAGAGGTTTCGAGACACCCGAACCGGAGTCAAGGTCAAACTACTCCTTCTCAGAGGGGTCACAGATCCCCTTGTGTCCTACGGGTGAAAACGGGTCAGGATCTGTACGACCGAACAAGGGTTCAGTCCCATTCCCGGACCCACTTCACTACGACAAGGGTCGGGTCAGAGACAAAGTATCCATTTGTTAAGAAAACTGGTCAGAACTCGTATAGGACCCAGACAAAAAGTTGGGTAGGAAGGGGGTTGAGAAAAGATATTGCCTGACTGGGACGTCTGATGTAAATAGTCCGAGATTCGGTTGGGTAAAGGACGAGAAACCCTGAATGTCTTTCGTAACCACTCTCTGACCTTCTGTTCTTCCTCCCTTTACGGTCCCTTAAAAACGGGGAAGAGAGACACGGAGACAACTGTAGAAATCGTCGAAAGTGTAGAGAAAGGTCCGTCGTTCAGGACGAGTTGTCCCGTTGACACAAAGGGGACTTCGGACTCTTTATTGAAGGAGGGAAGGAGAAATGTTTGGTCCCCATTATCGTCTAGAACGAGAGTGATTGGAGACTCAGTCGCGTGGTAGAAAACAAGTCGAAGAGATAAGAACGTGGCGAACATTTTGGTTAGGGGACATAACTCAAGGATGACAAACTTTCGCCGAAAACGAAAGGACAAACCTGAGACTATCGGAAGACCTCGGTGACTCGACCCCCTCTTCACTCCCCGAAAAGGTGAGTCTCGAGGGACCCCAGAAGGACCCGAAGGGTAGGGCAGTACCAAGTAAGTAAGTGGGTTCGTCGGTCAATAAGTCAATTACTGATAAACAACTCAGGGAAGGTACATAGTCCGAGTCCCAAAGATTCGACACTCAGTTCCACGGGACCCTATGGAGCCACTTAAGTGTCTCCGTGACACCCTATAAATTTTAAAAGTTTCGTTTGTGTTGGAGATAGCACATTGTATGTTCGCTGATCAAACTTATCAAGAGTAAGTTGATTTGTGATCTAACACGACGTTAAGAAAAAGTTGCAGTATAGAAACACTTCGCTCCAAAAGGAGGTACACTTTTAGTCGCACCTTGTCCTTGGCTCCTTCTCCGACCACAAAAGGTGAGACTACAGTTCCAAACCCTTCAACACGCCACGGGTTGTCCATATGTGTGGGGTGTTCATTCTTTAACACCAATTCTCATTTCACTTTAAAAAGAAAAAAGATTACATACACACAATAAAGAAGATTGTCGACGATTCAACAATCCTGTAACTACGACTAATTCGACAAACCTATATTGACGAATTATTTACCTTCACAATTGTAAAGAAAAGTAAATCCCCTTAGCACTTTTTTTTAATTCTGTAATTCCTATGGTACTCAGTTCTTTCAAACCCTAAGTACAGCTACAAACTGTCTTTGGTTGTGTTAAGACATTTCGTTAACAGGAAGTTAATTTTTTACTTATTTAAAATTATTTTCTTTCAAACCCTTTGAGATAATAATCTCCTACTCATATAGGTGTGATGTCCTATTCGGTTCCAGGGAAAAGTCCTCCAATTCCCTCTACAGAATCGTAAGAGAGAGAACGAGACTCACCACTATGTAGTACTGAGCTTCAATGACTGACTCTGAATTCTAATCCTGTGAATACCATATATATGGAGTCATTACCATGTAGATGGAGATATACATATGTCTGGAGTTATTTTGGGACAATGTATTTTCGTTTGGGTAGTGTCGGTGTTCCATCAAGGGGTTCACGTGGTCGACAGCTGTCGCTAGGGTTGTCACTGATCAGTGGAGGCTTCCGGACTCAGGGGTCCCTCTTTCTTGGGCTCTACGAGTTCCCGAATTAAACGAGCTTTGTATGAGTGGTTCGTGGAAGAGACAGGATGGACTCAGACCGGTATTCCTCCGAGTTCCAACATCTTGTGAGACGGGGAAGGGGGTCCCCGAGTGTCAGAGCCTCCCTTCTATTGAGGTCTTGATTGACATTCTCTACCGTCTCCCTTAAAGACCACTCATGATATCAGTCCCCGGGCCCCTTTTGCACCAATTAAGGTAGACCCCGAGACTCTCCCGTGAATTTCGCTCTCCGTAAATTCACCCGGAGACAGACTTCCGTAGTCTCTGAAGGTCGCTAAGAGGTTATAGGAGAAAGAGTCTCTGATCTAAAAATCGGTCCGTGTACTAAGTTTTATTTCTGATTTAAAGGATAGGGGAGAACGTCTACCGGTTACCCTCTACTCACCTCTACGTGAGATCTTCGGAAGGAATCTTGGTCAGTGTGTATGGAAACCGGGAGAAACGACGGACCTTGTGTCTCCACTACCGACCTTGAGATCAACAGTAGAATCTAGTGCTCCTACCCCTAGTGTCAGAACCCAACCGTCAGGGTTCAAAGACCTATTTCACTAACTTCCTCGATACCACGTCCAAATTCCAAATCCTAGAAGTCTAAAAGAATCCGAGGTTTTAGTGCCGTATGCGACTAACGGCGGTACTTTAATTTTCAACGAGTGAGAAACCTTCTTTCCGATACTGTTTGGAACTGTCACATAACATTTCGTCTCTGTAAGGAAACGACTATTTGTAAGTATATCAGTTTCGATACCAAAAAGGTCATCAGTACAAGTCTACACTCTCAAGTTGGTATTTCTTCCGACTCACGGTTTCCTGACTACGAAAGTTTGACACCACAACCTCTTCTGAAAACTCTCAGGGGACCTGTCGTTCCTCTAGTTTGATCGTTTAAGATTTCCTTTATTTCGGACTTATGAGTAACCTTCCTGACTACGATATCAACTTCGAGGTTATGAAACCGGTGGACTACACTTCATGGCTGAGTAACCTTTTCTGGGACTACGACCCTTTCTAACTCCCGTCCGACTCTTCCCCCGTTGTCTCCTACTCTACCAACCGACCGAAGTGACTCAGTTACCTGTACTCAAACTCGTTTGAGACCCTCTATCACCTCCTGTCCCTTAGGACCGCACGACGTCAGGTACCCTAGCGTTTCTCAACCCGTACTGACTCACTGATTTGTCGTTTTTAGATTGAACGTCTGTTTCTAAGACTGTTTAGTCATCTGACCTTACTCAGACCCAGGGACTCTTGAAATACCTCGTCTCGAGGTGGACTTGAAGACGTCCTTTCTCTTTATTGTCGATAGAACAAACTCAGATAATAATGAAGTCCTCACTGACTCGTGTGTGGACACTAAACTTCGATTCGGATTACAACTGGTTATTTCTTTCCCCTTAAGGGACCACCAGGTCACTAATCCTGAGTTACGAAAGTGACGACTCCCGTGTCCAAGTTAGGGACCCTTGCCTTAATTCCAGGATGTTCTTTTCACTTATCTTTATCTTACTCATTTTTAGTCTTTACCCGTCCCTTCCCGGAAGGGCCCACTCCCTGTTTACATACACTCACGGACCATAGAAGACTCTTTCGACAGTGTGGGTCCCACTACAAACGTGTTTCGTAAGTCCCTTCCCTTCACTCGTGTCCCTCCACTTCCCCTTCTTCAACCAACCCTTGTTGGTACCACTCAAGTGCATACGGAAGGACTCGGTAGAAATATGAGACCAATCTCAAACCTCCCACCCACCCTCTATCTCGTTCTATTCTCTGGGGACACTCTCCCTCCTCCGAGTCGGGTTCCCCGCCAGTCACTCTTATTACTCCTGTTTCATTTTCCTTCTCTATAAGTCCCACCTTGGGGGACCTAGGTGTACCAATACCAGACCCACATCGAGGGTTTAAAGACCTATTTCCCTGACTTCCCCGACGTCACGGCCAACTTCCAAACCCTAAACGTCTCCTATTAAATTAAACGTCTGCTTCTAAGACTGTTTAGCTATGTCTGTTTAACTTAAACTCCAAGGTCTTACTCGCAGATCACCTTCACAGGTCCTGTGTTCTCCTTGACGGCCGGTCCGCAGGAACCTCTTTATAGTCCTGCTCCCCATCCCTATATAACCCCTCAGACCAACCACCTCTATTTTCTCAGCTTCTGTTCTCCCAACTGCTCTAGTCCCGTCCTAGTCCCCCGACACCACGGTCTTCGCTAGAGGTGACCACTACTGCAGAGTCTCGTCGACGAACACGAATTCCCCTTCTGTCTCTCTCCTACTCACCTCCTCTTCCTCGGCGGATTCTTCATCCTCCTCTTCCCTTACTCAAGTCACAGTCGTTTTACCTCTCTCTCAAGTTTCTTCCTTCATCTACCTGTGGTTCGTAGTTACAACACGTTTCCCTCATCCTTCGGGACGACCGTCTTTCACCCTGGATGGGTGCCACTGTAACACCCTACACCCCTTCCCCTCCCCTCGTCAGAGTGGAACTCTTTACGTTTGTGGGGGACGGTACTCATTAGGTAGTTCGAATAAAGGACGTGAGAGACGTCTGACCGACTTCCGTCGACGGGATCGTACCTTTTGTCGAACCAAGAAATTTTTCTTTCGGACAAAAAATTAAAAAAACACCTCAAATTTAATAAAAGGATTACGTTGAATAGTGTGTCAGAGTGGATAAACCGTTTCTTTACAAAGATTTACTTGTACAATAAAGAGTATGACTGTTTTCGAAGACCCTGTCCACACGGAACTGTTACGCACACGCTCTGTCCCGTAAATGTGCAGTCCTCACACTCAGGTCACACACGTGTGTACCTGTAGGGGGACGAGCCCCAGTCCCGGGGTCCTCCGGTCCGGACCCTTGACTAGTCCTGAGAGTACGGGGTGGTACACTGTCACACACAGAACAATCTCTAGCACCGAATTGAGTGACACGAGGTCGGTCGGACGTCGGAGGAGCACCGGTCCCCGTCGCCACAGGTGGTGGAGAAAGGGTAATGGGTCACCACATGAATCCTCGTTCAGGTTGTTGTCTCGTAGGTGTCGGGGGTCGTGTGTCTCCAGGAGTTCCCTGGGGAGCCTCAAGGGGACTGACCTACGATGCTACGAGTGGAGACTCTGTCAATCTCGACCAGGAACTCTCGGGGACGAATGGACGGACGGAGAAAGAGAGTCGAGAAAGTCGGTGATTTCCTCTCGACCTCTCTCTTCGTACATGGCCTACTCGGTTCAGTTGTACGTCCCTGGGACCGAGTCGATATTCCGGTGTCGTAGGGATGCTAGAGTCAGGGGTCAGTGTCGAGGTATGCCCTGAGTGTGAGTATCCTTTACAAAAATTATAATTAAATTAAATTAAATAAATACACCGATACGGACCAGAATGTACGTCGTACACCCTAGAAATAACACCGTATATTCTGGTTCAAGGCTCTGGTTCAAGGGACTGGTTCCTACCTTGGACCCGGGATACGTAACTCTCGCACCTGGTGTTCCTTTCAGGGAGTACCCTTTACAATAATTGTTAGTGAGGTCGGAGGGGACGGAGTGTGGGGGTTTTGGACAGACTCTCTGGGGAAGGGTCGTGGACTTCCGAGAGTGTGGGGATCGAGGCGGAAAACAAAGAGGAGATCTGGGACGTCTAAATCTCTTCTAAACATTATTATTTAGAGGGTGAAGACATTATTATTAATGGTTATAGAGAGTTCACTATACACAGGATTCTGATACCACAGGAAGTTAGGAAGTTGTTGGGACGCTCCTAATAAGAGAACGTTAGACGTAGAGTAAAACGTCCACTTTACTATGTTGCAGACCCTAACGAAGATTCTAGAAGTTTGTTCGTGTTCTTCCCTCCCATCTTATCTATCTCGTTTAAATCTTTTGGTCATTCAACATCTTGGACCTATGACACATGTCTTTTCAAATAGTAACGTTGAGAGAGAAATACAAACAAACCTTTAACGGTATTAATTTTCATTTTAATATTTCTTCATCTTTCCCGTGTATCACGTACAAATAATTCCCACAATTCACAAATAATAATAGGGTATCCTAATTTACTCTATTACCTATATTTCTTGGATCATGTTAAGGACGTGAGATCTTTTCCCGCCCGACCGACACCAAACGATGACGATGATAATAATAATCGTCTCATGTAGTACTCTTTGCGACCCGACCTTCTTCGTGTTAGACCTTAGTTCTAACGGCCCTCTTTATAGTTATTGGAGTCTATACGTTTACTGTGGTGGGAATACCGTCTTTCACTTCTCCTTGATTTTTCGGAGAACTACTTTCACTTTCACCTCTCACTTTTTCAACCGAATTTCGAGTTGTAAGTCTTTTACCGTAGACCAGGGTAGTGAAGTCCCCTTTATCTACCCCTTTATCACCTTTGTCACAGTCTGAATTAAAAAAAAACCCCCCCCCGAGGTTTTAGTGACGTCTACCACTGACGTCGGTACTTTAATTTTCTGCGAATGAGGAACCCTCTTTTCAATACTGGTTGGATCTATCGTATAAATTCTCGTCTCTGTAATGAAACGGTTGTTTCAAGGCAGATCAGTTCCGATCCCAAAAAGGACACCAGTACATACCTACACTCTCAACCTGACACTTCTTCCGACTCACGACTTCTTAACTACCAAAACTTGACACCACAACCTCTTCTGAGAACTCCCAGGGAACCTGCCGTTCCTCTAGGTTGGTCAGGTAAGACTTCCTCTAGTCGGGACCCTAAAGAAACCTCCCTTACTACGACTTCGACTTTGAGGTCATGAAACCGGTGGAGTACACTTCTCAACTGAGTAACCTTTTCTGAGACTACGACCCTCCCTAACTCCCGTCCTCTTCTTCCCCTGCTGTCTCCTACTCTACCGACCTACCGTAGTGGCTGAGGTACCTGCACTCAGACTCACTTGAGGTCCTCGACCACTACCTGTCCCTCCGGACCACACGACGCTAAGTACCCCAACGTTTCTCAGTCTGTCCTGACTCGCTGACTTGACTTGACTTCTCGTCCGGGGAGGACGGCGGGACTAGGTGTCGGAGGATGAAGACCTGTTCTAAGGTCAGGACCGAAGGTGTGTGCTCGAGGTAGGGTCTCTCAAGGAGTCGTGACGGCAGCGGGAACTTTGCTGGAGGACCGACATTTACTGCACTCATGCTCACGGGACAGAGGCCCACAAGGGGCCTCGGGTCGCATCAGCCGCGTATCCTCTGTCCTTGGCGTAGAGAGGAGGTAGGTAAGTCGTTTGTAAACACCTCGGTCTGCGGCACCCTTGGGCGTCGGCCGAGGCCTCCGGCGTCCGGCGGACCCCGTATCGCCTCGGGTTACGGTTGGATTCGGACCTTTCGTCGGCACTGACGAGTCCCAACCCCCTCCGGACCTCTGGACCCCCCGGGGTTCAGACGAGATGTCCGGCAAGCTCCGGGCCTGTGTCCCTCCCCCCACCCCCGAGGGGACGACCGGGGAGGGTTGTAGGGTCTGCGGGTTCCGACTCCCGCCGGAGGAGACCGAGATTAAAATTGGGACTCCTTCCACGGTTAGCGAGTAAAAGTTTCGACAAAGTTTCACTGAGACTATTCGTTTAACGACCGTCGGGACCGCCCACTAATAAGGACGTAATTAGTCCCCCTTTAATACGGTCAATGACTAATTGATTAATGTCGTTAGTCTAGCCGACCCTCTTGTCCCGTCTCCTCCTCCGGTTCCATTTGTGTTGGACCCTTTCCACTTCCTCCGTCAAACCCCTCCCGCCTCCCCCCGTCTCCCGTCTCTGTGACCCGAGACGGAAGGAGGAGAGGGGGTCGGTGGGGAGGGGTTGACTCGCGGGGACTCTGACCTCAAGTTGGAGGCCCTGACTCTGGCGGGGGGAGGGGGCGCACCGTCCTCCGCTCAGGAGAGGGTCGAAAACGGTCAAGGGGCAGACGACCTCCAGCGTCAAGACCGGAAGTCCTCCGGGGAAAGACCAAAGTCTCCGACTCCAAAGATATAGATCGAGTGGGGCGGGCAGACTCCCTCCTCTGATCTCGTGTCAGTCCTCGGCCGGGATTCTGTGTCAGAGTCCCCCTGAAGAGACGTCCAGGCAACCAATCCTGAAACACGAAGGTGCCGTTCCCGGTGTCCAAGTTAAGGACCAGCCCCTCGATTCTAGGGTGTTCTGAAGGTCACTCCGGTTTTTCTTTTTTTTTATCCGTCAGAGTCTTCGTCCCTTTACTCACCGTTTTTTTTTTCCCCCACTGTGTACCGTCGTCCTCGAAACCTTGGGTCTTGAGACTTCACAGGACCAGTCGGGTCTTTTCCCGGTGACGGGTCACTGAGGGGAGGGTTTGGGACTCTCCTCTTCCTCGGGGGAGGACGAGAGCGTCCTGAGTCGGAGTCTCGGGTGATCCGTGGGCTCCTCTACGTACCTCTTAGGAAGGTCTCAGGGGGCGCGAGTCAGGGACTTGAGGACGGAGGGTTTGTGAAGACGAGTCCAGACCCCACACCCACACCCGTACCCCCCACCACTGGTTACAACCCCGGACCAAGTTGTCTAACGGCTGACGGTGGACTGAGTCAGGTCTTCCAGAGTGACTTACTCTGCGACTAAGATCTGTGTCGTCTTCGGTCTCCTGTTCTTCCCCGTCTGTAAAAGAGTTCCGAAGACAAATGCCCCTCCCCCACTCTCCGAACTACGGGAGACTAGTGCCCTGTGACACCTCCTCGACATCCCAGGAGTCCCCGCAGTGACGACTACACACACACACATACACTTCGAGTCAATCCCAGTAGATGTCCGACCTAAGGGTCCCAAGGGTCCTCATCTGATCTTGGAACAACGAGACGTACCCTTCACTGTCTCCTACTCTACTAACCTACCGTAGTGACTAAGTTACCTACACTTGAACCCGTTTGAGGTCCTCTACCACTCCCGCACGACGTCAGGTACCCCAGTGTTTCTCAGTCTGTGCTGAACCGTTGACTTGTTGTTGTTTACCCCTCGGAGACACACAGGGAAGGGGTCTTTCACTTTCACTTTCACTTCAGCGAGTCAGTACAGGTTGAGAAACGTTGGGGTACCTAACATCGGATGGTCAGAGGAGGTAGGTGTTCTAAAAGGTCCGTTGTTATGACCTTACCCAACGGTAAAGGAAGAGGTCTCCTAGAAGGGCTGGGTCCATAGTTTGGGCCCGGAGGACATGACATCCGTCTGTGGAATGCTAGACTCGCTGGTCCCTTCAGGAAGGGATCTCAAGTCCACTAAAGAGGAGGACCCCACCGTCTCGTCCCTTACCCACGGGTTCCTACCCCCACTCCCGTCGGTCCAGTCTCCGACATCCCCAATCGACGGTTCCACCCGTAACTGACCGTGACCCCCAGTGTCCCATTCTCAGAACCTATAGACAAGAGAAGTCCCAGGACCTCTTGGCGTCCACGGGGTCACGGAGTGGGGTAGGGGTCCTCCCACTGAGTTCCAGGGCCTCCACTTTCCCTTGGTTTCCGTCGCGTTTCTACGAGACGGGTCTCTCGACACGAGATTCTGCTCGACCTCCTCCGACTCTGGTGAGCTCCCTGTGTGAAGACAGGAGGAGGAAGAGGGGAACAAGGAGGTCGAAGGTGTAACCCCGACCACCCTGTAATCCGACCCCGACTGGACTGGACAGGACCTGGACCAGCGTCCAGACCCGTTTCTTACACTCGTCGCACTGAGGAGGACTGATCTCCTCCCGATTTCTGTCCTTCTTCCCTCCTCTCTTTCTAACACCGGAGTCTGTAGTCTGTCAGTTATTAGTGGTGGTAAACAACTCACGGTGGTCCATAGTACTTGAGGTTAAATGTCTACACCTTGACTCCGAAATCTCTCTTTAAACACCCTCAAAGGACCACCAAATCACCAAATCTGTACCGTGAGGATTCCGTCTCTAGGGTCCAAGTTAGGGACCAGTCCCTTGATCTAGAGTGTACGACGTTGATTTCTAGGACACACGACTTTGTTTCTAGCTTCTAGAGTACACGACGTTGACTCTGGGTTGTGTCAGTTTATTTATGTAAAAATTCTCTTCTTTTCTTTAAACGAAGTCACAATAATGGACGGAGGTCCGTCCGAGGACCAGATACTGGTGATGTGTCGTAAGGTGGGTAAGGACATTTTACCCCTTACTACCGTGACTGGACTGTCCCAACACGTCAGTGACTCAACATAGACTGAGAACCACTGGGGTGCCTGACGTCGTCCGGTCCGAAGGGACAGGAGGTGATAGAGAGTCGCAAACGAGTTTGAGTACAGGTAACTCAGTCACTACGGTAGGTTGGTAGAGTAGGAGACAGTAGGGGAAGAGGAGGACGAAAGTAAGAAAGGGTCGTAGTTCCAGAAAAGGTTACTCAGTCGAGAAACGTAGTCAACTGGTCTCATAACTTCGAAGTCGAAGTCGTAGTCGGAAAGGTTACTTATAAGTCCTAACTGAAGGAAATCGTAACTGACCAAACTAGAGGAACGACAGGTTCCCTGAGAGTTCTTAGAAGAGGTCTGTGGTGTCACACTTTCACAGTTAAGGAGTAACGAGTCGGAAGAAATATCAAGTCAAGAGTGTAGGTATGTACTGACGACCTTTTTGGTATCGAAACTGATATGTCTGGAAACAACCGTTTCACTATAGAGACGAAAAATTATACGACAGATCCAAACAGTATCGAAAAGAAGATTCTTCGTTCACAGAAAGTTAAAACACCGACGTCAGTGGAAGGTATCACTAAAACCTCGGGTTCTTTTATTCTAGACAGTGACAAAGGTGAAAAGGGGGTAGATAAGTGGTACTACCCCCGACATACAGTACTAAAATCAAAAAACTTATAACTCAAAATTCGGTCGAAAAAGTGAGAGGAGGAAGTGGGAGTAGTTCTCTGACAAATCAAGGAGAAGCGAAAGACTGTAATCTCACCATAGTAGACGTATAGACTCCAACAACTATCCGACTACACTTAATTTATTCTGTTACGAGTATCTCTCGTAGACCGTGTAAGGATGATACATGCATGGATGGCACATTGTCCACAATCGTACTCACGACCTCCTGTACTTGGTTGTCTCTGTCAGGGACGGGGACTCCGCGAGGACCAGATTTCCTTTTCACTTATGTCTACTCTATTTGGTGGTCTCCGTGTCGCGGACGAGATTTTCTCCGGACCTCCGTCGTTCCCACGTCCCTCTCCCCACTGCTGGGTCCCGGTCCTCCCTTCCGAAGATCCTTTACTGAAAACTCATCGTCGACATCTCTACTCTACTCCTCGTCCTTCCCGTAAATCCTTCTCCTTGGTCTTACGTGTTTCAGTGCCTACACCCCTCAAGAACCCTCGTTACCTGTAAGTCACACCGACATCGTTGCACGTCCCTCCTCCTTCCTCAGACGATTCACACCGGGTCCACTACACTCTCCCGAGACTTACGGTACGACTCTCTAAATCTCAAATACGATCTTAATGTTCTCCGTAGTCTCTCCAAAAATTCTTTATACAATAACCCTAAAAAAATAATGCTTTCATTGTTTCAGTGAAAAAAAAAAACAGACATGAATTACCGAACACCCTAGAATCAAGTACCGAAGACGTTAGATTAAAGGACTGGTCTCTAACTTGAGTGTGCGGGACGTCGTCTTCATACCGTAGAATTGGTGGCCTGATGGTCCTTTAAGGGATTGAGTAAAATTTTATTAAGTTTGTCCATTTCATCATTCGTATCCTACATTTTTTAAATTATAAACTGATGAGGGATACAGAGAAGGGTTTGAGGGAAAGATTTCATTAGTTAAATTTCAAACAAAAGAAGAGGAGCAGACTCAGTTAATTAACAGGGGACATGGGTATGAGAAGAAGGATTTTCTGAAGATCGACCTGTGTACCGATTGACCCTTCTTTTATGTAAAGGGTCGGAGGGAACGTCGATTCGCACCGATATCTTGACGACGACGACGACGATTCAGCGAAGTCAGCACAGGCTGAGACACGCTGAGGTATCTGCCGTCAGGTAGTCCGAGGTGGCAGGGACTCTAAGAGGTCCGTTCTTGTGACCTTACCCAACGGTAAAGGAAGAGGTTACGTACTTTCACTTTTCACTTTCACTTCAGCGAGTCAGCACAGGCTGAGAATCGTTGGGGTACCTGACGTCGGATGCTCCGAGGAGGTAGGTACGCTAAAAGGTCCGTTCTCATGACCTCACCCCACGGTAACGGAAGAGGCCCGATATCGTGATCCGAGACCGTTTACCCCACATTGGTTTTAAATATACTCTGAAACTCCTTTGCTGGTAAATTCCCTTCTCCCGCACGATGAGACCTACGGAAGGAGGAAGGACAACCAATCCTGCAACTTCATTACCGACTCCGATCTCGTCGGTAGAACCCTGTACTCCATTGGAGCCCTTACCTGTGATTAGCACCACCTATCTTCCTTGGATCTACTCGAGTACCTCATCTTGGTGGTGTGTTCGGAGCTTGGTGCACGGAGACCTGAAATTCACTCTCTCTTCCTTCGATAGGACAAATTGTGTGACAACTAAACACCAGAGAAAAAGACAGTGAGTAGTAACTTCGATTAGGATTAGACTGGGAGTTACACGAAAAAGAAAAGAGGGGCGTTTTATATTTGTATGTTTTTTTTAAAAAAATTACCATGAATTTACGTGTATAGTGAGACGTTGAACTAAAAGAGTACTCGTTGAATTTTTTTTAAAAAAAAAATTAAAAACATAAACCGACGTAACCCAGAATCAAAGTCGTGTCCCCTAGAAGTGACTCAGCACTCCTAGGAAGTAACGACGTGTGTGTGAGACATCAACACTAAGGATCCGAATCAACAACACCGTTTTTGTCCGAGGTCTCACACGTCCGAAGTCGTCGACACCGTGTACCCGGGAGAACAACACCGTGAGTCCGAATCAATGAGGAACCGTACATCTTAAAATCAAGGGATTGGTCCCTGGTTTGAACGTAGGGGACATAACGTTCCGTCTAAGAATTGGAGACCTTGTGGTCCCTTCAGGGAGTACACGTTGAAAGACTCAGTTGTGAATCCGGTTGGAGGAAAAATTGTCAACAGTCAACACACTATAAGGTTGTGACCTGGTATTATATAGGTTACTAAGAGGATAATTATCTGTAAGTCAAAAGGACAAAGAAAAAAAAAAACGATAGTAGTCGTTACAACGTCCTCTATAGTTCTTATTTTAAGAACACCCGATACTGAAACAAAACAAAGACAACCTATTTAAGACGTTTTTAAATTTTTTATCCGAACTCGGTTACTCCTCCATATGACTCGGTTTCTACCTCTTCGAGATTTGTCAGCCGTTTTTGTTCTGGCCCTCGATGACACCGAGTCTAGTGCTCGAGGAATAACGGTTTAGTCTGAGTTTACCTTCTTTCACCCCTTTTGGCGATCTGGTAAGTCCGTCCTGGATTTAGTTTAGGGAGTACTAATATGTCACCTTCACTCTTTATCTAAATTCCCTGATCTAGACTATCTCACGGACTACTTGATACCTACCTCCAAGTACTGTAACATGTCCTCTGTCCCTAGTTCTGGTCGCGGTACCTTTTCTTTACGTTTTCTCGTTTTGCCGACAGACCCCTCCGGAATGTTTATCGACACTTTTCTTCTCTTCGTTTTTCGTTTCCTCTTTTCCTTTCTATATTCGTAGACTTACGTCTCAAGGTTTCTTATCGTTCCTCTCTATTCTTTCAGAAGGAGTCGCTAGTTACGTNCCTAGTTCTGGTCGGGGTACCTTTTCTTTACGTTTTCTCGTTTTGCCGACAGACCCCTCCGGAATGTTTATCGACACTTTTCTTCTCTTCGTTTTTCGTTTCCTCTTTTCCTTTCTATATTCGTAGACTTACGTCTCAAGGTTTCTTATCGTTCCTCTCTATTCTTTCAGAAGGAGTCGCTAGTTACGTTTCTTTATCTCCTTTTGTTGTCTTACCCTTTCTGATCTCTAAAGAAGTTCTTTGAATCTCTATGGTTCCCTTATAAAGTACGTTTCTACCCGTGTTATTTCCTGTCTTTACCATACCTGGATTGTCTTCGTTTTCTATAATTCTTCTCCACCGTTCTTATGTGTCTTCTTGACATGTCTTTCCTAGAAGTGCTGGTTCTATTAGTGCTGTCACACTCGTGAGTAGATCTCGGTCTGTAGGACCTTACACTTCAGTTCACCCGGAATCTTTCGTAGTGATGTTTGTTTCGATCACCTCCACTACCTTAAGGTCACCTCGATAAAGTTTAGGACTTTCCACTACGACACTTTCACAACGTGATGTATACGGTCGTTTAAACCTTTTGAGTCGTCACCGGCGTCCTGACCTTTTCCACTCAAAAGTAAGGTTAGGGTTTCTTTCCGTTACGGTTTCTTACGAGTTTGATGACGTGTTAACGTGAGTAGAGTGTACGATCATTTCATTACGAGTTGTAAGAGGTTCAGTCCGAAATCGTTATGCACTTGACACTTGAAGGCCTACAAGTTCGACCAAAATCTTTTCCGTCTCCTTGGTCTCTAGTTGAACGGTTGTAGGCAACCTAGTAGTCTTTTCGTTCTCTCAAAGTCTTTTTGTAGATAAAGACGAAATAACTGATACGGTTTCGGAAACTGACACACCTAGTGGTATTTGACACCTTTTAAGAAGTTCTCTACCCTTATGGTCCGGTGGACTGGACGGAGAACTCTTTGGATATACGTCTAGTCCTTCGTTATTAATCTTGACCTATACCTTGTTGTCTGACCAAGGTTTATCCTTTTCCTCATGCAGTTCCGACATATAACAGTGGGACGAATAAATTGAATATACACGTTTCATGTAGCACTCTTTGCGACCCGACCTTCTTCGTGTTAGACCTTAGTTCTAACGGTCCTCTTTATAGTTATTGGAGTCTATACGTCTACTGTGGTGGGAATACCGTCTTTCACTTCTCCTTGATTTCTCGGAGAACTACTTTCACTTTCTCCTCTCACTTTTTCAACCGAATTTCGAGTTGTAAGTCTTTTACTTCTAGTACCGTAGACCAGGGTAGTGAAGTACCGTTTATCTACCCCTTTGTCACCCTTGTCACCGACTGAAATAAAAAGACCCGAGGTTTTAGTGACGTCTACCACTAACGTCGGTACTTTAATTTTCTGTGAATGAGGAACCTTCTTTTCAATACTGGTTGGATCTATCGTATAAGTTTTCGTCTCTGTAATGAAACGGCTGATTCAGGTAGATCAGTTCCGATACCAAAAAGGTCACCAGTACATACCTACACTCTCAACCTGACACTTCTTTCGACTCGCGGCTTCTTAATTACGAAAACTTGACACCACAACCTCTTCTGAGAACTCTTAGGGGACCTGACGTTCCTCTAGGTTGGTCAGGTAAGACTTCCTCTAGTCAGGACCCACAAATAACCTTTCTGATTACGATTTCAACTTTGAGGTTATGAAACCGGTGGAGTACGCCTCTCAACTGAGTAACCTTTTCTGAGACTACGACCCTCCCTAACCCCCGTCCTCCTCTTCCCCGGCTGTCTCCTACTCTACCGACCTACCGTAGTGGTTGAACTACCTGTAATCAAACCCATTTGAGGCCCTCAACCACTACCTGCCCCTCCGGACCGAACAACGTCAGGTACCACAGTGTTTCTCAACTTGTGCTGACTCGCTGACTTGACTTGACTGACTCCGGTCTGGACGAGGACTCAGGACTCGGAACTTCCGTCTTACTCTCCGGAATAGACCCACCGAAGGGTTACATCCTTCCTAGAGAAGAAAAGGAGGGGGGAGTGGGGGAGGTGGAGAGGGGCTCCAAGAGGAAAATGTGGTATCCATCTCTCCTTGGAGTCTCTCCTTTGGTAAATTTGAGTGAGTCTCCGTGGTCGGGAACCTTTGTTCCAGTAAAGGGGTCTCTTTTAGGACTGTCACTTCCCCGGGACCAGGGGATTTCTCCCTTATTTCTTCCGAACTCTATGTCCTTTCCCTCAAGTCTTTCCCTGTGACTCCTCAGGTTTCTATTTTGGAATACGTCTTTTGGTCTGATCGTTTCGGGTTCCAAAGGTCGGGGAAGGTAGAATTGAACGACACCCCCCCTGAGGGGAGCACCAGGTCACCGATTCTGTGGTACCAGGGTTGCGTCCCTTGATCTATGGTGTGTGGTGTTGATTCTGGGACCCGTCGGATTAGTTAATTAAAATTTTTCTACTGAACGACTCACTAGAACCCGATTGGAGGGTGGAGGGAATCGGAGACGTACCCAGAAGTCGACTTTTACCCCGATTTTAAGTGACATGTAAAAAGAGTCCCACCCGGACCTTGTGCAGAAGGATTGAGTCCCGAGGGACGGGGGACGGGGGAAGTGTCGGCGGTGGATAAGAGGGTGACAGAAGAGAAGGTGTGCCGGGCCTTCTCTCTCCCACCGCAAGGGACGGAGTCAAAGGGAGGTCAAGCCCAAACTCCGGCAGTAGAAACAAGGGACCTGTCCATCGTCCCCACGTCGAGAGCTTTCTTTTGACGCGCAAATTACCCCCCTCGGGGGATGGGAAGGGGGGCCCCGTCTCGAGACCACCCGACAGTCCTGTGCTAAATCCTGCTAACGAAAGGTGGTCCGAGTAACAAAGTGACGTCGTTTATAAAGGAGTCGTAACGACGTTCTGCAGGTAAACCGTTTGGGGTCGTCCGGAGGTCCGGGACGAGAGTCAGTCAATTTCTCCGCCCGCCCGCGATGACTACTGGCCTCATTTAGACTTGAGTGTTAATTTTAGAGAAATCTCTAGCGTCGGTTCACTGACTACCTATCCTGGGGGCCGAGGTAGGTAGGGGTCGGTGCGACAATGTGGTTCTGTCTATAGCTGTCCCGTAGTATTTCTCGAAACGTATAGGTCCCGGAACCTCCGACCGTCCTCCGCACCACCCCTTCAAGTTCCCTTCCCGACTTGACTCGAGACGAGGCGTCCCAGGTTCAACCCCCTCCCACAAGACACGTTTAGCAGAGTCTACCCATTCCTTCCCTAAAGGTAGGGGAAAAACATCGACTCCGGGTCCCCCACGTTTCGACCCGAAGGAGTTGAACTTAGAACTTTGGTAGGGTTTGACGCACACCCGAGGACCCCAGTGGGGTGGGAAACGGTGACCAGTATAAAGGTGGACATACTGTACGGGAACAGGGGAGGGAGTTGTGGATGACATCGTCTACTACAGTCCCGGGGTGTCGTCGAATGGTGAAGACACGTGTTGTTGAATTGATGGTTACCGGTTTTGGACGTAGAAAAAAAAAAAAAAAAAGAAAACGATACGGCCGACAATTAATGTCGTGAGCCCTAGAGACTAGAAGGAACATCGTACTGTTTAGAAAATCACACCGGACATCCTAGACCAAGGGTCTGGTCCCTAACTTGGGTCCGGGAGACGTCAGAATCGGTACCCTGGTGGTCCCTTCAGAGATCTTGGACGTAAAAAAAACGAACTTCCGACGGAGACCAGTGGTCTCGGGTGACACGGTTGACCCGTCCTCCGGTCTTCACGACTCCTTACGGAGAGTCCCACCGAGAGTGGTCACCGACTACCCTTAACTCGGGTCAACGGGTGTCGCTTTTGAACGAGTAACTATAGGGGATATACCTGAGAAGGAAGGTCCAGAGAGAAGGGGTGAGGGCATGATCACATAGGCCAATAACAACAAGTCGGTTATTCAGTACAGGCTGAGAAACGTTGGGTACCTGACATCAGACGGTCCGAGGAAACAGGCACCTTAAGAGGTCCGTTCTTATGGTCTCACCCAAAGGTAAAGGAAGAGGTCTCCTAGAAGGACCTGGCCCCTAATTTGGACACCGAGGACTTAACCGTCCGTCTAAGAAATGGTGACTCGGTGGTCCCTTCGGGTCACGTGGGACCCTAGGAAGGTTTAATTGAAGAACGTGAAAAAAGGATTACCGTTGGGTGAGATCATAAGAACGGATCTCTTAGGACACCTGTCTCCTCGGACCACCCGACGACAGGTATCCCAGCGTGTCTCAGCCTGTAGTGACTTCGCTGAATCGTACGTTCGTACGTACGTATGAGAAGGAACGGAATCCCAGACGAAGACCCACTCGAGTATAGTTGTGTAGATGAATAGGAACCTAAGAGTCGGGTTGAACGAGAGGTGGGTCCTTTGGAAAGGGTAAGGGAGGGACCCGGAGTAGGTTGTGAAAGTCGGTGACTGTGTCATGGAGATTGTAAAAGACGGTGTATAGTCGTGGGTCTGTTCAAAGGGGTCTATCTATCCTTGGAGAACTCCTGTCCTTGTCACGAAACATAATGGAAATACAGGGGACTCTGAGTGTTGACCATATGTGATCACCCTGAGTTATCGACAAAAGACTTATTAATTAACTTACTTACTCCGTCACTCACTTAATTCACAAGAACAGTTAATTCGCCTACTCCTATTCCTTGAAAGGGAACGTTACTTTTTTCTTCGTTCTTTCTCGGTGCACTTGGTTCTTGTTGAATTGAATCGAGACAAAACAAAATTCGTTCCTTGTATTTCGTAAAATAGCTAGACGGAAAATTTAATTCTTGTCCTTTACAAGCCGGTAAGCTATTTATTATGTATTACTTTTGTGAAACCAAGGTTTTATACCGATTAATTCCCTCTGTTTATCTCTTGTTTCCTCCTCCCTCCTCCTCTTTACTCTCTGTCCCTGCCCCAGTCTCTGTCGTCCTGTCTCTATCTCTCTGTCTCTATCCCTCGGTCTCGGTCTGACGTCACCACTTAATGTCTGTCTCTCCTTGGCCTTCGACCTCCAGTGAGTCGACGACCCCGGTGAGGTCTCGACCCGACGTCCCCTCTACGTCTTCGTCTCGTTTCTGTTAAGAAAAAATATTCTTTTACATAAATAAATAAACCGACACGTCCAGAATCAACTTCATACACCTTAGAAAATTTAACACTGTACCCCCTAGAATCAAGGGTTGGTTCCTGACTCGGACACGGAGGACGACACCTTCGTGACTCAGAATTGGTGACTTGGGGGTCCCATCAGGGGAAGCTAACTACGACACCCGACGATGTTTCTTCTACAAGTCGACTCGTGGTTTCTTAACTCCGAAAACTTGACACCACAGTCTCTTCTGAGAACTCTCAGGGAGCCTACCGCTCCTCTAGCTTGGTCAGGTAAGATTTCCTTTAGTCAGGACTTATAAGTGACCTTCCTGACTACGACTTCAACTTCGAGGTTATGAAACCGGTGGACTACTTTTCTTGGCTGAGTAACCTTTTCTGAGACTTCGATCCTTTCTAACTTCCGACCTCCTCTTCCCCTGTTGTCTCCTACTCTACTAACCTACCGTAGTGGTTGAGTTACCTGTACTCAAACTCGTTCGATGCCCTCAACCACTGCCTGTCCCTTCGGACCGCACGACGTCAGGTACCCCAACACTTCTCAGTCTGTGTTGACTCGGTGACTTGACTCAACTTGACTTGTTTCTACTACGTCTAGATCTTCCTGTCACGAGAAAGTACATTCTGAACCTCCCTCTTAAGGAGCCCGACCAGTCTTGGTGGCCCCTAGACTCTAAGAAGCACTAATCCCTACTCCGGTTTGACCTTACGTCTTTGATTCAGTGTCCACCGACCGGTGGACGCAATCAATAACATTATTGAGTCCGTCTTCTTCGTGAAGGCCTGACGGTCCGACGTGCCCGATACCCGAAATCCATGGATTCACGTAAATTTGTAATATTGTTGAGCCTCTATCAACCCGAAGGGACCACCGAGTCCGTCTTTTCTCAGACGGATGTACCGTCCTTTGGACCTAACCTAGGGACCCAACCTTTCTAGGGGACCTCCTCCCGTACCGTTGGGTGAGGTCATAAGAACGGACCTCTTAAGGTACCTGTCTCCTCGGACCACCCGATATATGTCAGGTACCTCAGAGTTTCTCAACCTGTACTGTCTCTAGTTGTGTATGTACTATTCATGACAATTATAGGGACAAAGTGTCTACTCCTTTGACGCCAAGTCGTTACAATTCATTGAACGGGTTGTGTAGTGTCCAGTTTCTTCACAGTAGACTGAGGTCCCGGACGACGGTGAAACTTCGTGTCCCTTTCCCCTGTCCGTAATACCTCCGAGTACTTCTCTCTCCTCTAGAGAATGTATGATACTGGAGACTCTGTGGGTCGGGACGTTACTGAAAAAAGAGACGAAAGAGACCCAAGTACACCATGAAAAGGGGGGATTGAATATCATTGAACTTAAACGGTCAACCCGTACCTCCTAGATCTTTAGTTTCGTACCGTCCCCTCCTTTCCGAACTCTGGGGAGCTAACTCCCACGACCCCCATCCGCCCAACCCTCAGATCTTTCCACAGGAGAGACGTCCGGTCGTGAGAAACAGGAAGGTACGTTCAGGTAGGTACTCTGGTCCTGACGTGGACGGACTGGGTGTCAGTGACTCTGTAGACGGGAGGAGTGGGGGTCTCGGAACCTTAGAGGGGGACGTACGAGGTGGGGGTGTGTTGAGGAGAGTCGGGAAGTCCAGGACGAGACCCAGGAGGCCCCAGATATCCGACCCCATACGGGGAAAGGAGAGGAGGTGGAAGATAGGTCGGGTCTTAATCGATACGAGCACGGATCCTCTAGTCCCGAGTCCAGTTTCAGGTCCTCGAGTTCTGTGACGACAAGAGAATCGTTTCTTTAGTCCCCTCTTCTTTTGGAGGATGTGTATCACTGGGGAGGTCCCTGACGTATATGGGGTCAGTTCTTTCTTATCAATACACCCCCTCTCCTCACACTTTCCCCTTCAGTCTTTCAGTCTTTCCCAAAACACTCACTCAAAGAATTAAGGGTTGTGGTTTGGTTGTAGTCGGTTTGTAGGTCCCTTCGGGAGTAGAGTGTCACGGACGAGGTCGGGGAGGGTGTGGATGCATGAGGTTGGAAGCGGAAACGGGTGGAACCCCGGGTGCGAGTAAGACATTGGAGACTCCTGGGGGTACTGAAGGAGTTTCTTAAAACTAACGGACTGTTTTCATTATGGTTATAAATATTCCCTTGTTTGTGTCTATGGTATTTATTTATGTAATGACTGAGTAACTTAATTAATCACAAATTAATGAGCTTTAATGGTAGTCAATGATGGTTAATGAGCTTGTTGCTTACGTAAGAAAGAGGTAATGCCTACCGTCAAGGGTCCCACTCTAGATCCCTCGAGTCCGGGGTAATCTCGAGTGGACCGGGAAGGGTGGGACGAAGGGAGAAAAAAAGAAGGTAAACGAGGAAGTAATGTATAAAGTCAAGTCAAGGCATCGAGTCAGCACAGGCTGAGAAACTCTGAGGTACCTGACGTCGTGTGGTCCGGAGGGACAGGTAGTGGTTGAGGGTCTCGAACGAGTACGAGTACAGGTAACTCAGTCACTACGGTAGGTTGATAGAGTAGGAGACAGCAGGGGAAGAGGAGGGCGGAAGGTAGAAAGGGTTGTAGTCCCAGAAAAGGTTACTCAGTCAAGAAGTGTAGTCCACCGGTTTCATAACCTCGAAGTTGACGTCGTAGTAAGGAATGTCATTTATAAGTCCCAACTAAAGGAAATCCTGACTGACCAACCTAGAGGAACATCACGTTCCCTGAGAGTTCTCAGAAGAGATCGTGGTGTCAAGTAATGTATCCATAACTCGTAAATACTGTACCGTCCCTACGTAGTTCCCTGTTTTTTGTCTGTTTTAAGGACAGGAGTACCTCAAATGTTAGACATAAAATCTTCCACTGTTTACCGTATATCTTTTTATTCGTCCCCGCTCCATACCTCACTACCCTCCCTATAAATAATATATACTTTCATGATCAGTGATTCAGTTCAGGTTGAGAAACTCTGGGGTACCTTACATCGGACGGTCCGAGGAGACAGGTACTCTAACAGGTCCGTTCTTATGACCTCACCCACCGGTAAAGGAAGAGGGTTTGGTCCCTAACTTGGGTCCAGAGGACGTAACGGCCGTCTAAGAATTGGCAGACTTGGTGGCCCCTTCGGATATACATAAATATGAAAAATTTAAAACAACCGACATGGTCATGTGTCGTAGAAATAAGAAGTAAAACGGTACGCTCGAGAATCGACGCGGTACACCCTAGATCAAGGGACTGGTCCCCACCTTGGGTCCGAGGGACATAACCCTCGTACCTTAGAATCGGTGACCTGGTAGGTCCTTCAGGGACCCTCACTATAAATCTATCACATCAGTACTCACTACTGGACTGGTGGAAGGGAAACGGGGAGGTCTGAGTCAGTGGTGGGAAGAGGTGGCCCAAGACATAGTGGACCTGGGGGATGAGAGATCGAAGACAATTCAGACCGACTACCCCTCGGAGTGTCTAGTCTCCCTTCCTCTCTCATGGGTCCGACCGACATAGGGAGGTGGTTCCTATAATCGGGGATCGTCCAACGGAAAGGTGAGTTAGGAAAAACGTAGGATCTTAAATAGTTACATTGTCGACGGAGGGAGGTTGGCCTGGAGTGGTGGACAACAGACAGGAGCCCTACAGTGTCGGGGAGTGACAATTCTCGGATCCCTAGGACGTGATAGGAAGTACCAAAGACTTGTGGGGCGGGTGGAGACATTTGAGGAATTTTCTAGACTTAAGCTCACATGGTAGACAAAAGAAGACCCTGGACTACCTGTTTCCACCAAAGTCACTGTTCCACTGTAAACTCGTCTCCAGACTTCCTCTGCTCCCTTGTACGGTACACCCATAGACCCTCCTCTGAAAAGGTCCGTGTTCTTGTCGTTCACGTTGTCGGCCTCTGTCCTGACACGAACCGTAGAGGCACCGACCCCGTCTCGCTCGCTCCCCCTCTCGGTATCTCTGTTCAGTCTCCCCTCCGTCCCCAGGTCTAGTCGATGTCAAACCAGTTGTAAAACTCCTGAAGTCGAAAATGAGACTCGTTTTGTCCCTGGAAAGGTCGTAAGTCTCGACACTTCACTGAACTAGCCTGTCTACGAAAGTTTCCCAGTGAGATCACCGACAGGACTTTTATCTGGTATTACCTTACCCCCTGGTTGGTGAGTCCCCCGACATTACCAGTTCTCGGGTATTATTACTGATAATTCCGTTCTCCGGCACCACCGAATCTCGTCCTACCCTCGCCACCCCCACCACTCTTTGTCGGTGTGAGATCTACATCCACAATTTCATGTCGGTTGTCCCAAACGACTGCCTAACCTACGACCTTCTTCCCTTCACACCTGGTAAGGTTCCAAAAACCGGACTCGTTCACCTTCCTAAATGACTCCACCCTTCTGTAGTCGTCTTCGTTCAAACCCTCCCTTTTGGGTTCTGAGTTTTTCTTTGTACTGTCAGATCTTACACTCGTGTACCACGGGGTCCGTAATCCTCCAGTCGAACGGTGAGGGTGGGGTTTAGGTCTGTCGAGGAGAGGAGAGAAGAGGATGGGGGAAGGGACCCCTCGACGAGGAAAGTGAGTTTGACTTTAAAGTTTCCACAAACCCGAATCGAAACAGGGATCGGGTCCTGAAGGACGAAGGGTAAAGTACCACCTCACGGGTCCATGTCAACGGAAGACCTCGTTTCCTTTCTCTTCTTTAGTCCCTTGGGTCCTCTTCTAAGGACGAACCCATGGTACC
>SJYO01000647.1:33100011-33112511 GCA_006410555.1 Capra ibex | reverse complement strand
ACTACCACCACTACCATCACTACTACCACTGCTACCACCACTACCACCACTATCACCACCACTACCACTACCACCACCACTGCCACCACCACCACTACCACCACTACTATCACTACCACCACCACTATCACTACTACTACCAATACCACCACTACCACCAGTACCACCACTATCACTACCACTACTACCATCACCACTACCACCACTACCACTACCACCAACACCACCACTATCACTACCACTACAACCACCACTACCATTACTACCACCACTACCACCACCACTATCACTACTACTACCACTACCACCACTACCACCACTAGCACTACCACTAATACCACCACTACCACTACTACCACCACTACCACCACTACCACCACTACCACTACCACCACCACCACTACCACCACTACCATCACTACTACCACTACTACCACCACTACCATCACTACTACCACTACTACCACCACTACCACCACTACCACTACTACCACCACTACTACCACTACTACCACCACTACTATTACTACCACCACCACTATCATTACTACTACCATTACCACTACCACCACTATCACTACTACTACCACCACTACCACTATCCCTACGACCGACGGAGACGTACTGTCACTACAGTGGTCATTGTCACAATCAAAATGACCACCACCGTCACGGACTCCACCACCCTCACCCGCAGTCCTACGACAATCTCTACGATAATCTCGGTGGAATCGGCACCGTCCCCTTCACTACAAGGTGTGACGTCAGGACCAGTACTACGACCTCTACCTCTGGAGGACCTTTTACCCAAGTCCGACCGTAACCACACCCACGGAACGGGGTGGGGGTGGAGTAGGATCTCACGGGGAGACGAGAGGTACTTCCCCTGTTCGAGTCCCGGAGGACATCTTGATCAAAATAACGCAAGGGATAAGACCTGTCACATTCGCTACCGGGACGGAGAGGTCTCCCTGTTTACACTATTTATTCGTCTCTCCTGTTCGGTCTCCTTCGACGGGTCGGTGTCTTCAGTATTCAGAGACAGGTCGGTACACCGTCCGAGTAATGTCTTTCGAGGCCCCGGTAGGGCCCAACGGACCGGACCCCGAACCCTCTCGGGGGGTGCGTCTCTAGGACAGAGGACACCGAGACGTCGAGCCGAGGACCTGAGTCGTTGGAGTGTAAGAGTCGGGAAGAGTCGTGTGGTCAGGCTCGTGTGGGTTCTGGGGGAACCCCGCAGGTCCCCGAGTCCGAAGAGAATGGGGAGGGGGTGACACTTTTTAGGTCTCTTCGTAAACTGTTCCGAAAGGACTACAGGGACTTTTATCTCATCTGTTTATATTCGACCTCCCGTCGGGTCAATCTACGTGACCCGACACTGTATAGGTGTCTCAGGACTCAAGTTTAGGGTGGAGTTCATGAATGGTCAGTTCACTGAATCCGTAAAGTAAATGGAAGAAGAGTAGATATTGTGTCTTTACTATTGTGTGTGAAACGAAGTAACCTACTTTTACACTCTCCTGTATCCATTCCAGGACTAATGTTTACAGTACAATTGTAAATACACGAAAGATACTCGGACCATATCCACAAATGTATTTACTAGATTAAATTAAGTACATACCTACGACACACCAATCATGATAGGATAGGGATAATTGAGGACCTCCTCCTTTACCGTTGGGTGAGACCATAAGAACGGACCTTTTAAGGTGCCTGTCCCCTCGGACCGCCCGACGTCAGGTACCACAACGCTTCTCAACCCGTGTTGACTCGTACGTGTGTATAGGGGTAAATGTCTATTCCTTTGACTTGGTGTCTCCACGATTAGTTGAACGGATTACTGTATGACGATCATTCACCACCTTGACCAAACACTTGATCCATTAGACTGTAGTCTCGGAGAAGTGACGATCTGACGGATGGAACATATGTAGTCCGTGGGTCATTACGTATAAATAACCCGTCGATAAAATAATTCGGTCTAAGTACTCCAGGAGGGTCGAGATTCTGTATTTGTTGTAATCGTATCTTATAATATAAGTTATTTGACAAAAGAATAAATTGTAGTCCTTTGGGACACTTTACCCATAATAATAGAAATAAAGGAACTTTTCCCTTATTTACGAATCCTTCCGAATCACTGAAGAGGTTGTAGTGTGTAAGTCTTCACTACTCTGGTTACGGGCCCCAGTCCTAAAGACTGTTCCTTTGAGTGTCGGGGGATGAGTCCGATGACCCGGACGGGAGAAAACGGGACAAAGGAAGTTGTCCACCAGGGTCTGTGAACCTGGTGAAAAGATCTCGTTGTCCCTCGGACTAGTGCTTGTACTGTTCACCTGAGTGGTCGGGGAGACACTACACCGAAGGATGATTTCTCAGTGAGGAGGGGGGCGGGGTCCCTAGTTTACGCGAGTAAACGTTTTTATTAACCGAGTTCAATTCTCGTCTCAGTCGCGTGTAGATCTTATGTCTTCTTTGATGTCGTCTAGCTATTCTTTTTCCGTCTGTTGGGTTATCCTTTTGCTCCTTTTCTAAATTTGTCCTTTTTTGTTCTAAATCTGTCTGTGAAGTGTTCTCCGGTAGGTTCACCGGTTATTCGGGTACCATTCCACGAGGTGTGGTAGTTAGTAGTCCCGTTGCGTTTAAGTCACTCTGTCGTGAAGTACGGGTCCCTTCCCTATTTTAAATTTTCTGCCTGCTATAGTTTACAACCACTCCTCCAAGTAGATAAAGATCAGGGAGTCAGCACACATAAAGATCACCATGTTGATGAAAGGATTTGATAAACCGTTTTAGATGTTTTACGTATGTAGTACTGAGTCTCCAACGTGGGGAGTCCCATCTAATTTTATACTCATGAATGTACGTGGTTTAAAATTTCTCATCTCACAAGTACCGTTACGATGAGTGTTATCGGAGGTGATCTCCGTTGAGATTAGTAGTTGTCATCCTACCTATTTAGTTATCACATACAAGCATATTGCCTCACAATTTGTAGGTGTTTTAATTATGTCCTTTAAGGCACCACCAGGTCACCAATCCTGGGATGTGAGAGTGACGACTCCCGGGGTCAAACTAGGGACCAGACCTTTGATTCTAGGGTGTTCGACACTCCGTACCCACCGGTTTTTTTTTTTTTTCCTTATTATACTTCCTTAGAGTGTCTATTACAACTCGTTTCCTTTGGTCTATGTCTACTTTTCTAGAATATACTAAGGTGAGTATGCTTCAAGTTTTTACCCTCTTCGATTAGATACCACAATCTTCAGTGTTCTATTAATGAGAACCATCCCCCTTTTTTTACTTTCAGCAAGTCCGCACAGACTGACAAACGTTACGATACCTGACGTCGGACGGTCCGAGAAGACAGGTACCTTAAGAGATCCGGTCTTATGACCTCACCCATCGACAAGGGAAGAGGTCCCCTAGAAGGGTTGATTCCCTACCTTGGGTCCAGAGGGTGTAACGTCCCCCTAAGAAATGATCGACTCAGTGGTCCCTCCGGGTTCTTTTGGACTTCCCCAGCGGATCCCCCTGCATTGATCTTTGTCTTTGTCCCCGCCCCAGAAGTCCGGAGGGCCTAGGAGGGTAAGGATGTAGACCCACGACTACTGTAGTGCACGCGGTACACTTTTTGACAGTTTGACATGCGAATACTAACCGTCAGAAAAGACTTATGTACGAAGTCCTTTTTCAAAAAAAAAATTCACGCCGTTGCCACTGACCTCTTGTCTTAGGTGAGAAGAAAAGAGCTGTTCCAACCGTCGGACTGTCTTTCCTTTGACACAGTCGGCACCACGCAGACCTGTAGCGACTCCGCGCACTGTTCCGTAGAACACTACAGGAACACTTGTTCTACCTGTGTGTGCCGACCCACTGGTACAGCAACCCACCTAACTTGGCGACAGGGGTTTCCTACGATTAATTCCTTAGACACAGGTGGACCTCCCTTTGAAGATCACGGAGGGCCGAGACAGGAACAGGAGCCGCCGGGTCGCGACGATAGTCCCTGACGCTACTTCTGTATTGTCCGTCCGAATAGTGTCAGTGTCTACTGTGCCTCGGCCCTCCCTCTTCCCCCTGCCACGTGCTGTCTTCGTTCTAGGTCTTACTAAAACCGTCGTACCGGCTCACCTCCTTTGTATTATTCTATCTTACTCAGTTCGTAGACACCGTCCGGGAAGACGATACCCCTGGTTTTCGATTGAAGTACCCATGTCCCACTCCACCCTCAGCATTGAAATGTCGACGTCGAGACATTCACCTTCCCAATCTGAGGGGCTCCCGTCCCTGGGAGGACGAAAGAGAGATCTAGGGGTCCGGGACGGAACCCCGGACCACGTCTGTTTCACGAGTCTTTTCTCGGTGGTTTACTTAGGAACTTACTTCCGACCCCGTCCCGGACCAACACTTTGCGATCGCGAGTCCGGTGGTCTCCCTTACTTGTTATGTGGTGAGCCAAGACCTAGGAAAATTTACCTACACCCGTTTGACGATGGTCCAGTCTGTCCTTGGTCTCTGGAAAGACACTCCTTGGTATCCCTCGTGACCGGTGCGACTTGATCGTTTTCTCTTTGGACCCCCACGTTACTACCCCCAGTCCTCACTCCTACCAGTCCCAGGGATTTGGGGATGTCCCTACGGGTCGGGGGATCCCTGAGTGTCGAGTGTCCACTTAAGAGTTACCTCGACTATGTCAAAGACGAAGTCCCGGGAAGTGAATTTATTCGGGAAAGTCCTGTAGGGGACCACCAGGTCACCAATTCTTAAGCGGACGGTTACGTCCCCTGTGTCCAAGTTAGGGACCATGCCCTTCCAGGGTGTGTACCACCCTGTTGATTCGGCCACTCGGTGTTAAGGACTTCGAGTTCGTGGACTCAGACTCCGACTCAGTAAAGTTCTCTTTGCTGACGTCAATCCTCGGACGTGTAGAGTCGATCTCTCATCTGGAGCGAGTGACGTCGATTTCTTTCGGACGTGTGTCGTCATTTCTGGGTCGTGTCGGTTTTCATTTATTTATTTTAATTTTTGTCCGGGAAGGTTCTAGGAGGTTCCCCTCAAGAGTTCACAAGTGTACCAGCGGACCGAAACATTTTAAACGTCTGTATCTCTAAAATCGAGGGTAGTCAATTCTCGGAACACAGAAAGGAGACTCTGAAGTGAGAAATAGTGTCAAAGGGAACACAACTGACCATGACACCCGTAAACACTCTGGGTCGCGGTGCCTTCGATTCACTCCGTAGGTGACACTAGCCCGAATCACATGTTCAAAGAAACTAAGTGTCAGTGAGGGTACACTCAACGAAATAACCATCGACAAGACCCCGTTCCTACTTATCAGGACGGTGGGTGACACAACTGAGTAAACCGTTGTTGTTTCCCCGGCCCAGGTAGACTCACACAGGACGTACAGACCGGGACCTTCATAATCCTCTCACCTCTTCTTTAGTTCACTCTTTCTATACCTCGGTTTTTGCTTGGTTTTGTTTTGGGACGTCCCGCCAGGAAACTTCGACTGTCAGCGAAGGGACCGGGATCCTGGAGTTTGTCCCTGGTGTCCCGTCTCCCGTCCGAAGTATGTACATACGTGTCTGAAACATTACCTCACGGTTTTTCTCCTCCTGTAAGAAGAGACACAGACGTAGAAGACACATGGGTCGTAAACGAACGTGTTGAAGACAGAATTCACATCCACCTTGGTTGTGACAGGGATCTTCGACAAATTCGTGTCCGACCTTTGGTAGATGTCCCTGCGACATCCTCCCTCAAGTCCTTAGTCTGCCCTTCAGAACGGGAGAGACTAAAGGTCTGAGGGTTCATACTCGGTTAAATAAGACCTTCGGTCAGGGATCGGTCATGATAAGTTCCGGGCAGTAATTAAGAGCTCACCGAGAACTGGAGTGTCTCGTAGAGTTTAAAACTATCGAAATAAAAATTATAAAAAATTTACCACTATTTTATGTGTATTATATTTAAAATGGTAGACTCGATGAAAATTCACATGTCAAGACATTACCATTGATATAAGTGTAATAACATGTTGACTATAGGGCTTGAAGAAGTAGAAAGGTTTGACTTTGAGAAAAGAGGTAAGTAGTTGTAGAAAGGACAGGGGAAGGGCGTTGTGGACCGTGGGTGGTAGGATAAAAGGTAACGAAACTCAATTTAATCAGAAGAACGAGTCAACGAGTCGACACAGGTTGAGAAATACTGGGGTACCTGACGTCGTGTGGTCCGAAGGGACAGGAGGTGATAGAGAGTGTCAAACAAGTTTGAGTACAGGTAATTGAGCCACTACGGTAGGTTGGTAGAGTAGAAGACAACGGGGAAAGAGGAGGATGGAAGTTAGAAAGGGTCGTAGTCCCAGAAAAGGTCACTCAGTTGAGAAGTGTAGTCCACCGGCTTCATAACCTCGAAGTCGCAGTCGTAGTCAGGAAGGTTACTTATAAGTCCTGACTAGAGGAAATCCTACCTGACCAACCTAGAGGAACGACAGGTTCCCTGAAAGTTCTCAGAAGAGGTTGTGGTGTCAAGTTTTCATGGTACTTAAGAAACCGTGAGTCGGAAGAAACACCAGGTTTAGTGTAGACGTGTACTGATGACCTTTTTGGTATCAAAACTGATATGTCTGGAAACAATCGTTTCATTACAGAGACGAAAAATTATACGGTAGATCCAAACAGTATCGAAAAGAAGGTTCCTCGTTCGTAGAAAAGTAAAGTACCGACGTCAGTGGTAGACGTCACTAAAACCTCGGGGGGTTTTATTTCAAAAACAGTGACAAAGGTAACAAAGGGAAAGATAAACGGTACTTCACTACCCTGGCCTACGGTACTAGAATCAAAATACTTACGAAAAAATTACTCAAAATTCAGTCGAAAAAGTGACAGAAGAAAATGGAAGTAGTTCTCCGAGAAATCAAGGAGAAACGAAAGACGGTATTCCCACCACAGCAGACGTATAGCCTCCAATAACTATAAAGAGGGTCGTTAGAACTGAGGACGAACATGAAGTAGGTCGGACCGTAAAACGTACTACATGAGACGTATATACAATTTATTCATCCCGTTGTTATATATCGGAACTGGAGTATATTCACTTTAGTATATATATCATAAATAGAAAAACACTGACAAATCCTGAAAACATAAAAAAATTTACTTCGTATTAAATGTAGGTTGTTTTACGTATTTAGAGTTCATATTTCCAGTCACTGAAAATAGAATCTGTGTACACCCATAGTGGTGGTGAGTTTACTTTTTGTGCCGGAAAGGTCATTGTGTCCGGAAAGGACACGTAGGGTAGATTATAGATTGCGGTGGGGTTCCGTTGGTGACAAGACTGAAGACGGTTTTAACAAATATCGTCTTATATGTGACTCGAACCTTAACTTTCCCGTTCAAGAGTAGGGGAATAATTACCATAGTGAAATTCCGTTCAATAAGACTCGGTGTCAAAGGAGTCGATATTTTGTCTCTACGATTATGGATGTTGTGTCCTACGACATCCCTCCCTAGTTTATTTTATCGAATAATCTCTCTCGGGTCTTCTCTGAGTCATGCACAACCGACTTATACCTACGGGAGGGGAATATCACCACGGTGCCACCCCCTACTCCCTTCTCTACCTTACTCCCCTCCTCAGGATCCGATGTCTGCAGACACTCTTCAACCACCGTTCACAGTGGTGATAGTCCTTTAAGATCAGTTTACTCGACTCGAGAGTCCGTGTCTAGACCCCCGTGTTTGGGTGTTCGTCCGGGTACACGTAGGACGGCCAGACCTGTGTGACCTGAGACTCAGAGCTGGTGACTCTACCACTGACGTAACGAGCAACATATAGGAGTCAAGTCACAAGAGGTTTCATTCATCCGTAGTCCTAGCAGTCCTCCCGACAACTGTTGTGTCGAATGACCCTGAGTAGGGGTCTCAAAGATAAAACCCGAGAGACCTTGGTCTAAACTGTTCAAAATAAAGGGTCTACTACGGCTCTGCGGTCGACCAGGCCTCTGGTGTGCAGTTCGGGGAGACCACACCATCTTGGACGACGTGGGCCCGTCCGCGTGGTAGGGAGTCGATGATAGTTGAAACCGGCGATTACACAGGGTCCACAGGGAAGCGACCTCCGAGTAGGATCCGACTACCCTTTGTGGAACAGGACCTCCAATGGGTTGAGGGACCGATTGGTAGTTACTGACTCTTCCCCGACTTTTCCCTACCGGGAGGAGAGTTTCGGTCTCCATTGAGACGTCACGGTAAATATGAGGTCTCGAGGAGTGGTTAGTCTTGTTCCACTCTGCATTCGACTCTGGTACAGAAATTTAGGACAATGTCTGGCTTATCGACACAGGGGGGAAGTTTGAGTATACAACTTCTGGGTTAGAGGTCACACTCTCATAAACTTCCACCCGGAAACCCTCCATTAATCCATATCTAATCCAGTACTTTCACCCTGGGAGAATTACCCCAACCACGGGAATATTCTTTGGGAAGAGAGAAAGGTACTCGCACACGGTTCCTTTCCGACACTCTCGTACGTCGCTCTCCGCCTACAGACGTTCGGTTCTCCTACCGGGAGTGGTTTTGACTTAACTCCCTAAAGGGACCGTCAGGTCACCGATTGTGAAGTAGAAGGTTACGTCCCCCCCTCCCAAACTAGGGACCAGACCCTCGATTCTGGGGTGTACGGAACGCCCGTTCTTGACTTTGTATTGTGTTTTCGTTATAAGATTGTTTGAGGTAGTTCTGAAAATTTCACCAAGTGTAGTTTTTGTTTGTTTGTTTTGACTCAGACAACCGTGAAACTAGAACCTAAGGGTCGAACGTGTTCGTACTCTCTATTTGCGGAACAAAGATTCGGTGGGGCAGAATGACAATATCGTCGAGCTCGTCTGACTGTCGAGGGAGGAGATGTGTCCCAAGGACTGTTCGTGGGAGCCTTCTTGGTGTATAGAGACTTAGGGACAGAGTCCGAGACGAAAGTCTCTCAGACAGACTGGGTTCTGTGTGTCGTCCACGAATTATTACAAACAACTTACTCACTTGTTCATACTCCGTGTAGCCCGAACTCTTCTACTGGGGGACGGAAGGAGATCCGGGGAGAGTCTGGGCCTGTGGTCCAGGTACACCGGCTCCGACCTCAACGACGACAGAGGTAAGTGGCACAACACAGGCCCTCTACGACGGTTCCCGTCGGAACCCGGAGGCCTACCCAACTAACTAATTAATGACGGTCGGGACCCTTCTCTTGTGTCGGTCGGCGGTCGAGTCTCGACGACCGTCCCGAGGTTCGTGGGGAGGACCGAGGAGGACCGTCCACTTCAGAAGTAAATGTGGTCAACCGTCCCCGTCCGGCCCCTTCCCTGTCCGGACTTGATCCCACGTCCACGTATGAGACCTCACTCTCCTGTGTCCCCGGAAACAATTTCGGACCCCTAGTCGTAAATAATTGTGGTGATGGCGACCTCCTAGAGAACTCCCCTTAATTAGGGTAACAGGTCAATCTCTTTGACTCCGGATCTCTCTGTGTCCAAGCTACCCCCGCCCACCGTGGGGTCCGGGAGACAGAGGATTACACCGAAAACCGGACGAAACCTCACTCCTACTATTCCCCCCCCCGTCTAAAGATCATTTAAGAGAGGGAAAGAGGGGAGGTCGAGATTTAGAAGGGGTAATCGTCCACGACAGGGTCGGATTCTGTCTGGTCCTTTCTCTCTTCGTTTAGGATCCTGTACGGGTACAGACGAGGTCCCTCCCCGAAGGGCAACTAGTGACATGGGGTGTGCGCCCCCTTGTCCAACACCCGGGACTCTCCCCTCCCGAGGGTGGCGGAAACCCACCCTCCAAAGGTCCCTCCCGAGACTCCAGGGAAACAATTGGGACGTGTGTCGAGACGACACGAATGTTCGGACCGTAACCTGAAATGTTCCGGCGGGTACCCCCCTCTACTCTTAAGTGGAGGGACACGAAGTCAAAAGAGTAGAGATTTTACCCGTGTCTTTATTAAGGATGAAGTCCCACCAACCCTTCGTGATTCCACAATTATACACGTCTTCTCGCCGGCCGTCCCTCCCCTGTGTTCGCCCCGACAGAGGGTCAAAGTAGTTTAGACTCGACGGTACCAAACCTATGTGGTACTGAAATACATGACGACCCTTTTGCTTTTGCGACGCCTGTCATTGACATCGAAAGTGAGGAACATTCTGCGTAGGACCAGAGTCTTTGCAATTTTGACGCTCGGTTCACACGAAGAATCCTTCTACTTTATGCCGAAATAAGAGTAAGAATGCCGAGAGATTGGCTTCGTGAATCGGGGGGTGGTCGCCGTGCCGCCCACGCCTTATTTGTAAACGGCTCCCTTACTTACTGTCCAGTCGGGGGAGGGAGGGGTCGTGGTCGCAGCCCTCCGTGCACCTCGAACCGCGGCGCTCCCGTCGGAGAGGGGGTGGCAGAGGGGCGGCCCAAGGGTTGAGGGGAGCCCATCCCGTCCGGACCGGGTTCCGCAGAAGACAGGGGCGGAGACGGGGAGCCAGGTTTAGGTTTGATTGTTTGGGGAGGTTTGCGGAACGCACCGAGGATTGTCCATTCCACCCATCTGACCTTACCCGGGAGGGAGCGGTGCGGGGAGGTTGTGTGTGTGGGGGGGTATGTGCCCTACTGAATGTACGAGACTACGGGACCGGGTTTATTTAGTGCTGGGAGACGCCCTGGGAGTTCTTACTGCCCAGTGTCCTTTCACGTCGACCTCCTCAAGGACCGAGGACCTAATTTACGAAACCGCCCCGGCCCACCTTCCCTACCTCCCGCCCCATGTGACGCACACGTGGAGAGAGAGGAAGAGAGGTTGGAAGAGCTTCCTCTCAGTTTAGGGTCGACTGTGATCGTCGGACTGGAGCCCGTACAATGAAGAACCCTTGGAGTCAAAAGGGGTAGACATTTTACCCCCCCCCCCCAATACTGTCAAGGGAGGAGGCGCACCACTCTCCCATTTTATCCGCCTCAGACCGTCCGTCACAGGGGAAGGGGAAAGAAAGGGGGAGCGTAGTGAGGAGGGGGTGGGCGAAGAAAGAGAGAGGGAGTTGGGGTAAGGTCGGGACGGGACATTGGATGAATTGTGTTTCTGACTAATTAAAAGGAAGGTGCCGATTTTACGTGAACTTAGGACGGACACGCTCCCTCCCTCTACCCCGGGTTCCGGTCCACCTTCGGACCCCGACTCCCTCCGACTCGGTCACTCCCCGGCAGGAGTGTGTCCCTTAGACGAGAGACCGGTAAGGGTGTTTCTAAATTAAACATAGAATTACCGGGAGTCGGAGGAGGTATTTTCGGGATTTCACGGAAAAATAATTTTTTTTTTTCTTTCTTTCTTTTTTTCAACGACTAACACAGACGACGAAGGATCCCCTACCGTCTCCCGTCCCGTCCCGTCCCGTCCCGTCCCCCTTCTTTTCCTACTCCACCTCCCCAGACCCCCTACAGATCTAAAACGAAAGGCCAAGGGGAACGGACCTGGTCTCGGTCCCGTGTGGTCGAGACGACCCATCACTCCTCCACCGACGAGGACCAACTAGACCTCTCGTGTCAATACCGCCCTTTATGACCTGTGCGAAAGGGACCCAGGGTCAGAGGACCCTCGTGTCTCGTACGCCCTACGTGTATAGTGTGAGTCGCGTTGGTTGTCGGAGGTGACTCGTCTTGAGGCCGCGACATACTTCTAGACCGACCCCGGGGACCCCGAGCTCCCTCCTCCTCCTCCTCTACAACCATAAAGTGGTCGCGAGTCACCGAGAGGGACCTCCTGCCACTAGTCAAGGTGGAGGGAGGGAGGAAAAGGATGGACAGAGGTGCGTCGTGGACGAGTCGTAGAGGAAGATTCGGGGGGTCAGTAGTCGATTCTGGGACCGGAGATGGTGAAAGCGTAGAGATCGAGGAGGGTCTGCGGAGGAATTTCAAAAAGACAGAGAGGACATCGACTTTCTAGGGATATGGGAGGTAATAACCTCCGTCTCCCCATACCCTTAACGAGTCCTCGGGTCTCACACCATAAGTGTAGAAGGTCGACCCTTTGTGGTTAGAAAAATTTGACATAAATATATAAATAAAACACCGGTGTACCGTACACCCCAGAATCAAGAGACTGGTCCCTAGTTTGGGCGGGTATGGGGATCGTAACCTTCAAGCCTAAGAATTTGTTACCTGACGGTTGGTTCCTCCAGGGACCCTTCGTGGTCAGGATTTTTGTCCTGGGGATTCGGAAACCAAGAATTATAACAGTTCGCTCACACACGAGGAGCCAAGACAGAGTAGTGTTGTTTCTAAACCTCGCTGCCTGTAATTTCGGGAGCCGCGCAGTGTCGAGAGCCCAGAACCTGTTTGGTACAATATCGAGAATCTGTTTAGTCACAATGTCGAGATGAAATAAATCTTCTATCGTCCTCTTAGGTAGGAGCTTCGCACTCCCGTACGGTTGGGTTTCTGAGCTTCTCTTCTTACGGGGTC
>SJYO01000647.1:32859901-33099970 GCA_006410555.1 Capra ibex | reverse complement strand
CCCCCTACCGTCCCCTCTCTCTCTCTCGGGAAACCGAGGAGAAAAATACAAAAAGGGAGGGGGATCCGGACGAGATACGTTTAACCCGATCGGTCCTCACAAACAAGAGGACTCCAGGAGTGAGACCAGGAGCCTAGAAGGAAACAAGATAAAAGCTCCCGAAAAGGGAAGGAACAGAAAATCGGTGGCGGTAAAGCCTGAGGACAAAGGATAAGATTGATGGATTGTCATAGTTCTAAAGAGAAAGGTTGTATCACAAGATCCGGTTATCCCAGGCCCGTCAATCAAGGTTACTCCCCCTTGTCTACATAGACACGTTATGTTAAGTTATAACTAGTTCTATTGAACATTTCTATGTCTATTTTTCTTTTTTCGTTTCGAGGGTCGAAAGGAAGACAACTCTACAAAAAACATAGACAAAAATTTAACTTCATACCAACTAAATGTTACAATATAATCAAAGTCCACGTGTCGTATCACTAAGTCATAAAAATGTCTAATGTCAGATAATTTTCAATAACGTTCTATTAACGATACTTAGGGACACGATACGTTATGTCGGAACAACGAATAGGTAAAATATGTGTCATCAAACATAAAGAGTCAGGAAATGGGGATTAAACGACAAGGGGGAAGAAAAAGGGGAACCCATTGGTGACCAAACTAAAGGTCTAGACACTGAGGCGAAGACAAAAAGTATATGTGAGTAAACATAATAAAAAATCTAAGGTGTTCACTATAGAATATCGTAAACAGAAAGAGACTGAATAAAGTGATTCCTATTATAAGAGATCCAGATAGGTACAACGACGTTTACCATCTTGAAGTAAGAAAAAAAAGACCGACAACTCCAAAAAAATACAGAATAGAGTGGTACGGTTGAAGTAAGGTGACCCGTGTCTACTTACACATATAATCGGTTTGACTTTTTGACTCCGTCTCCCTATTTGTGGTCCGTCCCCAATCACCTAATAAGTTGTTTCCTAAGTCTTTAAGTTGGTTGGGTTCCACTCGGTCGGAATTCAGGAAGGAGAGAACGGAGTTAAAAAAAAAAAAACGGTGTGGTCCGTCGTATACCCTAGAATCAAGGGACTGGCCCCTAACTTGGACACGGGGGACGTCACCCGTCGAGGCCCAGAATTAGTGACCTGATGGTCCCTTCAGGGAGGACGACGTTAAAGGGTCGACTAAAAAAAGATGAAAAAGACAGGTCCAAAAAAAAAAAACCTCACACAATCAATGTTGCACGTCCTAAAAACAACACAGTCCGCCCTAGAAAGGAACACCACGTGTTTGATGAACGTCTCCCGTCCGAGTCAACGAGGTTCCGTACACCCCAGAAGCAAGGGTCTGGTCCCTAGTTTGGACACAGGGGACGCGATCTTCCGTCTAAGAACTGGTAACCTGGTGGTCCCTTCAGGGAGACAGGACAAAAAATTCATCTCTAAAATTCACTAAAAAGTTCACCTCTTTGAATTCGTCTCTAACAGAGTAGTTTATGGTGGGGGAAGTGGTACCAGGAGACCTCAAGACTAGAGAGACCTCCAATGGATTTGGTCACTATTGTCTACATTTACGGATGTCCTTCTTCGGTCTACCCTTTATATTTGCATGTCTAGTTTGATTCACATCGTGGTGTCCCTCTCCACTCCAGACACCGTTTGACCTCACGTACTTAAAGGTATATCGATAGTTTGAGATTTTATTAGTTTCTTATACTTAGAAGACTAGCACAATTAATATATCTGGAAATCTAATTTGTTTCACGAACTTCCATGTGTAAAAAGAGACAAAGAAGGATTTTGTGGTGGTTTACTGTCAATTTCTATAAAAATTTCCGTTTTGGGTGTGTTTCTTTTTCCTACTTCTTCTTGACTATCGTCTACTCTCTACGGTAATTTTAAAACCTTCAACCTTCGGACCACCTACCCACCATTACCTGAAAATGACATTTTCGTCGTAAAATTCGGGGATTTAACCTTCCCCACGGTTGGGTGAGGTCACGAGAACGGCCCTCTTAGGGTACCTACCTCCTCGGACCATCCGACGTCAGCTACCCCAGCGATTCTCAGCCTGTGCTGACTCGCTGAAGTGAAAGTGAAAAGTGAAAGTACGTAACCTCTTTCTTTACCGTTGGGTGGGGTCACAAGAACGGACCCCTTAGGGTCCCAGTCGTGTCGGACCACTCGACGGCAGATACCCCAGTGTGTCTCAACCTGTACTGACTTCGCTGAATCGTCGTCGTCGTACGGTTGTTCTTCGATCTAAGAGTTCCATATACGGGTCATCACCCTAACGACCCAGTATACCATCAAGATAAAAATCAAAAAATTCCTTGGAGGTATAACAAGAGGTATCACCGATATAGTCAAATCTAAGGGTGGGTGTCACGTTTTCCTAAGGGAAAAGAGGTGTGGGAAAGGTTTAAAATCACAAACATCTGAAAACATACTACCGGAAAGACTCGTCACTCTCCTCTATAGAATAACATCAAAACTAGACGTAAAGAGATTATTAATCACTACAACTCGTAGAAAAATACACGGAGAATCGGTAGAGATTCCCGAAGGGAGTATCGAGTCAACCATTTCTTAGGCGGACGTCACGTCCTCTGGGGCCAAGTTAAGGACCCAGTCCTTCTAGGTAACCGTTTCCCTATCCGCTGGGTAAGGTCATAAGAACCCGAAGGGGACACCGAGTCGTCCATTTCTTAGACGGGTGTTACGCCCTCTTGACCCAAACTAGGGACTCAACCCTTCTAGAGGACCTCTTCCCCTTCCGAGGGGTGAGGTCATAAGCCCGGACCTTTTAAGGTACCTGACATATCAGGTACTCCAGCGTTTCTCAGCCTGTGCTGACTCGCTGACAGTGTCCCTCCCCGTTCCTTATTATTCCACGACATGACATCTCAGGTACCCCAGAGATTCTCAACCTGTGTTGACTCTGTGAAAGTGAACAGACAAAAAACCCGAAAGGACCATCCAGTCTGTCATTTCACAGACGGACGTTACACCCTCTGGATCCAGCCCTTCTAGGGGACCTCTTCCTTTACCGTTGGGGGAGGTCATGAGAACGGACCTTTTAAGGTACCTACCTCCTCGGACCATCCGATGTCAGGTACCTTAGGGTTTCTCAACCTGTGCTGACTCGTTGAAGTGACCAACGTTCTTTCACTCTCTGACCAATCAGTAGACACACAGAAGAAACCTCTTTACAGGTAGATCTAGAAGACGGGCAAAAAACTAACCCAAATTTCATCTATTAATCGTCTTTGAACATATCGTGTCCCTAGAGCCGAACCAGAGAGACACCGCTGGATCTACCCACCCTACCCCCTCTCTCCAGGGTCTCCCTCCCGTATATACATATGTATATGGACTGAGGCAACATGTTGTCTTTGAGTGTGTTGTTACATTTCGCTGATACAACAACACATCAACGATTCAGCACAGGTCGAGAAACCCTGGGGTACCTGGCATCGGGCGGTCCGAGGAGACAGGTACCCTAAAGGGTCCGGTCTTATGACGTCACCCAACGGTAAAGGAAGAGATCCCCTAGAAGGGTTGGGTCCCTAACTTGGGTGTAGAGGATGTAACCGTCCGTCTATTAAATGGTGCCTCGGTGGACCCTTCGGGGAGTTTCGTTGATATGGGGTTAAAATTTTTTTCTTTGATCTACTAAGTGTGGTGTCTTGGATTCGTTCCAGACTCGTAATTTCTACGGTTTATGGTGACTTCCATCCCCATTCCTCACTCCGACTTTTGCCGTTCTCATCAAACTTTTCAGAGATCTTCCTCGTTAATCTAGAAGTTCAGAGGAAAGTTCTGGAATCAATTATGACTGAGGTGAGGTCGTCTTCTGGCCGTCGTATAAGGGTCCTTTCCGACTTTCTGTTCCGGAGACCGAAGCCCTTATTGTCCGGTCGACCTTCATTCCACGACCCATTCAAAGGATCCCGACGGTATTACTTAAGGGTCTTTGTTATCTTTGTTATGAACCACAGAAGTTTATCTTTACATAAGAGAGCACCGAGACATCCGGTCTTCATACCTTACTTCTACAATCGTCCTGGCAAAGGGAGGGTTTCGAGATCCCCTCTTAGGAAGAACGGAGAAACTCGCAGATCTCCGAGGTCCACAAGGACCAAACACGACGTAGTGAGGTTAGAGAAGGTAGAAGTGCACCCGAAGACCGACGGAGAGGAAACATACAGTGTATATCCTGAGAGCAGTAACCTAAACCTCGGGTGGAATAATGACCAGGCCCTACTGGAATAAACTTCTAAGAAGTGAATTAATGTAGAGACTTCAGGAAGAAAGGTTTGTATAAGTGTAATTGACAAAGGTCCTTAATGCTGTACCTGCAGAAAACCCCCTCGGTAGTTTATTGAGTGATGTCCATAAAACGACCTTTTCTACTATGTACTTTCAGATATAAGACTTGTCCTCCTGAGAACGAGGGGATAAGTTCAGAGTCCTAGGACCGTCAGTCCAAATATGGAGGTGACTGACCGAGTTCTCTTTTCAGACAGATATGACTGTGACCCGAAGATAGATACTTCGTCGATCCAGGGGTGGACTAGTAGGAAGGTCCTCCGGGTCATCAACTATCGAAAGGGTACCTCGACAGTTTACTAGAGGATCATTGGGTCATAATTTATACTTGTCTGGTGTCCCCAGTCGTGTACACACGTTTTCCAGAGATTGAGTCTTCTGTCTCTGGTTTGTCTTTTCGTCTCTTTATCTCTAGACCCCTTTGTCTTTGGCCCTTTGTCTACTTTTGAATTAAAATTTCTTATATTTCTGTTAAAGTCTCTCTATTCTCATATAACATAGGTACTTTATTTTTATTTTACGATACTTTTCTTAGTAAGCCTTTTGTTCACCAGAATTCTAAAAAAATTACTAAATTTTCTTATATTTATATTTTTAAATTTTTACTTCAACACCTTTAGAGGATGTTTCATCTCTTTTTCTCTTTCTTACTCTTTTACCCTCTCCTTTAAATTCTTTTAAGTGTTTAGTCGAATATTCTAGGTTACATACTGATAATCCTCATAACCTTTTTCTTTTTGTCTCGCATACCTCACCCTTTTTCTTTGGTTCCATATTACGTTCTTTGAAAAGATCTTGAGTTTATGTACGAACTTTAGTAGGTCTTGTTACTTGTCTTTCTGGGAATTTTTTGGTGGAGTAACACTTTACAGTTTTGTAGTCATGAATTTTTTCTTTAGGATTTTGGAAAGTCTCTCTTTTTTATCCAGTGAACGTTTCTTTTCCCTTAGTCTTACCTGAGTCTAAAAGTTGGGATGGTCATCTTCGACCTTCTGTTACTTAACTACGTAAGATTTAAGACTCCCTGTACCAAAAGATATTTCTTAACGTACGGGTCGTTTTGATAGGTAGTTACCCTCCCATCTTATTTCTGTAAAAATCTGTACGTTCTAAAGTTGTATACATATATAGAAATATGAGGGATTATCGGAACTCAGAAGACTAGGACGAAAATGAATTTTGTGACCATAAACCGACTACCATAAACAAAGGATAACGACGATATAGTTCTACGGTGTTTTGGATCACCGAATTTTACCGTTTAAATAATAAAATATAAAGACATCCTGTCTCAGACTGCCATCAGAGTGACTCGATTGCGGTTCCACAGTGGTTCTGAAGTAAGGAAAGACCTCCGAGGTCCCCTCCTAGACACAAGAACGGAAAAGGTCCACAGCCTCCGACGGACGTGAGGTACCGAGTATCGGGGTAAGACAGAAGTTTCGGTCGTCTTAGGAGGAGTGTCGAGTCATGTAGTGTCACGTAGTATAGTGTAGTCAGACTGGGACGTAGCCAGTGATGTAGAGGGAGGGACTAAGACCGAGAAGACGGAGAAAAGGTGAAAGTTCCTGAACACATTGGTGTAACCAGGGTGGACCTGCTACGTCCTATGAGAGGGATAGAACTCCAGTCGACTAATTGTTAGAATCAAGATAGACGTTGACACATTAAAGGGAAACGGTATATTGAACTGTATAAGTGTCCAAGACTTTTAATCGTGTGTCTGGAGACACCCCCGCACCTCCCCTCCCGTCACACCCCGTGCAAGAAAACGTATCGTGCTACTACCTAAAACAAAACGTAATTAAGACTAAAAAATTATATCACGCACTTTTATAGACCTCCAAGAGGAATTTAAAATACGGACTCGACTCACTCCGTTGGATTAGGTTGTGAGAAAAAAGGAAGAACGGGTGGGGAGGGTCGGAGTCCGGGTCGGGCCGGCTTGTTGGACCCGGAGCCCGCCGGTTCTTAGGTCGGTTCAAGACGTTCGGGAAAGGGTCACTACGTAAAGAGTCAAGGTCAAAATTCTCTACCCCCGAGTCCAACGACTCAGCTTCTTCCTTTCTCTTCAGGAACCTAAGGAGGACCCGGGGTCCCTCCTCCACCCGGGATTTGGTGGTGTGTGGACTAGGGGGGAGCCCCGACGGAAGGTCGGGCGGTCGTCCGTCCCTCCTAACTCCGACCCCCCCCTCCCCCTACTACCGTCCCCCTCCTCGTCTGTCCTCTCGACTTTCTCCTAGAACCACGGTGCACTTCCAGTCCCCGTCGGTCGCCACAGATACAGTGGCACCCTCACCCCTGCGATCTTTCGACTACGACGAGTACAGACCTCTCCGGGAACCCTCCACCCCCAGACTAAGAGTCGGATGATCGTTACAGTGTCTCCTGTGAAGACCTCTTACTACCTAACCTTCCTCTCTTTTTCTGACTCCTTTCCCCCGGAAACAGGGTCTCTACCCCCGCCTCTCCCCTCACCGGTTGTCACCTCCGTACACACACATTCTCTCAAGAGTCTTAAGGCTCAGGTCCCACGTCTTCCGTTTCCCACCCAAATTGTTCGTGTGCGATTGAAGATGTTGATACACTCGGACGTCTCGTCAGGAGTACCCTCTAACACGTCTCTGGAGTGGGAACGTATCTAAAAAGTTCAGGGGTCTCGGGAAGTTGTAAGAGAGACCAAGAGTGGTGTTGGGGTCCTCCGTCCGGTCTGTTCGGGGTAAATCGTCCACTCCCTCGAGGTACGTCCCTCAGGATCGACGGTCGCACCGAGTCTGGGGTCTAGAGGGTCCAGGGGGGAGTAGTGGAGGGACTCGAGAGGAGGTCCTTCCCTTCCCTCTCACTACCTCCTTTGCCCCTTGCTCTTCCCCAGGGACCCGGTCTAGCCCCGTTTACGGTAGTGACAGTGGGGGTTGTCGTTGTGTGGACCGAGGTCCACAATGACAATGTCCTACACCTTTGGGGAAGTTCCCGGGTTCTCACCCGAGAACAGATTGTGGGCCTTTACTCAACGGGCTCCTCTGTGTACAACTGTTTAGTACTCTGCAATGACCCCGACCCAGGACCTCGTCCTCCCATTCCCCTGAGTCCTCTCGACGAGACGGTGTACCGAACGTCAGATCCCAAAGTACCTCTATCCTAAACGTCCAACAGAGACCGGGTAGTAATTCTGAGTCCCAGGAAGGACCACCGTGTGTATAACGAGTCGGTCCTGTCCACGGTCACTCTTCCTAAGGCCCACCGCCTTCCTGTGCACAGTAGAGGAAAACTGGAAAGGGTTTGAGAAGACCAACTACCACCGAATAATCAAGGCACAAGGGATGGTCCTGGAAGACAGCATTTTATGTAGTGCGTTTACCAATGATACCAAGGACCGGTCCCACCCGCCAAAGTCACAGGAAGGAGATTGTAACGGTGCATCCTACTACACTTGGGGTCGAGAGGAGGACCTCAGTTGTGAGCTACGTCGACCGTATCCTCGGTCGCCCCCAACGCCCCTCTGGGGGGGTACCCCCACCCCAATCTGGAGGTACCCCCACAGTCCCCCACCCCAATCTGGGGGGGTACCCCCACAGTCCCCCACCCCCATCTGGAGGTACCCCTACCGTCCTCCCCAACCAGGTCGGGGAGGACAGGAGACGGACCAGGGACGAACGATGGGTGACTTTTCCCAGTCTGATACCCCAGCTCACAGTGACTAGAGTCCGGGCCCATCGGGGGTGGGACCCCACTTCCAGCCCGGTCAACGGGGGTGAGGCATGGGGACAGGAGAGAGGGGTGGCTAAGTCCCGGAGAGTGAAAGGGTTTCTTTCTGGGTCTCCGTCTCGAGGGACGAGTCCGACCGGTCGTGCCGGACCACCCTCGTCCCCCGCCTGTCCCACGGGAGAGCCCCAAGGGGACCCACCGAGAGTTCCTACCGGACTGACCGTTGACACCTCAAACAAACAAAAAAATACTCGACTCTACTACCTCGTCCAGGAGGGTGGTGGGGTGGAGGTGGGGGTAGGGTTCTGACCGACCCGGGAGACTTGGGTAGTTTAGTCTTGGTCCCTGTTAATTCACTAACTCCGTGTTCCCGTAGCACCGTCTAAAAGGAAATTCTCGTGTCTCCCTGCCAGTGACCCTTATTGATTGTCCACCCGGTCCTTTCGTCCTCCACCTCGAGAGGCCCCTGGACCGTGTCTCTCCCCCGTCTGCCTCTGAGTCTCCGACGTCCCCTTTCCCGTCGCTCTTGAGTCTCCCCGTCCCTCTTCTCCGCAAGTGCGCGGTGTGTAGAGTGTCCGGGCCTTTCGCTTACCGTTCCCTACGGGACCTGAGACTCTCTCACCCGTCAGACGCTCCACTTGTCCCTAAAGACTCGGAGACCGACGGACTGGGGGAGGGACGGGGTCCCCCACCGTGTCCTCGCATGGGTCCTCCCGATCGTTTGACTCCGCAGTCTCCAGGACCAGACCACCCGGGTGGTTCCGGTGAGACGGACTGGGAGGGGACCCGGGTTAGTCTCCGAGTCTTGAAGAAGGAGTTTGCTGGGTTCGACAACTGGGTGCTGATTAGTGATTAGCAAACGTATAAAACGTATAGTAAACGTAAGAGGTCCCCAGACAGTATTGGACGTTAGCGAGGGTCTCCGGGGACGGGGACAAAGAGTCCAGAGGTAAGGGGAGTAGGGACACAGGGGGCACAAGGGGTTCGGGCCGGGGAGTCTGAGGGCAGAGGGACGGGAGAGAGAAAATTCTCTAGTCGATCGTGTCCGGCACTCGTCCCCGTAGAGAATCCGGGATCTCGTGGCGTCCCCGCCGACCCTCGTCGACCCCCGTGGAACCTTCCCCCACCGGCTCTGGACGGACCACTAATTAGGAGGGCGATTACCTCCGGAGTGACGGTGGTCCCGAAAATTCCTTTGAGTCCCTTCGGGAAATCGCGGTAGTCTCGGCGGAGGTTCCAGGAATCGCCCGAGTAATCGCCGGGAGGTGGGACGTTAATCGTCGGGGAGGAGGCTTCCCGACGTCCTCCCCTTCTTTCGAGGTACCTTGGAGATTCCGGGTTCCGGGACTCACCTGACACCTTCGGAGGTGATGGGGTGGGGGCGGGGGATGAGTAGTTTAAGAGACTTTAGTTCACAGTGACGGGGAGGGAGAGAAGGTTTTATGTGTAATGTCGACTTTTCCTAAACGTAAGTAGGACTGGACAGGATCTGATCCATTCGTTCCAGGTCTCTCCTGTGCTCCGAACGGATTCCGGTCGGTCCGGTACCCCGTCCTGGCCGACCTCCGTCCGCAGGTCGGAGGGTCGTGACACAGGGGTCGGAGCCCAGCGAGAGGAGACGAAGGAGGGGGAAGGAGTCCTTTCCGTCGGGGAAGAGATTCCCGAAACGTCTCGTCCGTCTAGTGACTGGAGGAATCCTGACTAGCGACCCTCAGAGAATCCGGTTTGTGACTCAAGAGGGAATACGTCCCGTTCTCATTTACTCCGCTGGGTCAAGTGAAAGTTTTGTCCGATAGGTTGGGTGTAGGGGACGTAACGTTCCACCTAAGAAATTGATGACCTGGTGGCTCCTTCAGGACAACGTATGACCATATCCGTTTTCTTCCAAGAGATCCCCTCTGTGGTATACGTGTCTCTCCGTCAGTATTAAGGGACCTCTTACTGACGGGTCCTCCTTCCCGACCCGTGTCCTCCCTAAAGGAAAAGTCAGATAAGGTGTTTGTCCTCGTGGGTAGGACACGGTCTGGGAGACGGTCCAAGTTCTCCGTGTCTTTCACTTTCCCTACACAGAAATGAGAGTCCAGTCTACCTACTCACTAAACTTTGTTCAGAAGAGTTAATAAGACTCTGAGTCAAAGGGATAGACATTTTACCCTTAGTAAGGGCCACGAAACTCTCAGCTCCGGTGTCTCTTGATCCAAAGTACCTTGTCGGTATCTATCACCATCTCTACTGTCACTTTCAGAACTCTCGTGTCGTAGTCGACATACTCACGAGTTGTTTATCAGTAGCCACAACGGTAATAAACGACATTACGACCAACGATACCTCTATCGAAAGACTGGAGTCCTAGGGTCCGACCCTTAATATGTGACGTTAGAGGAAAGGGTCTAGGGTCGTCTACTGTTCTATCTCCTTTACCGTAAATAATTCGTGGATGACACACGGTCCGTGACGTAACCTGTAAGACGTGCACAACAAATTAGAAGTACTAGAGATTATCCTATCAATTGTAGAAAGGAGGAAGAGTAAAATCCCTACTCCTTTAACCCCGAGTCTCTTCAGTCCATTGAACGAGTTTCTAAGACGTGGGAGTTAAGGTCATACGCCCATCTCACCACCCCCCTCCCCCAAGGGGTGCAGGGTGATCCATCGAGAGACGTTGTGGTCGACCACAGGATGTTAGGTTGAGTCAAGACTGTGGTAGATGAGTCTTTGTCGTAGTCTAGGGCCCCCGACTCCCGAGTCACAGTGTTTCGACGGGGGTCCAAGTCAACGGTCAGTGTTCGGGGCCAACATTGACACGAAGACTGGTTGTCTAACCTCCAGGTTGTTCAGACGATCTCGTCGAGTGTCTTGAGTCCTTTGGACAAATAGGTGATCTGATGACCGAATAATGTCTCCTATTATTTCCTAGGTTCGGTTGTCGGTCTACTTCTCTATGTGTCCCACTCCAGGGTTTGGCTTCTTAAGTACAGGAGTACCTCAAGTCCCGGGTCGTGTTACCGTGGTTCTTCGAAAGACAAAGGGTTGGACCTTCGAGAGACTTGGGGTAAGAAAACCCTCAAAACACCTCCCAAGTAATAGTTCCGTACTAACTGATTTACTGACCGGTAACTGAGTTGAAGGTCGAGGAGGGGTGAGACGTCTCGAGGTTGTGAAATAAGTACACCAACCGCGGAGATCGTTGATTAGGACACAAGTCTCCGAAAGGTCTCAGTGGCATAATTGTATTTAAGTCCACACCATCCTTTCCCGAACAATACTCATTACGTGGGTAAAGTGGAACTAGTTGGGACTTATGAGTAACCTTCCTTACTATGACTTCGAGGTTATAAAACCGGTCGACTACCCTTCTCGACTGAGTAACCTTTTCTGGGACTACGACTCTTCCTAACTTCCGCTCTCCTCTTCCCCCGTTGTCTCCTACTCTACCGACCTACTGTAGTGGTTGAGTCACCTGAACTCAAACTCGTTTGAGACCCTCTACTACGTCCTGTCCCTTCGGACCGTACGGCGTCAAGTACACCTGCGTTTCTCGACCTGTGCTGAATCACCGACTTGTCGTCGTGGTCCACACCACTTTTCCCCGAACAATACTTATTCTGTGGGTAAAGTGGAATTACCGAGAGGTCACTAAGTTCCTTGACTCCTGTTCTCTCGTTTATGATTTTGTTTTCTACAAGAATGCGGAGCGCAGTAAGTCCTTTAAGGTTCCCAAAACCCTGGACACTCGGTCCTTGACATCCGTTTTTATATACATAAAGAATGTTTAGTGTCGTAGTGTTAACGGATTCCAATGTGACGAGAGTTAGACGTCTCGTGTTGTCCATGTTCTTACAAAATAATATCGGGGTTTGACTTTTGTTAGGTCCATAGGTAGTTCTCCCCTTGTCAACTCTCTTGGCACCATATGTAAGTATGTCACCTCACGAGGTGTCGTTGCTTTTTCTTACTCGATGATGATGTTTCTACTGGTTTGGAGTACCTGCATTACAACTCGTTTTCTTCGGTCTATGTTTTCCCATAGATGGCGCGCTAAGACAAATGTATTTGAAGTGATTGTTCCTTTTGATTAGACACCACTATTTCCAGTGTTATTATCAATGAAGCTTCACCATACCTCGCCTTCACCCTAACACCTCATTTCCCCGAAGACCCCACGACCTTTACAAAGGCTAGAACTAGGTACACTAACCACCAATATCCCCATATTCCATTCCATTCTACTTCAGCGAGTCAGCACAGGCTGAGAAACGCTGGGGCACCTGACATTTGATGATCCGAAGAGGCAGGTACCCTAAGAGGTCCGTTCTTATGACCTCACCTAACGGTAAAGGAAGAGGTCCCCTAGAAGGACTGGGTCCCTAGCTTGGACCCAGAGGGTGTAACCTCCGTCTGCGAAATTGGAGACTCGGTGGTCCCTTCGAACACAAGGATATATTTTTGAGTCACTTGACTAGAAATTCTAACAGAGGGTAAATTTTTTCCTTCTTTTACCTATTTATTCATCTATTAAGTTGCACATTACACATACGGATGAGTCGGCACAGGTTGAGACCCTTGGGTACCTGACATGGGCCGGACCGAGGAGACAGGTACCTTAAAAGGTCCGTTCTTATGTCCTCACCCGAAGGTAAAGGAGGAGGTCCCCCAGAAGGGTTGGGTGTCGAGGACTCAGAGGACGTAGCCGTTGACCTAACAAATGGTGACTCGGTGACCCCTTTATATAAAGTAAATTTTTCTACGGTCCGGTTCTCTCCTCATTGGTTCATTTAAGACCGAACCGTAGGACGTCCCTCACCCTACACCTTCTTCAGGACTCAGAAACGTATCTACCTCCTCACGGACGTAGGATACAGGGGGGGACCTGGTGACGGGACTCCTTCCACGGATTGATCACGGGTGGAGGGGGGTGGTTGAGGTAGACCCTCTCCTTCTCCCTTACTCTTCGTCCTTCTCTTCTTTCACTCCCCTTTGCCGTCCGTCCTCTTTCCCCTTCCACCCATCCCCGTGTAAAGGAGGTTCGGAGGACACCAAGACTGAGAGTCGTCTCCTTCAAGTCCCTCGGGAAGACTCGGTGGGTCCCTCGTCCGGACCCCGACCGTCCTCGGACCCTCTCTCCTCTGCAAAGACACGTAAGACTACCCAGAGTTCTGGGTGGAAGTTTCTCGAAAGCGGGACTCGCGACCCCCTATACGGTCACGCACAGGATCTGCCCGGCCCTCCGGCCGCCCGCCCGTCTAAGGACCTCTCCGTCTGAGGGCGGTGGGGGCGTCCACATGCCTCAGGGGCCCCGGGCCTGACCTCGGGTGGGTCGGGCGGAAGGGAGGCGAGGAAGTCGGGGGAGACGACGAAGGGCAGGTCGGCGACAGAACAGAAGACAAAGACGTAAAGGATGGGGAGGAGCGGGGGCCGGGACTCGAGAGAGGGGTGAAGGACAGAGAGATGGCGGGTAGAGAGCATGGTCGCTGGGGGACGAAGGCGGGGGATCAGGGGTCCGTACACCGAGGAGAGATCGGGTTATATTTATTATCTTTAATTAAACAGTCGGTCGCGTGCTCGCCAGGTCGGCCGCGTCGTCGTTCGACTCCTCCTTTCGACCAACTTTATTACTAAGAACTGAATTCGTTAGCAAGAAAAATAAGGACTTCCGATGGCCTCACTCTCATCGCGGGCCGGCCCGACGCGATTACCGCCCGCCGCACCCGGACCCCTCCCCTCGCCGGAGTAGACCAGGAGGCCATTGTTCGTCTGGCGGGTGGGTGAGAGATAAATTTTCCGTTTACTTCGTGACTCGTCGGGAGAGATCGTCTTGTCAGTGTGTATACGAAACCCCTGTCCTAAAAAGTAGTCCTCGTGAGGGAGGTCGGGGATTGATGGGGGAGAGAAGTTACGTGTCGTGGGGGCTTGGGCGGGGGTTGGTCCTCTACGAGAATGGGAGGGTCCAGTCCACTTCTCCCTACACCTTTCGTTAAGGGTGAAGGACTTCCCTTTTCGTGCCTTGTGAATGGCTGGGTCCGTGACACGGACTGGGTCCTGAGCCCTTAAGCGTAACTTAGGAATGTTGGGCGGGAGCCTTACTTCACACTGTCAGTAAGGTGAATGGGTGGGCTTTTGATGACTCTCGAATTCGTTGAACAGGTTGTACCTTCTCTTCTTAGTGGTCACGGGTTCCCCTCTGTATGTCTGAAGGAGTGAGGACGTCCTCCCACCTCCCTATCACTACGCCACCCTCTCCCTTCCTTACGTAGGTGAACACGACCACCCTTCCGCCCGTAGGTGCCGTATATGTACCTGATAAATGTCTCCTTACCCGTCGAAATTCCATTTGATTATTCTCTGCTCCTTCGTGGGGCCCGATCAATGATAGGGTCCGAACTTCCCCTGATCCCTCCCCCCGACATCGATAACCTCGACCGTCGGGTGGGTCGTCCACGATGTTAGGTACCGGAACCACCCCTTTATGTCGCCGGGTTTGACGTTGGGTTGTCCCTCTCTCTCCACGATTTATAGGACCGGAAAGAGAGGACGACGAGAGTCTAGATAACGATCACGGAGGGTGGTTGGTTCGGGTCGCTCATCGGTCTTTCGGTTTGTCTGGTTTTCTATGTTTAGACCTCCAGCCAGAAGGTCCCGTATTCTCGTTTCACTTCTCGTGTTCACCTACCTTCCTCCCCCTCCTCCTTCAAACTCCACCCTCCAAAAACGTCCCCGAAGGACTCTTTCCCGGTTAACCTAGGTTGGCTCCGACCCCCCTGATCTCCCCTCTCCTTCCCTCGTGGGGGGTCTGAGCCTTTGGGTTAAGACCGGAGTACCCTCGCCGTGGGACAGATCACCCCTCCATTGGTTCAACCCGTAGGAAACTGACTTTGTAGTCAACCTCTCGGTCCCTTTGGGTTTGTCTTCACCCTTGGGTTATTTACCAACTTTTGAGTCGGTCCTCTCTCACTGTCAAGGGACCTCTTGCCGTTGGGAGGACGTTCAAACCCCCTCCCTCCACCTCTTGCTCGAGAAAAAGAAAATTAATGGATTCAAAGTCCACATGTCGCAATATTAGCTGTGGACATACGCGACGTTTCACGAACGGTGGTGAGCAGATCAGTGCGGTAGTGGCATTACAACTGGTGGAAGTGGACGAACCTTTCCTCGATTAACTCACTAAGGGTCCACGGCTCGCGTCTGTAAGAACTTTTCGCCACTCCCGGTCGTCGCAGACCACCGTCTCTCTCGTGCGTCAGACGTAATTTCGTAGGTCCATCCTTCTCTACGACCCTTCTCTCCACCTCGCCCCGCCTCGACCCCCTCTTGAGTCGTCAGTCAAAAGAGTCGTTCTCCGACTTCAGTACCGTTCTCGACCCCCGAAAAAATTAGGTGACAAGACGGGGGAGGATGTAAACCCTCTTCTCCCTTACACAGGTCTTTTCCGACACTACTGGGACGACTCGGTCTCTCACACCGCTCCGGAAGTCCGACCACCTACCTCACGGGTCGACCGGAGGGACGACGAGTCCACCAGAGAGGAGGGTAGGTAGAAGGAGGTGTGTCGTCGGTGGTCCTAGAAAGGTTTTGTGGTCGGCCTAGTACAGTCAGTGCGAACTTAGGGAAGGCACAAGGGGTGACTTGGCTAGTTCGGACCTCGGGACGGGACGAGGTTCCGACTGTTCCGTTCGGGCGGCCCCGGGTAGACTGGAGCGGTCGGAGGAAGGGGTAGGGGTGGCTGGGGGGGGTGGGGGGACGGCATAACTTAGTGATTCACGGGTCTTACAGAACACACCCGAGGAACATGTACAAGGGAGGGGAATTTTATGGGGAGGGGTATGAGGGTGGAGCAATTACGGACGAGACAGTAATCTACAATGAATTCGGAAAGGACTATTAGTAAACCGAAAGATAAAATTTTGTATAAAGAGGGTAATAATTTATATGTCGTTATTTATTTATTTATTTATTTATATGTCGTTTCCAAGAATAGAAACAGAGGGGGACTGACATTTTGGGTACTTCCGTCCGTGAAAAACCCCAAAGAAAAAAAAAAAAAAATTAAAATTTTAGAAATTAAGAATGTACGTAAGGGTTTGTACTTGGGGGGAGGGTGGAGGGAGGGGTGTTGTAGAGAGACCCAGTAGGGGTACGTGGTCGGGGTTCGTTCGACGTGGGATGCAGTCTGTACCTGACCGCTAAGTTAAGAATGTACTGTCATATATACAATATTAAGGGTAAGAGGGTTTAGTAGGGTGGGAGAGGGAGAAGGAGACTCAGGTTTTCAGACAATATGTGTAGACGCAGAAAAAAGGACAGAACGTATGTCCCAGCAGTAACGGTAGAAGGATTTAAGGTATATATACACAATCATATGACATAACCACAAAAAGAAAGACCGAATGAAGTGAGACATATTAACCGAGGTCAAAGTAGGTAGAGTAGTCTTGACTAAGTTTACTTAAGAAAAATTGCCGACTCATTATGAGGTAACACATATACATGGTGTCGAAAGAATAGGTAAGTAGACGACTACCTGTAGATCCAACAAAGGTACAGGACCGATAATATTTGTCACGACGCTACTTGTAACCCCATGTACACAGAGAAAGTTAAGACCAAAGGAGCCACACATACGGGTCGTCACCCTAACGACCCAGTATTCCATCAAGATAAACGTTAAAAAATTCCTTAGAGGTGTGACAAGAGGTATCACCGACATGATCAAACGTAAGGGTGGTTGTCACATCCTCCCAAGGGAAAAGAGGTGTGGGAGAGGTCGTAAATAACGAACATCTAAAAGATATTGGGGTGATGGATTACGTCAAGGACCGTGAATGATCCACGAAACATATGTGCCATAGTAGGTATGTGTCCTTACGTTACGTCGACATATTTTTACTCCTTTCGAACTATGCACGAGTATATCTTAGTGGAGGTTCTAGGGGACACTTTACGACTTGTGTCACACATAAAGATATTTTGTCCTAGTGTTTTATATGTACATAAATACCCAGACATGTATTATAAAAGTCTTCCTTTGAGTTTCTTTGACTGTTACAACCAACACAGACTCTTCTTGTACCCCCGACCCCTGTCTTCACCTCGTAAGAACCGAAAACCTAAACCCTGGATAAGTCGTTTTTGGTTTTTTTTAGTATTAATTTTGATTCTTCATAATCCATGAATTTATCCACAGGGTCTTCGGGACCTCGCACCCTACGTACGCAGCCAACCTCGTCGAACGGCGACGGTGGGCGAGAAGGACCTAACAAGGGACCACCCCAACGGGTCCAACACGGTCAACGGTGGGGTCCGGGTTTCTTCCTGGGTCTTTCCTTCCACACCTCCCGGTCGTCCACCCAGAAGGGACTTACTCCTTCCAGACCCTCTCTAAAGAATCCTCGGGTCCTCGAGCTCCCTTCCCTCTCCTCCATCCCGGACCTCACTCGCAGACAGAGGGACGAGACGAGTGGAAGGAACCGGAGGTGTAAAGGTGACTTCTACCTTCCTTCTTGCCCGGTCCTTCTTGAGGTTGTCCTCCCTACTCTCGATCTGTCGTCTCTCCTGAAGGGTCTTCCTTTCTCGACTCAAGAGACAGTAGGGGTCAGGAGCCCCGACCGACCTCCCGTCCGAAACACAGACGAATAGAAAAAGGGTCCGTTACATAAAAGGGAACTTGGTCCTAGTTGTTCGAACTAAGACCTACCAAAACGTAGTCCCACCCTCGTCAGGCGGGGAGAGGAAGGGGAGGAGAGACGGATCTCGACGGAGTGTAGGGTAGAGAGGACGGAATCGGAGGTAGTGTCCTTTAGGAGAATTTCGTTTTCGGTGTGGGACTTGACAGGACTTTCCCAAGCCGTGGTTGGTCCCATCCTCTCCGGGTCGTCCTCCCGCCCTCCTTTCCACACAGGACTCGTGTCTTTTCGTCCCTCCGAAGGTGAGAGAAGAGGGAAACCCACCCCCACTCCCACCTCCCAGGACTTCTAGAAAAAACATGTCAAGAAGACACATAAGAACGGATTGTCTTCGTCTTCTATAATTCTTCTCCACCGTTCTTATGTGTCTTGACATGTTTTTTCTATAAGTACTGGACCTATTAGTGCTACCACACTAGTGAGTAGATCTCGGTCTGTAGGACCTTACACTTGAGTTCACCCAGAATCTTTCGTCGATCACCTCCACTACCTTAAGGTCAACTCGATAAAGTTTAGGACTTTCTACTACGACACTTTCACGACGTGAGCTATACGGTCGTTTAAACCTTTTGAGTCGTCACCGGTGTCCTGACCTTTTCCAGTCAAAAGTAAGGTTAGAGTTTCTTTCCGTTACGGTTTCTTACGAGTTTGATGACGTGTCAACGTGAGTAGAGTGTACGATCATTTCATTACGAGTTGTAAGAGGTTCGGTCTGAAGTCCTTATGCACTTGACACTTGAAGGACTACAAGTTCGACCAAAATCTTTTCCGTCTCCTTGGTCTCTAGTTGAACGGTTGTAGGCGACCTAGTACCTTTTTCGTTCTCTCAAGGTCTTTTTGTGGATAAAGACGAAATAACTGATACGGTTTCGGAAACTGACACACCTAGTGGTATTTGACACCTTTTAAGACTTTCTCTACCCTTATGGTCTGGTGGACTGGACGGAGAACTCTTTAGACATACGTCCAGTCCTTCGTTGTCAATCTTGACCTGTACCTTTTTATCTGACCAAGGTTTATCCTTTTCCTCACGTAGTTCCGACATATAACAGATATTCACCCACCGTGGGACGAATAAATTGAAGATACGTCTCATGTAGTACTCTTTGCGACCCGAGTTCTTCGTGTTCGACCTTAGTTCTAACGGCCCCCTTTATAGTTATTGGAGTCTATACGTCTACTGTGGTGGGAATACCGTCTTTCACTTCTCCTTGATTTTTCGGAGAACTACTTTCACTTTCACCTCTCACTTTTTCAACCGAATTTCGAGTTGTAAGTCTTTTACTTCTAGTACCGTAGACCAGGGTAGTGAAGTACCTTTGGCACAGTCTGAAATAAAACCCCCGAGGTTTTAGTGACGTCTACCACTGACGTCGGTACTTTAATTTTCTGCAAATGAGGAACCTTCTTTTCAATACTGGTTGGATCTATGGTATAAGTTTTCGTCTCTATAATGAAACGGTTGATTCCAGACGGATCAGTTCCGATAACAAAAAGGACACCAGTACATATCTATACTCTCAACCTGACACTTCTTCCGACTCGCGGTTTCTTAACTACGCAAACTTGACACCACAACCTCTTCTGAGAACTCTCAGGGAACCTGACGTTCCTCTAGGTCAGTCAGGTAAGACTTCCTCTAGTCAGGACCCTAAAGAAACCGTCCTTACTACGATTTCGACTTTGAGGTCATGAAACAGGTGGAGTACTCTTCTCAACTGAGTAACCTTTTCTGAGACTACGACCCTCCCTAACCCCCGTCCTCCTCTTCCCCTGCTGGCTCCTACTCTACCTACCGTAGTGACTGAGGTACCTGCACTCAGACTCACTTGAGGTCCTCAACCACTACCTGTCCCTCCGGACCGCACGACGCTAAGTACCCCAACGCTTCTCAGCCTGTGCTGACTCGCTGACTTGACTTGACTTGACTCCCACCTCCCTTTCAGACTCGAAAAAAAAAAATGAAGATTAAATAAATAAATAAAAATAAACCGACGTGGTCCAGAATTAACACCGTGTACCCTAGAAACTCGAAACAACGTTACACCCCCTTAGAAGCAAAAGTCGACACCCTAGATTAAGGGAGTGGTTCCCAGCTTGGGTCCGGGGGACGTAACCCTCTCACTTCAGAATCGGTGACTTGGTCGTCCCTTCAGGGTCCTGACTCGAAAGTTTCGTGGGGTCTGTACGGGTATTGACCGGGTCACAGGTGTGTAGAAGGGTATCCGACCAGAGTCCGACTGGACACGAAAGAGTGGTTCGGGGCGGGAGAGAGACTTTCTGGCGGGGGAGGGGTCCTAGTTCCTGGGGTGGGGTTGAGGGGTAGGAGGAGGTCGGCTTCCCTCGGGAGTCACTCCTACCTCCTCTGTCCCGAGGGTGCGTCGAGGGGTGCTTGAGTGGTCCTCCGAGTTGGCGTTGTTCCGGGAGTCAAGAGTCCGGGGTGAAGAGTCGTCATTTTAGGTCATTTGAGGTCTCCAAGCTTACTCCATTTCATGGACGTTCCCGAATCTTGTGACAGAGCCGGATTCTTCCTCCAGAAATGACCCTATACGTCCAATAGGCCGTGACAAGGAAATCAAACGAATAACCCAGTCCTGTCTTGGGGTCCCTCGTTGGGGCGTTTGGTTCCCGTTCTGGGGGGGAGTTCCACTAAATCCCCTGTCAATTCCTTTCCGACGATCTTGTTACCCGTCCGCAGACTCTTGTGACCCACCACGGGTAGACAGAGGAGGGAACTCTCTTGAGGAATGGACGGGTGGACGGGTCTGGGGACGGGAAGGGAATCCGTTTCACAAGTACATAGATAAACCCTTGGACCTCTCCACCGTCCCATACCCATTGGGGGACCCTCTGTAATAATGAAAGACACTTGATTCACCAAACCCAAAACAAAAAAGAAACCGACACGACGCACCGTACACCCTGGAATCAAGGGGCTGGTCCCTAGGTTGGACGAGGGGTACGTAACCTTCGTGTCTCAGAATTGGTGACCTGGCGGTCCCTGCAGGACTGTAATAAAGGATTAGACTCAATATTTTATATACCTCATTTCACGTACTTGGAATTCACATGTCAAGTCAATTACAAATGCATACCTATATGAGTACATCGGGAAGGGTCTACCGAGATCACCACTTCTTGAGTGGACGGTCACGTCCTCTGTCTTCTCTGCACCCAAGCTAGGGACCCAGTCCTTCTTGGGGACCTCCTCCCGTACCGTTGGGTGAAGTCATAAGAACGGACCTCTTAGGGTGTCCGTCTCCTCAGACCACCCGATGTCAGGTATCCCAGTGTTTCTCAACCTCTGCTAACTTCGTTGAATCGTGCAAGTCAAGTCAAGTCAGCGAGTCAGCACACACTGAGAAACGTTGGGGTACTTAACGTCGTGCGGTCCGGAGAGACAGTTAGTGGTTGAGGGTCTCAAGTGAGTTTGAGTACAGGTAGCTCAGCCACTACGGTAGGTCGGTAGAGTAGGAGACAACAGGGGAAGAGGAGGACGGGGGTTAGGGAGGGTCGTAGTCTCAGAAAAGGTTACTTAGTTGAGAAGTGTACTCCACCGGTTTCACAACCTCAAAGTCGAAATCGTAGTCAGGAAGGTTTCTTGTGGGTCCTTACTAGAGGAAATCCTACCTGACCAACCTAGAGAAACGTCAGGTTCCCTGAGAATTCTCAGAAGAGGTTGTGGTGTCAAGTTTTCGTAGTTAAGAAGCCACGAGTCGAAAGAAGTGTCAGGTCGAGAGTGTAGGTATGTACTGGTCACCTTTTTGGGATCGGAACTGATCTGCCTGGAAACCACCGTTTCATTACAGAGACGAAAACTTATACGATAGATCCAACCAGTTTTGAATGAGTATATTGAGTATATTCCCATCAGTGAGAATGTCAAAGATGTCCGAATTTAATTAAGGTGGGGAAGAGTTTGAAGTATAATTATCTTAGTATGTCATACGCTACAAAAACCACGGACCGAAGGAAAAATAACCGAAGGGAACACCGTGTCGACCATTTCTTAGACGGACGTTACACCCACTGGACCCAAGCTAGGTACCCAACCCTTCTAGGGGACCTCTTCCCTTTACGATGGGTGAGGTCATAAGGTCGGACCTCTTAAGGCACCTGACATCTCAGGTACCCCAGTGTTTCTCAACCTGTGTTGACTCACTGAAGGTGAATGAAAGAAAAAAAATTATAGAAAAATTATACTCATATTAACCACCAAATCAACGATTCAGTACAGACTGAAAAACACTAAAGTACCTGATATCGGACGGTCCGAGGAGAGACGGACCCTAAAGGGTCCGCTTTTATGACCTCACCCAACGGTAAAGGAAAAGGTCCTCTAGAAGGACTGGGTCCCTAACTTCGACCCAGAGAACGTAAGGTCCACCTCAGAAATGACTGACACGGTGGTCCCTTCGGTGGTCCTCCTATCGACGAAGTGTTGTAAAACAACCAAAGACGGTATGTAGTGCCTCTTCCGCTACTGTGGGGTGAGGTCATGAGAACGGACCTTTTAGGGTACCTACCTCCTCGGACCACCGATGTCAGGAACCCCAGCGACTCTCAGCCTGTGCTCTCGCTGAAGTGAAAGTGAAAAGTGAGAGTACGTAACCTCTTCCTTTACCGTGGGGTGAGGTCACAAGAACGGAACTCTTAGGGTCCCTGCCCCCTCGGACCGTCTGACGGTAGATACCCCAGCGTGTCTCAGCCTGTGCTGACTTCGCTGAATCGTCGTCGTCGGTATGTAGTTGTACTTAGTTGATATCCATATGTATACAGGGAAGGGAGAACTTGAAGGGAGGGTGGGATAGGGCAGTGAGTTTGGTCAACAGTGTCTCGTGGTCGAACTCGAGGGACGTAGTATGTCGTTTAAGGGTGACCGAAGGAAGTGAGGCGTAATGTAGACACTCGAAGGACGTACCACAACGTACACCAATATCGTTAAAAAAGAGTAATAGCTCATCAAAGTAACATATGATAATCGTCGTAATACGATATATAACACACATTTATGTATATTACATATATATATGTATATGTTAGTGATAAATGAATTGAAGAACAACCAACCATAAACACAACAAAGGTCAACAACGGATAATACTTACTTCAACGAGTCTTGGTAGAAGACTACTTAGGTAATTGTAATAAAAGTCTGTGTGTGAACTGAAAATTTTATTTGTTGTTATATTGTGAAAGACGAAAGAGGGCGACTCGACACGGTACGACCCTACTCTACCGATGTTTGAGACGTCTCACCTGCTCAGTCATCCTCTTCTCCGTCGAAGTCCTGGGGGACCTGTCTGGGGTCTTTGGAAATTGATGTCGGAACCCAGAAATACGGCGATCTACTCCGGGACCGGTTCCAGACATAGGTCTTGGAGCCTCGTCCCTTTTTGTCTTGTCCAAGATTTTGTACGGACTGACACAACTCGTACCTTAAATACTCTGTATATGGTGAAGTGTCTACTCCTTGGTCTTCAAACCTCTTCAACTCGTTGAACCCAAGTTTGACACCGAGACGGTCGACGACCGACAAACCAAAATCTGTTGAAATTCAAGAGACTCGGAAGTAAAGGAGTGGGACCCAACCCCTTCCACCCTTATCATTATAAATGGAGTACCCCAACAGTCCTCTTAATTTATTGTCTACATTTGGTGGATTGTGTCATGGACCGTAGATATTATTACTAAAAAAAAAGAACAAATAAAAGACGAGTTCCAGTGTGTCGATCATTCGTCCTTTTTATTTATTTAGTTTTGGTTTCAAGAATTTCCCTTCCCCTTTCTCATTTTTCCTTATAAAAAACTCACGGTTTAATCCTTGACACTGGTAGGAAACGCAGAGGCGTAAGAGACATAGGCCGTATTATGGGGCGTATGTCACTCGTGAGTCACTTACGGACCATCTACTACCTCACCTCCTCCCTTGTTTATTTGCGTCAGTAGGTGTGGGTTTAACGAAACTTCGGAACAAAACCTCCCCGCTGGGTGACCCGAAATAACCCTACCTCTTTCACCGACCCACCAGACGTCCCACCTGTCCACAGGGACCACCCGAGAGTGGAGTCGGTCCTTCTTAAAAACCGACGTACTCCAACCCAATCTCTCACACACAGTCCCTCATCCCTCTTCCCTTCCGTCTCCTTCTCTGTGACCCTTGTCCAAGAATTGTCATCCACTTGGTGCATCCGTTACCTGTCCTGAGAGTCCCAATCTATGCCCCGGGACTCCCGAGGCGTGCCTCGACCGACCGACCAGTTCCCGCGTCGGTTCCGGGGACCCTCTATTGTGTCGGTAAGACACGTGGAGGGGAGAGGGAGGCATTTCCGTCCCCGGTCCGGTCGGTCAAACGTTTCGTACACGTCGTTCCGTCCCTTCGGCAGGACCCTAAGGACGAAGGTGGAGTTCCTCCACCCCGACGAAGAGGGTGAGTAAATAGGAAACCCTACTGAGTGCCGACTGAACAGTCCTCCCGGCTCGCAAGGTCTCTTCTCCCCGTCGACGGTGGAGCAGGGACACACGCGCCGGCCCCGACCGTCGGATCGTTGCGCTCACAAGGGTCCGACCGGTGTCCCCCCGCTCCCTCTCGGTCAGGGACCGCAAGTCTGGTAGACCCGGTAAGGACCCGGCCCTTCTCGTGACCTCACCCTCAGACCCACCCCCGACCCACGGCCTGGAGGGACCCGGAGGACGTCCGACCGGTAGCACCCGTTCGGGGAAAGAGGGAGACGCGGACTCGTTTGAGGTTTTGCCCGCACCACCCTGGAGAGAACGGACTTTGGTCCTAACAGAGTAAACAGGAAACACAAATACGGAGTTCAAACTATTCAGTCCCTTCAAAAGGGTCGACTAACTACATCAATTAGTGTGAGGATCGAAACAAGGGGTCTTTCTGAATCTCTTTGACGAAAGCAACTCTAATACAGAATGTTTAGGTAGTCCCCACGTTTAACCCTTGTTCTCTTGCGTGTCACGGTCCGTCTGACACACTTTACGAAACGAAAGTCGGAGAGACACTTAGGAGTGTTGGCGGGAAGTGCGACCTGAACTCTTGCTCCCCGCAGAAGAGACTACGAAATGAAAATATTTTCGACATTGAATTGGACGTCATTTCGCGGGATGACGTGCATGTCGAGTTGTTTAGAAATGGACATACATGTGGGTCTGGTAAGGTCCATAAACGTCACGGGGTCTTCGGAGGAGGTAGGGTTAAGGTCAGTTATTAGGGATGTCCATTGGAGATAAGACTAACGTTTTATCATAAAACAAGGGTAATGGATCTACCCCTATGACTGCGAGTCGTTACATTTCACTGAACGAGTTTCAGTTCATCGACCTTTCTCGTGATATATACAAAAACTTCCCTCTCGCACAAACCTCTCGAACTTTCTCCTACGCTCGAATGGTCTTGGGTTGAAGTTGTGGCAAGTCGTGACAGGTCGTCCAAGGGTGGGAGGAGGATAGGAGGGGCACTTCACCGTCGGTCGAAGTCCTTCCCTTGTTGAAGCGGAGGTGACTGTCTCCGGCGTAGAAGGGAGTGGGGGAGGAAGTAGTAGGGGTGACCGTGGACTCACGGAGTGGAAGGGACCTCCCAGGTGGACCCTCTTGTCTTGGCACAGAGTAGGTTTTGTCGAAATTCGGATTTGGGAAATGAAAGCTTCACTAACTCCTAAGTAAGGTCCTCGTTTTAGGTCGTTAAAGGATAATCACCAATCATTAGAGAGAGGTGGACCTCACGACGTCTGACAGTCATCCTTTTGGGCGGGGGATGATCTAGGAGGGACCCCAGGACAGACCCGAACTCGACGTTTGAGACGGGGAACTCCTTCGTTGGGGTCAGGAAGACCCTCGAAGTCGGGTCTCCTCGTAGACTCTCCTACGAGGCCGGTGATGATCGTAACTATAAACGTCCGGGGAGGACACTTTCAGCAGGTAGGGGCGCCCCGACTGAGTCTTTAAATAAAATTACGTGCATAACAAAACTATGACTGGAGTTTTAAGAGAAAGACAGAGTAGGGAATGTACGAGATGAGGGAGGATTTTCAAACCAATTGTGGAACAGGACAGGAAGACTAACATTCTTCGTCGTGTTAAGTGGTTTTCCTTGGGAACCAGACCACAAAGTGTCTCTACCTGAACTCAAAGTCGGGACCTTTGAAGAGGTGACACACTGTGACCCATCTAAGGAATTGGGAACTCACCGTTTTGACGACCACAATGGAGAGAAGAAAGTATTAGTGTTTTAGAGGTTGAAAATAAAAAAATAAAACTTTATAAATAATAAACTGACGTGTCCCAACCCAGAATCAAAACCGTCCGTACGTCCTAGAAAAAAGTCAACTCCGTACGTTTGACAACCAACGTCGTACACCCTAGATCAAAGGACTGGTCCCTGACTTGAGTCCGGGGGACGTAACCCTCGTGTCTCAGAATCGGTGACCTGGTGGTCCCTGCAGAGATCTTGGAGGTTGACAATCAAGTCGTGTACCGGTTGGTCTGCTGTGAAGGGTCGGAAAAAACATACCGGTTAGTCTTTATTTGTCTTTACAGTACACTGTCGAAACTCCTTGGAAGGAATTTCAGTTTGAAACGAACGGGAGAAGAAGTAAGAGGGAGCGGGTAGAAGATCGGCCTTGCTTCTTCACTACCGACCTCGAGATCGGTGGTAAAACATGGGACTATTGTTCCCGGTGTGATCGTCGCCACCTCTTCGTTTGAGACTCCTGACACACGTCTTCTCGACGGTACGGTCGGACCTGTCGAGGGGGTACGTGAAAGTGTATTCGACCCTTTCGAAGAGAGAGACCCAGAAACAACACATTGGGTAAGGATCGATTATATGGACGATGCAAAGTCAAAGGACTCGACATTTACTTCTATTGTTACAGATGGAACTTCTAATGAGACTCCTTCTGGTTCCTCCCATTGTGTCTTTTTCTCGGAGCATATCATATCTTTATGATGAAATTATTTTGTGTCATATTTATCGTATACATCATATGTATCATATTATCATTTTTATAAGTGTGATTTTGTAGGCAGGTGTGGGAGGTGAGGCTACAGGCATGAGTGAGTCACGTCAGGCTCGTAGGGGGCACATAGGCTGTGACGAGACCCGTGACCTCTAAGTCTTTACTTTCGACGTTAGTGAATGGGAGTCCCCTGAGGGTCCAGTACTCTTCAGTCTATCTACTTGTCTGGCACACCGGCCACGAGTCGCCCACCTTGACAATGGTTCCACGTCTCCTCTTCGCGACCTGCCTCCTCCTCTCGTCTGACTCATCTTCCGCACCCCGACCATCCCCCCCCGAAGGACCTCCTCCACTAGGATCTCGACTTGGAGTTTTGGCCTCCTCAGCAGTCGGGTTTCCTTCCAGAAGACCCTCCCCTACGGTTCACACGTGTCCGCACCTCCGCACCGACGCACTCAGTGTGAATACCTTGAAGCCCTTCGGTAATCCTGACCTCGGACTCACCCTCCTTCGTCGACGTTCTCTCCTTCCGGAACAGCCGACCTTCGCAGATAGAAAAACGGGGTCCCCGAGCTCACGGACGGACTGGAACTAATTACTGTCCTGTGACTTTGACCTTCACACACATACAACCTCACCCTCCTATAGACATTTGTGTGTGTGTGTCTCATTCTAATATGCACATATCTCTGCCACAAACAATCGTGAGACCAATATTCGTTGTCTTTGATTCAATTCCTTCCTTCCACCTTAAATAATAATATCTCTGTCTTCACACAGAACACCTTAGGTGACAATGGTAGTGTCAACCCGGGGTTGCATTACTCCAGAGACGGGGTTTCCTCGAATCTAATGTCGCGGTCGGAGTTCCACCAAGGCTGAGTCCGAGGGATCTCGAGAGGAAAAGAGGTAAAGTTTACGGGTCTGTCTCTGAGACTAACAGTCTCGAGTCCCGTCGATGGTAGGGACTAGGTCAGGCTTCCCAGTCACCTGTCCCGGTATCAGTTGATTGAACCGGGGACCTCTGGAACGGACACCGTCCTCCCTTCTCCCCTGTCGGGGTGTCCTCACCAACTCTAGTCTTCCTCCTGAGAGTCTCTGAATTTACTCGAGTTCCACAGGAGTAAGAGTTAAGTCACAGAATGTTGTTTATTATTACCATATCACTGTGAGACATATTATTACGACGATTATCATCTTATTATTACCATTCCTATCCTTGTTCCTATATGACTTCTGAATAAGACACCGACCCACGACAAGATTCGTAAATTTCATATAATTAAGTAAACAAGAAGTTTTGTCATCCACGATAGTAGTACGAGTAAAAAATTTCTGAAAAATAAAATATAACCTCATATCGACTAATTATTACAACGCCAAGAAGGTCCACCTATCGTTTACCTGAGTCGGTATGTGTATGTACATAGGTAAGAGGGGTTTTGAGGGAAGGGTAGGTCCGACGGTGTATTGTAACTCGTCTCAAGGGACACGATATGTCTTCCAGAACAACCAATAGGTAAATTTTACATCGTAGTGTGAGTAATATGTCTACTCCTGTGACTCCACGTCTCTCGAGAAAAAATTCGGACGTGTAAATAGGTCCGTCATACCACAGTCTAATACGAAAACATTAGTACCACTACATGGAAGAGTAGGGATATTGTGTCTTCTAAGATGACACACAGTGTTTCACACACAAACTCGGGGAATAGGTGTACATGTACGTGTGTGTCGTGGTGAATCTACACATGGTCAGAGATAAACCGAGGGTAGGGTTTTTCACGGACCTTATTTTACGGAGTGAGACCGACGAATACCAGATATAGGGGGAATATAACCCCGGTTCACAGGGGTCCGGTGTAAAAGGGTTTGGAAGTACGAAAGAGAAGAGAGACGATAGTCTCGAGAAGAGTACTTTCGTACACGTTGAGTAAGAGTGTTTGTGCATTCACTGACTCTTCTCGCATTTTGTGATGGGATTTGCCTCGTCAGGAATTTTCGGTCGGGACACCCACGAATCTGACCTGGTATGAGAGAACGAGATTGTAGTAGGTGTCGAGAGGTCAATAACGTCTTGTTTTGGGTTTGTGATCGGTAGACAGGTCGGAATAGAGGATGGCGTATGTTGGTTACACAGGTAAAAATTTTGTACGTATCAAGTTTATTTATCCTGATGAACAGGTCAGTTGGGTGAGGTCACGAGAACGGACCTTTTAGGGTACCTGCCTCCTTGGACCATCCGATGTCAGGTACCCCAGCGTTTCTCAGCCTGTGTTGACTCGCTGTAAATGAAATGAACAAGTCGTATCGTTCCTTCACGTCTTCTCTCTCTTGAAACCCTCAAAAGTCTCCTTTTCACAGGTGTCTCTACCTCTCACCACGACTCTTCACAACTATCTCTCACACGAACCGCTCTTCCTGTACCCGACACTCTTTCTACCCCTCCACCTTTATTTCCTCCGAATAGAAAGAGAGGTACACAGGACATGAGGTTCCGACCTTTGATCTGGACTACTACTACTATTGTTTTCATTCTGTCGAGTGCAAATATAAGTCACTTTGTAGGTCTGTGACAAGCCTCGTACATCCATATGACTACGTAAACTAGGCGTGGCATTGTGATATTCGATGATAACAGTAAAATGTCTACTCCTTTGACTCTAGGTGCACCCATTATATAAGTTGAGGAGACCGAGGAGACTAGCCGAGACCAGAGACAATCTCGGGGTAAACTGAGAGGGGAAGAGGGTTGATTAGAGAAAGACAGGAAGGAGTCAGTTGCTAACCATAGACCCGGAAACGGAGATTAAAGACAAGGACCGAAGAAAGACACAGACAGACGACCGGGAGGGGAGGAGACAAATCAAGTCTGTATGAGAAGTAGTGTGAGAGGTTAGTAAGTAGTAGGTAGTTTCTGATTTTCCCTTTGACCGCGACACTGGTTCGAGACGCGGTAGTTATTACACGACTACGGAGTGAGACCTCTTCCGTGTCTCTACGGACCCCGGCCTCCTCAGTCCCACCCTCCTGTCGCAGGTCCACCCGGCTTCCCTAGTAAGAAGTGGGACAAACGGGTCTTACCCGCAACCACACTTTCTCTACACCTAAATGGGAGTCGAGAGGTCCTTTCAAGACCTTTTGGTAGACCTAGACCTAAGGAATGTCAGGTCGAGACGAAGACCTACGGAGGGACTGACACTGTCCCTCTATATCCCAGGCAGTTCAAGGTCCAGGTCCGGAAGAGTCCCACTCTCGACCCTCCGTCCCTGTCGGACCCTCCCGACGTTGTCCTCCCTCGTCCGTCCGCCTCCGACCTCCTCAGTACTCAGACTATGTTTCTCTCTAAGGTGCCCCCTCGACCTCCTCAGTGACTCCCGCCCGCCGAAGTAACGAAGGGTGACGTGAAATCTGGGTGAGGAAAGACAGACAGGAGACCTCCCGACCCGTACACACAGATGGTCACTGCCCCATTGGTTTTATCGAGAAGGCATGTGGACCTTCCCGCCTCCGACAGGAACCTTCAGTGACGACACGACTACCCGACTACACTGCCACACATCTAACGAGTGGGAAGACAGAACAGTCACCTAAAAAAAATAGTAGACGTAATCCCAGAGGATCTTATCAGTTCCTGAAGGGTCCACCACGATCACCATTTCTTGGGCAGAGGGTTATGTCCTCTACATTCTCTGTGCTCAAGCTAGGGACCCAACCCTTCTAGGGGACCTCCTCCCGTACCGTTGGGTGAGATCATAAGAACGGACCTCTTAGGGTACCTGTCTCCTCGAACCACCCGATGTCAGGTGCCTCAGTGTTTCTTAATCTGTGACTTCACTGAATCACGCGTGTGTGTGTGTGTGTGTGTGTGTGTGTTACCAGTTTAATCTCTTTTTAAAGTTAAGTCGGGTTTCTGAAGTGTGTGTACGTTCCTCCAGGTCTAGGGCTCCGGAACTATTTGATCTCCCAGGTCGTCGGTACCCAGGTTATTTGTAGGATGTCTGTACTTCGACCAACTACCTGCAGAAGGTCTATTCCTTACACGAAAACTTGACACGGAAAATGACTGAAAGTTTCTGACCTTTAAAACTGTCCTTGTCTAACACCGTGTTTCATCTTTACATCGTTTGTAGTCTAAAACTACTTTAGGTTCCCGTCCCCTACCCTAAAATTAGAAAAACACCATTATTGAGGTCATCCTACACCCCTCAGAAAGCCCGAAGACCTGAATACCTGAGTCCTAAACAGGACACTAAGATTAAGTAAAAGAAACTAAAGGAGACACATTCGACCTTACGAGACCCTCCTGAAGAAATTCTGGTGTACTTTCGAAATTCTCTAGATATTTATCTCAGTTTTTGGGGTCTACTAACAAAAGGGTGTCTGCCGATTCACTCCACCGTCCTGGTCTCATCTCCCCTCAACAGGGAGGAGGGGTTGGCGGAGGGAGGGGTGGGGCCGTGCAAGTGACGGTAACGGAAACGATAGTCCTGGAGACTTGGGACCTCCTATTTCGAGGAGAGGGAAGGGTCGAGGGTGCCTCGTACCGTACTAAGCCCCCACACACCCCCCCACAACCATCCCCACCCTCTCGAAAGGTGGTCGGGGGTTTAACGCGGGAGGACCCGGGGAATGGGGTACCCGTCAACTCATGCTCCTTCTTTAACTTCTTAAGATTGTCGGGTCAGACATTTTTCACTACCCCCGGATGAAAAAAAGAAAAAAAAAAAAAATCCAATAACCCCATATTTCATGTTATAGGAAAGGGGGGGTTGTAAAAGGGTCGAAATAACACGATAATAACTGTATGTTGGATATGTTCAAATTTCACATGTCACACTACTAAACTTTACATTTATATAACCTTTTACTAAAGGTGTTACTTTTCACTTTCACAATCAGTGAGTCAGCACAGACTGAGAAGTACTGAGACACCTGACATCGGGTGGTCCGTGGAGACAGATACCCTAAGAGGTCCGTTCTTATGATCTCACCCAACGGTAAAGGAAGAGGTCCCCTAGAAGGACTGGGTTCCTAGTTTGGACTAGGGACGTGACGTCCGTCTAAGAAAGGACAGACTCGGTGGTCCCTTCAAAGGTGTTATTACAATCAATTGTGGAGACAGGGGAGTGTATTACTCTTAAAAAGTACCACTATTTTGAATTCAAGATGAGAAAATGGTTTAAAGTTCATATATTATGTCACAATAATTAATAACAGTGATACAAAATGTAATCTAAGGGTCTTAAACAAGTAAAATATCCATCCTGAAATATAGGAAACTAGTTATAAAGGGGTAAAGGGGGGTGAGGGGTCGGAGATCGTTGGTGTAAAAGAAGAAATAAAGATACTCAAAGATACTCAAACCCTTAGGAGAGTCATTCTTTAAAGAAACAAGTACCCTTTAGGATGTAAATAACTCTTTAGGAACAACATACAGATGGATAACCCCGTAGAGATGGTTACCTCTTTAAAACCTCTCTTTGACCACGAGTTCCTTTTGGGGAAACAACTAAAGAACCACACATCAGGAACTCCGACCCGACCCATTTGACCCCTGGCCTCACACTCCCCCACCCCTCTCCGAAGACCTACCTTCTCCAGTCCCAAGGACCACAAATCAGGTTTCCAACATTCCAGTAAATGATGAAGGTCATGTTACAATTAAAAACGAAATTCTTTGACTTACCCCTTCGCCCTATCTAATTGAGTCACCTCTGACTTTTCTGAGGTATCCTGAAAAAAAAAAAAAAACTCGTTATTTACTGAAATAAATAAACAAACGAATAATCCGAATAACAAACGTCGTGAACCCTAGAAATTGACGTCGTAAGCTTGAGAATCAACATCGTACACCCTAGATCAAGGGACTGGTCTCTAGGTTGGGTTCAGGGGCTTAGGCCCTCGATCTCCCAGAATCGGTAACCTGGTCGTCCTTCAGGGCTGTAGTGTCTTAACACATCGGGGAGAGGGAGTGTGAAGGGGAAAGGAGATCAGGGGGGTGAGGGGAGGAACTCTGAAAAAACTAATAGTGCGACCCTCTCACCGACGACAACCGTGGACCACCCATCTGTGTCCTATTTGGGGGTGTTTACTTACTACCCAGAGTCTTACAGTTGTCACGACTCCCACTCTTTGGGGTCAGATCCCGTTGTCCGACACCTCCCCACTCATCTGGGTCCCTAGTCAGGACCACTCCTCCAGTAGACACCGAGAACCGAACTACCCGTTTCTTTTTCGGTAAGGTGAGATAAGGTTTATAGGTTTTCAATCTCTCCCACTACCCCCCGGAAGGTCTTGTCCCTCCTACAACCGTCACCCCCTCCCCGAACCCATTCCCCCTGTGTTTCGACCAGGGTGACGATAAGAGACCCGAAGAGAGAGGTGTCGACTAGAGTCCCCGCCGTAATGACCTCGGGTAATGTCGGGATTGGTCTCTGTTTATGTCGTCGTAATTAAATTAAAATAAATGTAAAGTCTCAGTAAATCTCCCTTATGTAACTCGACTTCAACTAACTTTCACAGGAGGTCCTATTCGGGACTCGAAGGAGTCCGACGGTCTGGAACTACTTGTTACCGTCGCCGAAGACGGGTCTCGTGCCGGGGGGGACCTTCCGACCCGTCCTCCTCCCTCGTTCGTCGCTCCCCCGTCGAGGGAGGGACCTTCGGTCTCCTGGAGCAGGGGAGGGGGAAAAGACGGAAGGTGGTTGAGGAATTTGTCAAACGGGAAAGAGGAGAGGTCTAGAGGATGTTTCCGGATCCCATATAAGGAGGGTGTTTAGGTAGATTAAGTCAAGTTGATGTCGTTCGCAATTAACTAGAGACTGTGAACCGATTTAAGATCCCTAGTCTCTACTCGTTCAGTGGAACGCCTGCAACCTCAGTCCCGAGTTAAAGGTCAAAATAGGTAATTCTCAAAAAACTAGTCCCGTTCAATAAATGGGAGACGCCCAGAGTTAAAGAAGTAGAAATTTTACTCTGATTTCGTCCTTTTTGGTTTCGCGATAAATTCTCTTTCGGTTATCAGAGAAGACGAAGGACTTATCCACCAAGAAAGTAAGTCCTTTTGTGAAACTACTCAGAGGTATCCACTAAAACCGTCCTTTCTCCCCCACGAGCCGGACCGGACATCCGATTCCCCTTGTTTTGACAAAACGTATTGTTGTACCAACCCCCCTGTTAGTGTACTGTTTCCCTGGACCTTCCCTGGGTGGCCCTGGGTGGGTTACTGTCTCCCTCCGGTCACAGTACTGGGATGGAGGGTTCCTTGCAGTCCAACGAAAGATAGGACACAATATTAAGAGTGTTAACTGAGGTTTAGAAGTCATTTTTAGTTGTAACAGTACTACACAGTCACCGTGAAGCTCCCCTACTTCTTTCTGTTCTGCCCACCACAGGTCACACCTCGTCTCACAACGTTATTCTTCTGTCACCGGTTCCTCGGGTCCTCGTTGTAATTCCCGGTGTACCCTCATCTTTACCTCCCACTGTGGGTGCCTCACACATGAGACCCACCATAACAAGATCCTTGTCCGTTGTGAGGAGATGCCACTGTTCAGTCTTACCACCAATCCCCCAAAACAATCACCACCACAATGCAAAACACCCCCTGACCGATCCTACCCGGAAGACCCCCATGGCCTTTACAAGTCAACTAGACCTACCACCAATACGGTCCCATATGTACACACACGTCCCTACAGTTAGTTTGACGAGTAAATCCCACACTCGTGAAAAAACATACATATAATGTGGAGTTATTTTCACTTGTGAACTCTTGGTGGTCTGACTGTTCAATGTCTCGACACGTTAGGAGTTGTGTTGGAAAGACGGGTAAACGAAAGTAAGGATGGGTCGGAGACCGTTGGTGTTTAGACGAAAGAAGGAGATACCTAAACGGAAAAGACCCGTAAAGTATAATTACCTTAACACTTATGCATCTGAAGGCGTAAAAAGGGACTCGTATTACAAAACCTGTAAGTGAGTGTAACATCGTCCATGGTCACGAAAAAAAAAAAAAGGAAAACGACGACTTAGTATAAGATTATCTCTCTATATAGTAATTGGTTAATTACTTATAAACCCAATAAAGGCGAAAAACCGGTGACAAACCGATAAACTTATAAAAGGATGTTCAGACACGTCTGTATATAAAAGTAAAAGAACCCCCATCTAAGATCCTCATCTTAACGATGTGACATATCATTTGTTTACAAATCGGATAATTCTTTGACGGTTTGAGAAAAGGTTTCACCGACTGGGAAAGATGGAAGGAAAGACGTTACATACTCTCAAGGTCAAAAGGACGTATACGAGGTCCTGGACAATTACAGACCGAAAAACGAATATGTATGATCACCAACACTCACCATACAGTAACACAAAGAAATTTAATAATAATATTTTATAACCGATATAAGGAACACGACATGTTATATAAAAACGTCGAATAAAAAATTTAAAAAAATAACGTGATATCAACTCAATGCTACAACACAATCAAAGACGATATGTCGTTTCACTTAGTTAATATGTATTTTTGTATAGGTTAGAAAAAATCTAAACACAAAAAGATTACTGATTCTACATATAGAGACAACCACTCACAGATAAGTGTGGGAAACAGGTAAAAATTTAACCTAACAAACAGAAAAATAATAACTCAAAGTTCATGAGAAATATATAAGATCTAAGGTCGGGAAATAGTTTATATACTAAACGTTTATAAAAGAGGGTCAACTACCGAACGGAAAAGTACAAAGACTGCCATAGATAAAAAAAATTTCCCAAAAAACTATACCTGGTAAAATTTTCAGAAAGGACTTTAACAATTGTCATAACGAAGACAAAATACAAAACCAAAAACCAGTGTTCCGTACACCTTAGAATCGAGGGACTGGCCTCTAGTTTAGGTGTGGGCGACGTGACCTTCCTCTTCGGAGCTGGTGACCTGACGGTCCCTCCAGTGACTACCATAGAAAGTTTCATGTTCAAAAAGACCTGAAGAGAATGTACTTCCACTTTATTTGACGACAGCACAAATTTTGATAATAAACCCAAAATGCAATATTCGTCTTTTTATTACGTTAGGACAAAGGGAAGAGGTCCATCGTACCGGGCGTCCGGGTATCCGTCACACACCTCACACGGAGTCCTCGTACTGTCTCTTTCACGTCCAAAGATTCGCCCCGTGGCCCGTCCTTCGGATAACCCCATCGGCCGTCAGCTCAATCCCCTACTCAGTCCTTCAAGAAGGAATCCATGGAGTAGACAGTCGACACAGAAGTCTCCCGAGGACGAGAGAGGCACCCCGATTTGAACCAAGGAAGTCGTCAAATAACAAAAACAAATGAACCGCCGTCACCCAGAGTCTTACACCCTAGATCAAGGGACTGGTTCCTGACTTGAACCTGGGGGACGTGACTCTTACGACCTTAGCATCGGTGACCTGATGGTCCCTTCAGGAGGAAGTGGTCAAAAATCCTGTGTAAAATGGTTAGAGACATAAAACACCTTTTGTAAACTCCCCATCTGAGGTTTGTGAAAGGATCTCCTTCTCGAATGTCGTGTGTCAAAGTATTCGGAGGTAATATAGTCTATCAAGAGGGGTGTTGAAGGAGAGACCGATCCGAGGGTTGGATCTTTGGAGAGGGACGACGGGATTCGGTCCTAGGAAAAGGACCTAGAGAAAGGATTTTAGAGACGTAGTCCGGAAAGCGACGTGTGACCTAGTCAAACAGGGTCGACGGTGGCGACTAGACTGAAGAAGGGAGGGTAGTGTCTGGTCCAGGATTGAGTACCTACTAGGTAGTGAGACAAGACCGAAGTCTATGGGTCTCACTTACACTCTGTAGAAGGCGGAAGATCTGGAGGACTATAAACTCCCGCGAGAGTCTGTCTCCTACTCTACCGACCTACCGTAGTGACTGAGTTACCTGCACTCAAACTCACTTGAGACCCTCAACCACTACCTGTCCCTCCGGACCACACGACACTAAGTACCCCAGCGTTTCTCAGCCTGTACTGACTCGTTGACTTGACTTGACTTGAGTCTGTGGTCTTGTAGAAAAACAAGTGGAAACTTTGTATGGAAACGCCTTACGGACGGTCCGTGGTGCGAGACACGGTCACAAAATTGATATAACGTAGTAAATCATGGGTATCGTCCGACACCAGAGTCACTAGGTAACGTGTCCCCTCTATTGGTTGAGGGTCTCCTACTTGTCGAGATAGATCAAGAGACCCGTCATCTCCTATCTCGGTCCTACAGGTGGATCCAGACAACTCGGTGTCAGTTATCTGGTGTTAGAAGAGAACCGGTGATGTATTGTTGGTGGAAACTTTCAAATACAACACAGGACCAGATATCTGAGTCTTGATAGTGATTAAGAGGATCTAGGAATAGAACGGAAAGAAGGTCGGGGGACCTCGTGAGTCGAACCTCAGGTGATTGGAATTGGGGGGAGGGGTAAGGTATCGGATCCCCGAAGGACTTCGGGGGTAGGGTTCCCGTCCAAAACCCCACGAAAGAAAGAGACTTAGAGAGTTTTGGGGACCTTTAAAAAAAAAAAGTAAAACTCGAGAAAAAATCCACTTTGTAAGTTTGTCTTTTCACGTGTTTAGTATGTATACATTAATTGTTTAGACTTGTTTGGCTTACGTAGGCACATTGGTCATGGGTTCAGTTCTATATGATATAATAGATAAGGACCGGGGATCTTCAGGGAAATCACTGAGGAAGGTTATTAGGGGACGGGAGACGTTCCCATTGGTAAGAGGATTGGGACATGTCACATCTAGTCAATACAGACTAAAACTCGAAATGCAAGTACCTTAATACGTACAACCTTAGTTCATAAAACACAGACTGAGGAAAACGAGTTGTAATTAAATTATACTTACCAAGGACAACAGTACACATCGTCATTAAACAAGTGAGAGTAAGACACTTCTAGACCCTCCTCTACCTTTAATCAATAGTTCGTGGCACCTTAGTCTCAGTACCAGAGTTTAGGACTTTCACTTTCAGCTAGTCAGGACAGGATGAGAAACGTTGGGGGTACCCGATATGTCAGGTACTTAAGAGATCCGGTCCTATGACCTCACCCATCGGAAAGGGAAGAGGTCCCACAGAAGGGTTGGATCTCTATCTTGGGTCCAGAAGGCGTAACGTCCACCTAAGAAATGGTCGACTCGGTGTTCCCTTCGGGTTCTTATGACCTCACCCATCGGATGGGGAAGAAGTCACGTAGAAGGGCTGGGTCCTTAACTTGACCCCAGAGGACGTAACCTCCACCTAAGAAATGGTTGACTCGATACTCCCTTCGGGAGTTTAGAAATTAGATGGTGAATTTTTAATTCAGAAACCTGTCGATTAAATCGGGGGTTTTGAAGTCAGAGGAGTAGACGTCCTACTTCTTTTATTTTAAAGAGAACGTACCATCGACATTCCAAATATAAATGGTGTTATTGGTTCCATGTATTTCGTGGAAGGTCTCAATGACCATCCACCTTTAATAGGTTTTTTCCCCTAGTGTAATGATAAGTGGTTACTGAATGAACGATTTACTTGAGACTCTTCCTTTATCTTGGCGCTACCAAAACTTGAGGTGTGGACCCACGTGTACACGTGTGCGTGTGGTGTGTGTGGGTCCAAGTGTGGACAGACGTGTAGACACGGACATATATATGTGTTGTGTGAGGACGAGTATGAGGTCGTACTCGTCATACGCCTAAAAAGGAAGGTCGTCGAGAGATTTCTTTCTATGTCGTCTACCCTGACCCAGACGACGTGGTGACTCGTCGGGGGTGTAGTCTTTCAGTATTAGTAACTTAGGTAGTACACCACACCGGAACCGACCCGGTGGTAAGGAGTAGGACGGACTACCCGACACCTCCTTACCAGGAGGAGGTCTCGTCCCTCGTCCGTACCCACCCGTCAACGGTCCGTCACCTCGGTTCTCTTGTCTACCGTCGACGTGTCGGAGGAGGAACGGGGCAAGGGACCGACGTCCCCGCTTCGGGCCCGTCGCACCCAGGTCGCCCGTGGAGGGGGGAAGGGATCCGACCGGACGTGAGACAGGAGAATTACCCGAAACCTCATTGTGTCTGGTCCGGTGTTAGGACGGGGACGAGTAGTGGACGATCGATCCATTGAAACCTGCCTACACTACTCACGGGAATTGTTTGGGATTAAGAGATTAAGATAACATTGGAATAGAGACGAGGGATTGAGGATTAGTCTTCCATCGATCGAAATGACCTAATTAGTATTGGAATCCTTCTTTGGGGACCTATTACAATGGTTTATAGTCGGTGGGGGGGTGTTGATGTGCATGTGTGTGTGTGTGTGTGTACGTGTGACAAGGTCGATACCGTCTGTGACGTCCACGGGGTAGGTATAGGGAGCCCTGTCTGGTGAAGTCTTACTGGGGTAATGACGTCCGGTCCGGTCAGAGACGTGGAGAAACGGACTTCCAAAAGAGACTTTCGAAAAAGAACACGAGACGGTCGTGTTCCGACTGACTTCACGATATACATTTAAGAGTCGGAGGGGAGGGAACCTACCCTATGGTAATTCCATACTACCCTATGGTAATTCTACACTACCCTATGGTGGTTCCACACTAAAATAGTTCAAAAACGTCCTGATCAGTAATCAGTGACCCTCTCGAGACCGGTGAGGGTCACTATCGACGAATTACTGTGCGGGAAATAACCGGTGAAGTGGTGGGGATCTTCACAAGAAACATAAAGCGTTAGGAACAAAGTCCCGGTCAAAAACACTCCCCCTTTCCTTAGGTCAGATTCTGTGGTTGGAAACGGAAAGTTGGGGTAGGACCTGTAGATTTGGAGAAGGGGCTAGTATTGATAAATGGATTCGGTGGTCAAGACGAACCATAATAAGATTTAAGGAAAAGGACTGAGGGGTCGGATCAGGAAGGTTACGACCGAAAGAGGGATTACAGTTGGATTGTTACTTAAGCTTCGGAAAAGGGATTGGTGAGGTGGAAGGGGTTTCTGGAAACCAAGAAGGGTAGCCCAGCACCTCGGGTCTGACCGACGTACATCACCAACAGGGAGGATCTACGACACAGACACTTGAACTCACTCCCTGAACCACCCCTGGAAGTCCGGTTAGAGGCCCCCGACTGTCTTAATACGACGGTGATGAAGACCGACAAAGAGGTGGAGATCTGTCCTTTAGTCTTTCCGACTCCGTCTAGGGCCCATTCGGTGGAGTCCCTCGAGTCCTGACCGTGGACTCACGACTCCTTGATCCGACTGGGTTCCTCCGTCTCGACTCGGACGGACTCTACCCGATCCCAACCCCCGGACCCCCCTACCCCAAAGGGAGTCACGAACGGGGGGTAGAGGAGGTTAAAGGACATAAAAGGGGAAGGTAAAAAAGGAAATTAAGGAAAAGAAAAATTCGATATTTGATCTCCGGAATTATTTCTTCACAGACACAACCGTTAAGTTTGTAATCGGTTTCAAGTAAACGTCTCAAGGAGACTTAAAATCTTAGGACTTTTGGTTTTCAGATCTATGTCAATTCTTTATTTATCGTCACTCTATTAAACAACATGTATACTACTTTCCAATTATAAGAGTTATAGTTGTCATTACAGAAAAATTTTTTTAAATACAAACCTACGTCACCCAGAGACAACGAAACGAGACCGAAAAGAGATCAACGTCACTCGCCCCCGATGAGAAAACGTCACCGAAGAGAACACCGCCCTGTACCCGAGACAGATCTTACACCCCCGTTTCGTCAACACTGAGTACCCGGGAGCTCCTGACCGAGTCATAAATACCGTGCACCTGATTCGACGAGGCACCGCACACCCTAGAAGGGACTGGTCTCTAACTCGAGCACAGAGGACGTCACCGCCCGTCTAAGAATAGGTGATCCCCTCAGGGTTGTATTTACAAAATTTATTCTTTTTTTAGGAACATCTTTTTAACTGTTTACGATATTTGTCTACTACGTGTGTTTTTATTTAGGTCTAAGTTTAAGTTGATAAAAATATAGTATACTATACTATATTTTTATACTATATAATTTTTTAGACCAGGAGTAATTATTGGGTTTTCACGTTTAATTTTGTAGGTAACCCAAAAGTAAAAAATGGAAACTGGAACCGTTACTAATTTTTCTCATTACTATAGGGTCACGATGACTCCACGACCCTTTAGACGGAAGAATGAGTGACAACCTCCCTTATATTTAACCAAGTCGGAAAGACCTCCCTTTAACCAGAAGGGACTACCGAGTCGTCATTTCTTAGACGAATGGTCACGTCCCCGGTACCCAAACTAGGGACCAGTTCCTTCTAGGGGACCTTTTCTTTTACCGTTGGGTGAGGTCACAAGAACGGACCCTTTAGGGTACCTGTCTCCTCGGACCTCCCGATGTCAGGTACCGAAACATTTCTCAGTCTGTACTGGATCGATGACTTTTGTTTGTTTACGATTTACCATAACGTTAAGAAAGAGATTTTTTAAATAGGTTCTGTAATTATTCTGATATCCCCTTCTAAGGAACATTTTAAAAAATATTCATCTTTCGACCTGGATCGACAGAAAGTTCTGTAAAAAAAAACAAACAAAACCAAAAACCGTCGGACCAAGGTCCACCTCCCAGGGATAGTTCGAGACCCGAATGTAACCAGGTTCCTGTGAACGATAGTCTTCCGTTTCTGACGTTCAGTCCGGTCCCTACCGGGACCAAGAGGTACTCGATTAGACTTAAAGATACCAGTCTCCAATCCCGAAGGATTGTTTCGGATCAAACACACACACAGAGACTCTTCCGGATCCTAGTCCTTTTCATCCCGGTAGTTTCTCTTTGGTCCGTACACTTTTCGTGAGGTCATTATTTACTCCTTTGACTCCGTCTCTGTCCGAATTCTTGAGGGGATCTCCGAGTAGAATATCAACCATCCTCCGACTAAGGTTGAGTCCGTTGAACTAAAACCTCGGGCAGCAAAGTCACACTACAAATTAAAATACACAGTTGGACTGGACAGGTACCTCACGAGTCTATAGACCAATTTGTAAGACCCACACAGACACTCCCACAAAGACCTACTCTAATTGTAAACTTAATCGTCTCGCTCATTCGGTCTAACGGGAGGGGTTACACCCTCCGAAGTAGGTTGGACAATTTCCGGACTTATCTAGTTTTAAACTCGTCCTCTCTTAAATGAGAGACGGACTACCAGAGACTTGACTCTGTACTCAAAAGACAGAAGTCCAAGTCTGACCTTGAATTCGGTAACCGAGAGGTCCAAGAGTCCGGAAAACTGATGTCTAGGACCCTAAAGAGTCGGAGACATTAACGTACTCGGTCGACGGAATATTGTTTAGAGACAATGTATGTACCATTTATATTTATTTACTTATTTATTGTTATATATACTAATATGAAATATCTATATTATTTATTTTAGAGTGTATATACCGATAGTATATATAAAAATATATACTAAAGTATAATATAATTGGTAATCATCTATCTTCTATACACACACATATTTAGGGACCCAGTCCTTCTAGGAAGGCTCATCTTTACTGTTGGACGAGATCATAAGAACTGACCTTTTAAGGTACCTGTCTCCTGGGGCCGTCCGATGTGTGAAGTACCCCGGCGTCTCTCAGCCTGTGCTGACTCACTGGTTCTTGTGTACGTATATACATACATGTACATACATGTATATATATAGTGTATATAGAGACCTCTTGGGATTATGTAAATCAATATTCTGTTGTGACGTTTCGATATACGTGTCTAATATCTTCTGCAAGTTCTGTATAAAGATTGAATTTTTATTAGTCGATCTTATACGATACACAACTTACTGGGGTAAATATATAAGTGTATATTTACTTTTCGGACCTCTCGATATATGGTTTGACAATTGTTACGTATAGAGACTCCTCCCCCCACCGTAATCCTTCTTAAAAATGAAAGAGTAGTAAACTTAAAAAAAGAGGTGTTTCCAGTTCATAAAGACCCTTTTTGTTATAAGGGTAAGAACTTTAAAGTTTCAGTCATTTTTAGTTTAAAGTGTGATTCTGCCCACACTCGTCGTCCCTTTAGTCGTCAGCGAAGTACTCGTTCTCTTGTCTCCTGCACTTTACCGTCGTAAAAGAGGTAAGGAGGGGAGAGGAGGGGTAGTGTGAGAAGTTAAATAAATTAAATAAAAATCAAAGGACTCTTCTCGACCTCTGCCATACGAACCAACGAGAAGAAAAGGGAACCGAGACTCTCAAATAGGTACGGTTGACCTGGCATTCACTGATTTTCTTAGTTGACGTGTAGTCTTTTGAACTCCCGGTCTTCCTTCGAGTCCCTCCCCGACCGAATTTTTCTTTTCAGTGATTCTGAATTTTTTTTTCAAAAAAAAAAAGGGGGAGAAACCTTTTGGTTTGAGTTCACTCCCTCCTCTCGTCTTTGATCTTAAGAACGAGACTCTTGTACCAAACGGTCGGTGAGAAGATTAGATTGGACTAGTAAAACGTCTTTCCACAGTCCAGAGGGCGAGAACCGGTCGACATGGTGTCCAAGGAGTCAGATATGAACCTACCGCAAAAAAAAAAAAAAAGGGACCCGAAAGTCTCCGGTTCGTCGAGGACTTGACCCGTTGTCCGGTACAACACTGACACCTCCTAAAGACACAGGACACGTCCACTCTCTGAGAGGTGAAAGAGAAAGGACTTTCGGGTGCCTAGAAAAAAGTCCTAATTACTTTGACCAAGGGTTAGAGGGGTCACCGAGTCCCATAATTTCTCAAGAGACAAAGAACCTCACCCAATCCCGGTTCCCTATGTTTTTCTTCTCGCTCCCTTTTATTCTGTCACCCTTCCGTTCCTCGGAACAATTCGAGACTCATAATCCAACTCTAATCCAAATGTTAGATCCTAATGTAAAATGTCTATAATAATCCTACTCCTATTTCTGACTCCGATCTTAAACCTAACTTGTAACCCTGATTACAGTCCAATCTTACTTACTATTACTACTTTCGCATACTTGACCCTCAATTCTCATTACCCCATTACTAATCTTAGTCTCAACCTCCTGGTAGACGAAACAGAGTCCAGAGATGAACACGGAGGAAAATCCAACACTGAAAGTCCCGGTTCCAGAAACCTGAGTCATAATGGTTCTTTCGTCGAGGAGACTATCACTTCTTGTCCCTTCGTACCATACGACGGCTGGTGCCCCAGTTTTTATCGCCCTGCACTGAATCACTGACTTGTTGTTCGGGAAGACTCGGAGACGGGAACTTGGTGCAGAAAGTGTATGTTGGAACCAACCATGAAGTTCTCACCGACTTCGTAATTATAATAGGAAAGGATCTGGGATGCCCGGTACATCTACCGAGGAAAACCCGGTTACCACTAACGTTTGATGAGGGTTCTCAGTGTAATATCCAAGTAAACCTTACATTAGATATCATCTTTTATCAGCTCTGTCAATACTACTTTCGCGAAGACGGTTAATGGGGGTGCGTGCAACCAGGGGATTAAACTACTACAGGACTTGAAAGTCCAAAAGAGACTCGAAAGCCGGTTAACTCACCCGTGAAATATCCTTGACCAAGTTCCCGAGAAGTGTCTCTTTGGGACCCTTGATTTTTACTTCTCAATCGTCGGTCGATCCTTCTATTATTCTCCTTCGTCCACTTGTGACCCAGAATAAAGAATGTTGACGACACATTGTTCTCTCGAGTGGTACGCAAAGTCACGGAAGTCCACTAGACTCACCGCTACCTCTGTAAAGGGGTCCTATCGGACTAATCCTACGGTTAAGTATATGCTCAGAGTGTAACTACTTGTTTAATAACACGAAAACATAAGTAAGTTGTTTATAAATAACTTACCGTTGATTTATACGGGTCCCGTAATACATATATCGTCATTTGTCTGTACTAGAAACCTCTCCTCTGTTTATTTATAAATTAATATTTGACACTTGTCACGACGTTTCCTTGTCTCACGGTGTCTTCTATTTTTACCTCATTGTATTAAAATTAACCACGACCCATAGTCACTTCCGAAGAAACTCCCTTACGGTAAATTTAAATCCGGCTTTATCAAATTTATCGTCAAGGAAACAACCTTTTAAGAACTTGAACAGGTAACAAGATATACGAAAAGTTAAAGTCCGACGGGTAAATGAGGACAAAACCAGACACCATCTGTGGAAATCCTTAGAAACGGTTCTTATATTGACCAGAACTCTTGACATCCGATGTTCCTATCCGGAGATCGTCGGTACAAACGTAATGTTTCGTTTCTCGGGACTGATATAATACGAGGTGACCGATTTCCTCTGACATACTCCTTGTCTGTTAGACAGTGCTAAATCTAGTTATTTCAAGAAAGAGGACCCTTCATCCCAAGTATCTATGATTAATTAGAGACGTTCAAGATTAAAGAACCGATAAAGGTTAAAGAAAAAATTTTTTATAAATAAACCGACGTAACCCAGAATCGACATCGTGAATCCTAGAAACTAGAAGAAACTCCGTATGCCTAATAAATCAACATCGTACGTCCTAGATCAAAAGGTTGGATCCCTAGCTTGGGTCCCTGGGACTTAAACCTCGTGTCTCAGAATCGGAGACCTGATAGTCCCTTCAGGTTTAGAGACAATCAAGAACTTTACTTCTATGCATTCGAACCTGTCGGTACAAGACCTTCTCTCCTATACATTTGAACCTGTCGGTACAAGACCTTCTCTCCTATACATTTGAACCTGTCGGTACAAGATGACACAAGGGTCTCTTCGTCACTTCCGTTCAGACGTTTCTTCTTACTTCGTCGAGACATCTCTCTTGTTGTAAGCTGGTCCCTCTTTTTCTCTATTACTTCCTTATGGATGACCCGAAGTACGACCATTCAATTTAGGAACAAGGTCAGGAAACACTCTAGAATAACGAGAGACACGGAAACCCAAGACATTCTAATAAAAGAATTTTCTAAAAAAACCCCCCCCGTGTTTCTTCAAAGTCATCCAAAGACATAACCGTGTTTGACCGTCTGTTTTCTCGGAACTGATTCTCACTGAAAATAGTCTAATCGAGAAAGTAAGTTGTTTGTGCCTAACTCAAACGACGTCAGGGTGACTCTGACCACCTCGGGTGTTCAGGTGTCTCGTACGTCTTTGTCTTTCCATATATATCTTTATTTTGTTGTCATAAACCATTATTTTAATTAGATCCATTATGGGGTGAACCAACACCCGTGTAATTGTCGTTAAAGATTCTCGATCAGGAAAACCTCGATCCAAAACACTCTTGTGTGTATATTTAAAGGATCCGTATAGTACCCCTGATAGACCCGTCTTCCTCCTCCCTACTTAAGACGGACCCGTCTCATACCCTCTGTATCTCCATTATTTACTTACTTCCCCGTCATCTTCACACGAGCCATTCACTCCTTTTCCGTCTCCCCTTATCCTCCCTGTCTCGGAATCCTTTACGGACCATGTATGACCCATGAATTATTTGCGAACAATTTAACTTATTGACCGCTTGTATGTCCATCTGTTCGTCAAACATTCGACTGTTAGTACAAAATGTATTTTTAAAGGAAAACGAAAATGTCCAAAAAAAAAAGGTGTATGTTATCTTTCAACAGTTCTACGGTTGTCGTTCTCAGGGTGAATTAGAGTCAAACAATTTGAGTTTCCGACATTTAGAAAGTACTTACACCGTTAAAATACAGTCAAATTCACTTCTAAATTCCTTTGTGTTCGGGTTACTATCGATCCACACGGCATACTGAAGTAGGTGAAATATCCGAAAACTGTCTTTATAAATAACTTCAGAACACTTTTAGGTGTTTCAGCTTTGATTTATAATTCGTTTTATTTAGTGGTAAAGTAAACCCCCCACGAAACCGAAATTCACCAAAATAAAAATGTTAGTGACAGAAATAGTCATTCTTGGACAAATCCTCCTTACGATTTGATTCACCCTAGAAACGATAAATACTCTATCCTCCATCCATCCGGGGATTCTAGAGAGAAGTCCGGACGAGTGACTACAGAGAGGGTTTAATAATCTCCAGTCTTCTTCGTTGTTCTTGGAATTATTCAGGTGTCTCGTACATGTTTGTTTTACCCGTAAAGTATGGTCACGATACTCGCTCCCTCGAGTCTCCACAGTTTGAAGACGAAAGGGTTTCGTCGACCTTTGTATCCGTAATTCTCTTGAGATAACTTGAATGTGGCTCTTCCGTTACCGTTGTGAGGTCATGAGAACGGACCTTTTAGGGTACCTACCTCCTCGGACCATCCGACGTCAGGTACCCCATCACTTCTCAACCTATCCTGACTCGCTGACTCGCTGAAGTGAAAGTGAAAAGTGAAAGGACGTAACCTCTTCCTTTACCGTTGGGTGAGGTCACAAGAACGGACCTCTTATGGTCCCTGTCGCCTTGGACCACCCGACGGTAGATACCCCAGCGTATCTCAGCCTATGTTGACTTCGCTGAATCGTCGTCGTCGTCGTAACTTGAATTTTATTAACACTGATAAATCTTTTGAAATTAACCACTCCCAGTCCTCCCCTGTCGTTCGTTGCAGACAAATGTTATCCGAAACAACAATAGTTTACCGTTCGGGAGGAGACACGGTCCTTTTCCCCAAGTTCCGGGGACACCTACCCGAAGTTCAGGCAGACTCTTGTACGATTTGACACTCTTTTCTTTTCTTTTCTTTTCTTTTCCTCTGTTCTTCGGAGGGTCCCTGACTCTGCAAGCGGGTATTCGAAACCCAGTAAAGAGGTCTAGACGAGTAACAACTTTAATCAGTAGTTAATGGAAGACGAGTGCTGACCGACCTTGAGTCTTACCCAAGTCGTAATGTTCTGTTACTCGCGATTTCCTGAGCAAAAAATTCACCGAGTTTGAAAAACCAGTGAAGGGTTTAAAGGTAGTGACTAAACCGGTATCAAGGGGAGGCTTTTGGTTTTACAGGTGAGGTCATTCTCCTCTGCGAGAGGAGCGAAGCCGTTTCCCTCACTTGAGTACAGACCCCTGTGGCTATCCGAATCTACTCGTGCCTTAGACTGGGTCTGTGACGAGAGAACGGGGGAGAAGTAAAAACCACGCCTCCTCTCCTCCCTGTAAGAGTTTTCAAATGGCGACGGTTTCCCTCTGGTCAAGAGGCCCACCTTGTCCTTCTCACTCGAACCCACACCCTCTGGATCCTTCTCTCTAAAAGGTCCCCAATCGTCAAGTGACTCTTTACTGGGGGCTGTAGAGGGGCCCCGTCCTCGCGACCCAGGCACGTGGAGAGTCGATCGACTTCTGGGGCTGCCGGGGGCCGTCTGGCTCGGGGTGAAGGCCCAAACCTTCGCGAGGAGGCTCGGGGAGGGGCCCGGCCGAATGCCCCAGAGGCCCGCGTACGCGCTACGAGCCGGCGGCGAGGCCCTGGCCGGGTTGAATGGGAATTTGTTGATCAGACGAGGAGGGGGGGAGAGCGAACCCCGCATGGTGAGGGCAAAGCCCCCTCCGTCGCACGGGGTCTCATGAGTCGTCGCACGAAAGGGGAAGAAGTATGCCCCGCCCCCTTCCAATTCAAAGGGAGTCTGGCATTTTCAGGGCTTCCTATGCTTTCGGTGGTTCCGGACAGCGGCTCACTGTCGGGGCGCCAGAGCCGAGACGGGTGCCGGGGCAGGAGAAGGAAACTCCTCGACTTGTTTCACCGTGCGGGCCGCGGGTCGACTAGTCGACGACCCGAGGCCGCCGCCGAGGGGGCTGGGGGGGCCCGCTCTGGTAACACACTGAGGAGACCTCCCCACGCGCTCCGCCCCTCCCCCGCCTCGCCGGTAACAGGCCAGTCGCGTCGGAGGCCCCCCCTCCCCTCCCACAATGCCTCGCTCGCCCCGGCGCCGAAAGTGTCGCCGGCGACGATGCGGCCTCGGCCGCCCCCCCGGACTCCAGGAAGGGTCGCGGCGGCGTGCCCTGTAGCGACACCGACCCTCGCCGCCACCCTCGACGGCTCCCGCGGCCCAGAAGGGAGGAGGGGCGGGGCGCCAGGAGCCAAGTGGGCGTGCGGGGTGGAGGAGTCGAGGGGAGGGAGAATGAGAGGCGCGGAGGAGGGGCCGGAGGGGGGTGGGGGTGGGGGGCAGAGGCGTCCGGCTCACCACGCCGGGCGGAGGTCGACTGGCCGGACCTTAGGGCCGAGCCTCGGGGCCTGAGCGCGGGCGGGCGAGGGAAGGGGAGGGGGGCGGGGCTCGGGGGGCTGCGGCGGCGGCGGCGGAGGAAGCTCGCCCCGGGTCCGGGTCGGCGACGGTGGCGACGGCGGCGGCTCGAGGCGGCGGCGGCGGCGGCGGCTCGTGGTACCCTCTGCGACCCTCGCTCGCGTCGTTTCGCGGGTCAGACGGCGGAGCGACAGGGACGCCGAAGACCCCCAGGTCGTTCNGAGCCCCTCCGGCCTTGGGAGCCCGACCCGGGCCCGGCCCGGACGCCCCTCCCCGAGGTCCAACCCCCCTCGCCCCCCACCGCCACCCGGCTCTTCCGGGACGGACCCCACGCGACGGTGGGAGCCCCTGAGCGGACGAGCTCCGAGCCCGGCTTTCCCCGGCGGGCCCGGTGCCCACTCCCCCCGTCCCGGCGCCCTTCCCACTCCCCCGCCGCAACCGTGGAGGCCGACCTCGACCCCCACGGGGGAAGGGAGCCGAAAACCTCCGGCCAGAAAAGGAGGGGAGGAACCAGAAGTCAACCACGGGGGTCCTTGGCCCTCCCATAAAGGAGACTGAAAAAGTGGAGGGGAGGAGGGACAGGGGGTCTCTGAACGTAGTAGTGAAGGATTTAATATAGGATCAGGGTAAACGAAAATCCTTCGACAAGTGTGCAGTGGGTAAAAATTTTCAACTCGGGTCTTGGGTCCGAACCCATTTCAATATTCTGAGAACTCCAAAGAGTGGAAATAAATTTTGTGCAAAGTCTTCCAGACATTCTAAAGGAACAGTTTTTTTTTTTGTTGTTGGTAGAGTTCAGTCGAACTGAATCCTTGGACTCTCGGACATACGAATTAACCGAGTTTAAGAGAAGAAGAGGGTAAAGAAAAAAATTACTATTTTTATAAGTGGAACCGGTCGGATATAATAATGAACCGGTAGGACACAATCTCACTTTTACATAGTCCACCCTTCAGTTGAAATGGCGGATATTAATGTCAAATTCAAGAGGAACAATGTGAATCTCAAAAATTCCTAACGGTGGGGAAAATGGACTGTCCACGAAGGTAATATTGAGTACTGAGATCAGATAACCTTTCTTTGACCTCTGCAACTTTCGGTTGAAAACAGTAAATCGAAAAAATAAAATAAAAGGTTTCTAAGTCATATAAGACTCCACGTATCTCCGTCATTCCTTTACTAATAAAGAACACTCTCGTAAAACCTTTCTACATAACTTCTACATAGAAATGACAGAAAGTCTAGGATCCCTACTAACTCCATCTTTAATTCCGATACTAAAAACCCTCACGTCTCTATATAATCTTTCACCTAGAATTACATCTAATGACACCTCAAACATTATAAGTTTCCAATACTGGTTTTTTTTTTTTTTAGCTAAGAGTAAAGGAGTACAAAGACGGAAAAGAAGTCTCTTTAAAGGACGACTTTCCTATAATCACTTTTTTTTCAATACCACAATGGTCTTCAAGACTTCTACACTTTTATAGAATCCAAAACATCAGAGGGGCAGAAAAACTAAACTTTTATTATTACCACCACAGACGATTCATGAAAGTATCCGATAGACTAAGGGTGTTTTTAGAATTCACCGTTGGTAAGAGATATCAACCCCTTTGACTCCGAAATAAAGGTCTACCTTTCGAAGGGAAACGTAAGTCCCTAAAGTCCCACCTCGACCACTCGAGAGATCTCACGAATCATGGTAGTGCAAATACTGTAGTCAGACGACGGGACCTTTTTCGACCACAGTGTTCGGAGTCTAACATTGAGTATTCTTCTGTACACCGAGTTTCTCTTATCGACGGTCACCGTCGATTACGGGTCCTACATAGTCTCCAGATAAAGGACCGTTGTGCAAACACAGTAACCCTGGTAATAATATTCACCTTGGGAATTATTTTCTAGACACAGTCTTGAATCTTTGGTTCGTTTTAAGACTCATTACGTTCCGCTCAAACCACCATCTTTCCTTATCAATCAATGCGAGTATCGTCTGAACTGGTTCTTCGTTGGTCTCGACGAAAAAACCATGGAAGTAATACTATGAAAAATACTTGATGTCAAACGGACTATCCTTAAACAACAAACAACAAATCAGTAATTCATCACAGGTTGAGAAAACGTTGGGGTATCTGACATACATCAGACGGTCCGAGGAGACAGGTACCCTAAAGGGTCCGTTCTTACGACCTCATCCAACGGTAAAGGAAAAGGTCCCATAGAAGGACTGGGTCCTTAGTTTGGGATCAAAGGACGAAACCGTCTGCCTAAGAAACAATGACTTGGTGGTTCCTTCTGGATTGTCCTCAACCTTTTTTTGATTATAAAAATACTACTTTCCACAAGAAAAATTACATATTACAAAATTGGAAGGATTTGCGTAGACATCAAACATGAAATATGCTTTCATATTCCTTTAACGACGGATCTAAGGTAATATAGTACTGACTGAAACCTGTACAAAGGGTATAAATACCCGATGTAAGTATAACAATATAAGTAATTCATTTGAATCTTACATAAATCGTTTATAAACGCACTGAGACCATGTCATCTGTTCTCCCCGTGACCGTGACAAGAGACCCTCGTCCCCCGTATCTTATCACTTTGTAATCAATGTCACTCACATAAGCCGAACCACATCCCACATAATCTGAGTAACCTTTTCTGGGACTACCACCCTTTCTACTTCCGTCCTCCTCTGCCTGCTGTCTCCTACTCTACCAACCTACCGTAGTGACTGAGTTACCTGTACCCAAACTCGTTCGAAACCCTCAACCATTACCTGCCCCATCGGACCGTACGACGTCAGGTACCCCAACGTCTCAGTCTGTGCTGACTCATTGGCTCGACTCCCACATAACCTGCCCCGGGGATGATGTCAACCTCTTCTCTATCTCCTTCGATCGGACCTCCCACAACGGGTCGGATCTGGACATCCTTCTAATCTCTCTTACCTTTATCTTCTCACTAAAGAGAATCCATCTCCCCTATCGTACCCACTTCCTGACTTACAATCCCGTGATGTGTAAACTCGTCGACTTTCAAGTAACGTCTCCCAACCATCTAACACTTCTACCGAGTCGACCTGCACGCCGACTGCACTACTCTCGTCAATCACTGTGTCCCGGGGTATCCACTACGAAATCCGAAACCTAAAAACAGGACTCACGTGACCCCTCGACAGCTTCTTGAAACTCACCCAACACTCCACCGAAAGAAATTACACTTCTAATAACCTACTAGAACTCTCAACGGACCCATACACCCATACTAACACAAACACACCCTCTCTTACACCACAAACATACAAACACCGTACAACGGTTCAGGTCTCCATGTCTTCAGAACCCTCCACACAGACACTCGGTCCCTCTTACCTCTCTACGGTAACTCCTCCATAGAACCGAAAAGGGAAGTACTTGTACTCACACAAGACATTTTTGAAATCAGTCGTAACGTGAGGAACCTTCGATGTCCAGACATTTCAGTCGATCGGTCCCGGGTGTGGGTCGGGAAACGTCTCCTCGGACAATCTTACAAGATCGTGATCGACTGATTTCCGTCAAGGAAATCCTAACGAAAAGACAGGTCACTGAATCCGACATCCTAAACGACGGGTCGTAATAGGTGAGTCCCGTGATCAGTCAACCCCAACCAACTTTAGCGGCTCGAAAGTCCACCCAGAACACCATTACGTCAATCTTTCCTCTTACGGTCCTCCTCGTCGTCACGTTTATACAGTCACGAATCTTGCGTATGACAAAGATCGAAACATAACACTTTAACACACCTCCATTAATTCAATGACACAATGTCTCTCTGGTCACCCTTCGAAACGATGGAACGTTTAATAACTTCTAAATGGAGAAATATTTTAAACCTTCTACAAACACAGCGAGTATTTACAAAAGTCTCAATTACTGGTATTTGTCAAAAAAGGGAATTTTAAAAATCACTTTATGTTCGTACTCGTAAAAGAACCGAATAAAATCCGTAAGTCATTAGTACGTCTTTAGTCCGATCAAACACTAACAGTTTAGACTTTACTTTATCAGTTAACCACGTAAAAGAAATCAACTTTATGTCTATATACATTTTCGTGAAAATTTAATATATCCATATTCATCATAAACAACTTTGACACGACTCCTTATATCTCAGAAGTGTTTATAAAAGTTTTCAACAAGTTTCTCATCTGGATCTTATAATATATTTTTTTTCTATCCTTCTTTTCTTCCTATATGACTCATATAATATCCAATTATCTTTCCTATTAATTAATCCTACCCCTTTCCACCTGAAAAAAAAAAAGATTAAGATGAATAATTCAGATTTATGGATTAATTTTGATAACTATAAGACGGAAATGTTAACCTCTGTCAGAGTTAGTGTCACAATAAATCACCGTTGAAACTCTTCATACTAAAAAAACCATTTCTTTAAATTTCATACCATCTATATTTACAAGTCAGTCTATAAATCCCTTATTACCTCACAAAATCTATGCCCTAAATAATCCATTTTAAGAGTAACAAAACTATTTTTCTGTAAGTACTAAATAAAAGATTACTTAGTCCAGTATTTTCTTTATAATGTACCCATGTAAAAGAAATCCCTTTATCTAAAATAATGACAAAGTACAAACACTAGATAAGACAACTCTTCGTAAAACGAATGGTTGATCTAGACGATTTATTACTACTTAAAATTTACTTCTACCCTAATCTCATCAGAATGTTTTATTTAAGACAAGGACTTAACCAATGATCATCTTTCAACTAAGTCGGTTCTGTGACTGATCAATCTAATTTGTCTCCAACAAATAAAAATAACAAAGAAAATAACAGAGACTCTGGTCCGAAACCCTTAACCATATCTTGAGACAAAGACAGTGAGACACTCAATACACCGTTCGTACGAACCGAGGACCGTCACACACCGGGAGAACGAGTGTAAGTAAAAACTAAAAAGTCAAACAGAAGTTGTACAACGGTGCGAAGTGGGTCGAATTGGACCCGAAAATTTAAGGTACACTTGTGTCGTACTAAGTCATCAATTAGTCATCTTACAAGTAAGGTCACTACAGTGATTAATAGGTAAACTAATCTTTTGGGGAGGAATTTGTAAGAGAATTTGTGTTTCGACGAGTAAACACGTCAAAATAAAATTTAAAAAAATCCCGAAGAGACCACCGAGTCACCATCTCTTCGACGGACGGTAACGTCCTCTACGTCCAACCTAGACACCCAGTCCTTCTAGGGGACCTCTTCCTTTACCGTTGGGTGAGGTCATAAGAACGGACCCTTCAGAGTATCTGGACCACCCGATGTCAAGCACCCCAATGTTTTCTCAATCTGTACTGAATTGCTGATTCTTTGTTGTCTGAAAAATTTTGTTCTAAAATACAAAAATCCCGTCAAGATCCAAGTCTCGTTTTGACTCTCATTCCATGTCTCTAAAGGGTAACAAGGTAGATTCGTGTCGGAGGGAACAATAGTCGTAGAGGTGGTGTCACCACACAAATATTGTCACTACTTAGATGAAGTTCAGAAATAGTGGTTTCAGGTACCACATATGATGTCAAGTGAGAACCACCACATGCCAAATACCCAAACCTACTGAGATATCACTGTACACAGATAATATCACATATCTCATCAAAAGAGATGACATTTCTAGGAGACACGAGATGGACAAGTAACGGGGGGGGAGGGTAGGGGACAGCTGGTGAGTAGAAAAATGAGAGAGACATTAAAACGGAAAATGTCTTACAGCATATCAACCTTAGTACGTCATCCATCGGAAAAGTCCAACCGAAGAAAGTGAATTTTTTATACGTAAGTCCAAGAAGTACAGAAAAACACCGAACTATCGAGAAAAAAAAAAAATCTCGTGAATTTTCCAAGCTAGCAGACCTCCATAGTCAAATAGGCAAGTGGATGACTTCCTGTAGAACCAACGAAAATTCACAACTGTTAATGTCTTTATCGACGATAGTCACAGGTACACGTCCAAAAACACCTGTAGTCAAAAGTCGAGGAAACCCATTTACAGTTCCTCCGTGCGTCAAAATGAAACGTAGAACACTTAAAACACACGTAGACTTCTACGTTTTACTAAATTTACTTCATAAACACACACACACACGTGAGTGTACACCAGTGAATCCAGACTGACAAACACTACGCAGCTGACATCAGGTGGTCCGCCGAGAGAAGTATCCTAAAAGGACCTATTAGGACTTATGACCTGATCCAACGGTAAAGGAGGAGATCCTCTAGAAGGGTTGGGTCCCTAACTTTGAAACAGAGAACACAAAGGTTGTAACCGTTCGTCTAAGAAATGGTGACGTGGCGAAGCCTTCGGGTAAGTGACAGTCATACAAATAGATGGACAAACGGGGTAAAAGGACTAATGTACATCCCATAGGTCTTTTATGTTTTAAACGGGAAACTACACTACCTTGTGTCCCTCTATTAAAAAAAAAAAAATTACTTTTATACCAGAAACAAATGTAACAAAACTCAGTCACCGAAAAATCCCAATCTAGGTGAATTGTTATATCCTATATTACGAAAAAACCATATTAGGAAAAGAGGAGGGGTAAGAGAGAAGAGAAAGGATAAGTGATGAGAGTAACACCGGGGGGAGGGGGGGCGTTTTTTTCCGTTTGGGTCAAAAAACAGACCACTTTTCAAAACTGTTTTAGAGAAAGTATCAGGAATTAACCCATAATTTCAATTGTAACGAAAGTATTTAAATGGTCTTTGATCTTTTTAGTCTCCCGATTCTTAAGAAACTTATATATGTCAAGAATTTTTTGGGTCACATAATTTATAAATAACTCCCGTCTCATACTTCTCCCACTCTCGATTATAAAAAACTTAAATGATCCAGTACTCCAACACAGACACGTTTGACTACGCTTCAAAACTTGATGGTGTTATTAATATCTAGTTCTAACTTCAATTTGTAAGAAAAAGAAAAACTTCTTTCCAATTCAAGTCATAGAGTTGTTTGGGTGTCCATCCTTCAACCGGTCAGTGTTGAGTTTTGAAAATAATTGTATTAAAATTACTCTGTGAATTTAACAAGTCTAAGCCGGAACAACACTCTGAAACACGGTCTCCCCAAACGTTTTCTTTCGGAAGTAAGGTGGACCCACCTACTGACTATAGTAAGACAAGACGATCCCCCAAACTCTTTGTCCGACTAGGACGAAACCCGACCCAGGGATCCATTGTTTTACTACAACAACTTACTCTATTACTCCTTCTTTAAAAGACACACACAATTTACGTCTTCTCTTCAATTTCTCGAAGTAAACTTCAAAAATTATTAGTCTTAGATTCTGACATAAGATCTTAACACACAGGTCATACCATCGGTGATCGATGTATATCGATAATTTTAAGTATCATTAATTTTAATTTACTTTTAAGTTAAAAGTCATTGCGATCGACATAAAATTCATTATAAAAAGTCATCGACCACCCACGGGGTAACCCCTGGTGTATATCTTGTGAAGTAGGAGGACTTTTCAAGACAACCTATTACAAGAAGATCTTACAACCGCACTCTCCGTCGGTCCTAAAAGTTCGGACAAAAGAAAAAAAGATCAATATTTTGATCTTGAAATAATTCTATTTCGACTGAAAGTTCACATAACTGAACACTCAAGAAATCTAGGCACGAAAGAGAGTATAAGATTTTTACACTCCGAACAAATTAAATCGAGAAAAAGAAAAAGGTCGAGATTGTACAAAGATTTCCCTCTTCGTGACGATGACAATTAAGTCTAATTGTTTCCTTCACGAGGAAACCAGTAAAACCCCTTAATTTTAAAGTCATATTCAATCAGATATTAAACTTGAAAAAAAAAGTATAATCGAAAACCCAGTCAGTAGAAACGGGGAAAGAATGGAAATAATTTGACGTTGGAGTCTCCGGATACGTCCCTCTACAACCTGATTATCTCTTATAAAAAAAAAAAAAAGAGAAATTACTCTTAAAAACTTCCATACGTGAAACCTGACACTGAAAACATCTAAGTGTTTACACTTAGAGTATACTATCGAAAACTATACACTAGTCTCTATTTACGTAAGCTAAAAGACTATTTAAGTTCAGAGATATAAGTCTCCTTCCACCTCACACAGAGCCTAATAGGTCGTCGCAACCCGTTTGGGTGTGACTAGACACTGCGTCCCCTGACTCCTTTACCGTGTTCTACTTACTTTTACAGTACAGTAAGGAACTCCGGGCCCCGTCTCGACGTCTCTCACGACCTGTAGACTCTAATACCGACGTCGACAAGTGATCTCCTTTCTTCTTACGTCATCCTTCTTCTACATCATGATCGATTGACGTAGACAAGTAAGATCACATGGTTCACAGGACATAGTCTCCTGTCCACGTCAAAACATAATCCCGTCTTCTTACAAGACCCTTTCTAGTGCCTGGCGTCGACACTGGTCAGACCACACCCCTCTTCCCTTCGTCCCCGTCTGGTACGGCGTCTTGGAGCCGTCACCCGTCCGAGACGAATCGGAGTGACGACGGAGCAACTTCAGGACCATTTCTCACTCCAACCACCACAACGGGAACCCTGAAAACCCCCTTATGGACAAGATTAAAGAACGACGAATGCACCTGACTACACCTCATTCAATAAGTACAGAAGAGACAGAGAACCTGAGTGTATGTGGCCATTCAACTTCACGCAAATATATTTATTAGTGTGAGAAATCGGTGTGAAGACCTTTTTCATAAAATTGGTAAGTTTTCATAACATCTATGAGAAGGACGTCAGTTCAAGAACCCAGTCTGCACACCAAAAGAATGTACAAACACGACCATTGTAAGGACTTGTGACACTCTTCCAAGGAGATCTAATTACCTATGGATTACTCTTCTTACCCCGTCCTTAAACCTCTGATACCTAACCCACCCCTGAAACGTATAGTAAATTTACCGTTGGGTGAGATCATGAGAGCGAACCTTTTAGGGTACCTGTCTCCTCGGACCATCCGATGCCAGGTACCCCAACGTTTCTTAACCTGTGCTGACTCGCTGAAGTGAAAATGAAAGGTATGAAAGTGTCACACGGATAAAGTCCAGTAACAAAAAGTTGAAGTTGGGAAAGATCTTATAGAATTTATCGATCTACACGACCGTTGCAAGAGGACTTAAAAAAAGTCGTATTACTTACTCCGTTTTATCTAACTTATTATAGTCTAGTCTAGTCAGCGAGTCAGCACAGGCTGAGACGCTGGGGTACTTAGCGTCGTGCGGTCCGGAGGAACAGGTAGTGGTTGAGGGCCTCAAGTGAGTTTGAGTCGCAGGTAGCTCAACCACTATGGTAGGTCGGTAGAGTAGGAGACAGCAGGGGAAAAGGAGGACGGGGGTCAGGGAGGGTCGTATCTCAGAAAAGGTTACTCAGTTGAGAAGCGTACTCCATCGGTTTCATGACCTCAAAGTCGAAATCATAGTAAGGAAGGTTTCTTGTGGGTCCCGACTAGAGGAAATTTTACCTGACCAACCTATTATATTAGTAAGAATTGACACGTCCACACATAATTGGACGTTCTTTATTATTTGACCTCCACCCTCTTTCACACCACATAAAGTCACATACAAAAATCTAAATACTAAAAAAACCACAGACAGGATCGTTACCTACCTGACATAAGGAAAAGAAGTCTACAGTAACTTTAGGTCTTTTGGTCCAAAAAGTTCAGTAACACAAACGTATATTTTGAAACGTACAATATGTTTTAGAAGTGTCCCATACTAGGATATGTAAAAATAGATCAAACGGAAAGGGAAAATCACATTGTGTTTTGGAGATTTTTATTTCCACACAAAAACGTACAACTAGGTGTGTTTAGGAGCGAATCTCCTGGAAAGCCAAATAAGGAAACAACTAATCCCCCCTGTATCAGTGCATGAGAGACTCCGGATATAAGGGACATAGACATATCTAGTGACAATTAATCGAAAAGGACAACAGGTACAGTGAGGAGGAGGGTGGGGCGTCATGACATCGTGAAAGTTCTACATAAATTTGACACGTAAAATAAACATTTCGATTAGAAACAGAAACGATTTACACCCTGTCCTAGATTACCTTGTCAACGATATTGAATCACTATTTCTATGTCAGAACTTATTTTCACACCTCACAACGTACCAAATGAGATTCTCAGAGAAACCCCCAAACGTTAGACTTATTATAGTCATACATACTTAAATCTTTTACTATCGGTGTCTTTTAGAAAAGACACCTTCAAACAGGAATTTCCGACATAAAAAAAAGAGAAACCAAAATTTGACACACCACTGATCTATAAATACTAAGATATCAACTTGCAGGGGATCCAAATGGACTTATCAAAAGTAACATCTATTTAATGAATGTAACTTACACAAAAACCAACCCCAATCCCTGTCCTTCTTGCCTGACAAGACCAAAACACAAATTGAAACCCTACGTCTTTTGAGTGACCTGTCTGGACATAGTCTGTGGACTAAACCTCCACTCAACCTTCCTGTGTGTTTCACCAGTTCCCTCTCTGACCGAACGTTCCCCCTCCTCTCACCCTTTTGCACAATTAGTCCTTACTTCTATGAAACACCAGTGGTTGACAATCAGGTTTATACTCCGCTGGTGTAAACATTCCACAACTCTTTGATTACACTTGTCCACCACACCCACTCTAATTTCTTTTGTAAGACAAAAAAGAACTTCACATCCCACACTCAGGGATCCCCAGAATGTCCTTTCACGATTTCTAGTATCCTACTCTCGACATCTAAGGTTTGACGTCAATCACCTTCACCGTCGGCGGAAGTCGTCCTGACCACAAGGTAGACAATCTTGGGGTAGAAGACCGCTTCGGAGTGTCATGGAAGAGTTTCCGCTCATGAAGTACGACAGAGACGGCGTCCACAGAGAGAAGCTCTCAGACGAAGGAAAGTAATAACCACAACGGTGTTGGTTCAAGTACGGAACCTCCATAAAAAGAAAAAGGAAAAGTTGGAGGTTCGGACTACTCTCAAGCTACAAAACGAGTAAAGGACGAAATAAACGACAAGAACCCCCTTCTTTTAGTGTCGGGAAGACAAAATTTTCTAAAAAGTTCTTATGTGTACCCCCTTTAATGTAATTTAAAATTTCTTGACATCACAACCAACCCCCTATTCTGTAAGAAACAAACGATCCTCCGGTTACTTCCCGAGGAGAGAGTAGACCGGACCAACAACAAAACAACAACACAGACTGAAAACCACGGGTGCCGGACAGCGGGCGGTCCGAGGAGTCGGGTACCCTAAAGGCTCCGTTCTTACGACCTCACCCAACGGTAAAGGAAGAGGTCCCCTACAAGGACAGGGTCCCTAGCTTGGTCACAGAGGACGCAACCGTCCGCTACAAAATGACGACTCGGTGACCCCTCGGAAGTAGGTTGGACCCGGGAAGGTCTTACGGAGGTCTCTACTTCCCGTACGACCAGAGAATCGAAGTCCTTTGGCAGACTCGAGTCACGACCCATACCGAAACTTTAGTTTCTGGACCAAACTTTTGAACTCAAATATTGAAAGAACGAACTAAAACCCACCAAAGGGAGAAACGGAGAAAAACAAATTTTTTCTTATAGGGTCTCAACGAAACTGTAAATCACTTGATTACGGACAGTTCGGGAAACCGTGTCACGGGCTGGTCCCATCAATGTAAATAATTCCCGATTGAAGAGTCGGAACTTACTTCCTCGTAACCACCGTCTAATTATCTACGTCTTGACAGAACGAAGTCGACCGTCAAACGTAAATACCATTAGAGGTCTGGTCAAGGTGTAGCAATCAACTACTCCAAAGACTGACCTGAATTCGACCAAACCGACAAAAGGTCTCGGAACAAGTCGTTCGTAACGATTCATGAGATAACACACAGAAGTCGAGACGATCCGTTCAATACGGGACAAGACCGAAGACGGGATTCTTTCGAGTGTCGCACCTTCCCCACCGTCTGTCATTTACTCGTTTTGTGGGACGTCTTCCACGACTCCTCTACTAGTGTCTTGAGACTCTTGTGACTGTCCCGTAGAAAGGTTCGGACCCTCGCCCCGTACCGGTCCTCCCGAAGAAACTCCTCCACCGCGAAGTCGACCGTCATTTTCTACTCGTCCCCAATTGGTGTCCCTCTCCTCTCCTTCCCGACAGGTCCGTCCCCCTTCTCGAATACGTTTCTGTCCCTCCTCACTCTTGCGTATGACTTAAGTCTCTTAACGACGAAGTTAAGTCCTACAATCGACGTAAATACCTCCTTCCGTTCTACTTCGACTCCCCTACTCGTCCCCGGTTAGTCCTTGGATGAACTAACAACCCGACAACTTAAAGCTAAAATAGGACCTTCGACAACCATAGTAAATTCCTAAAATTCATACCTACCGTCTACTATAAATACAAAGTCTTTCAAATGGGACTGGTGTCACACCTCCTCTTAACCTCCCATATTCGTATCTTCGTCTTAGATCAATCTCGTGAATTTGGAAAAACCCGACACCTAGAGAAACCGTTAGACCACTTCGGACGTCTGGGGAAAAACCCTATAACGATTTCATTTTGTACTGCTAGTGTTTCCTTTGGTCAATCTAGATTTACGTGAAGATGGACACCTGACATCTCAGACACTTGGGATCTATTTCCTTGAGACTCACTTACGAGATCACCCTCTCGACGCTTACTTACATCCGATTTTTACCCGATAAACCCGACACTATTGTTTTACGGTATCTGACCCACCGAACATTTGTTGTCTTCAAATAAAGAACGTCAGGACCTTCGACCTTCAAGTTCTGGTGTCGTACCCACCTAAACCACAGACCACTCTCGGTCGAAGGAGTAAAAACCACAGAAGAGTAATACTGGAAGGCACCACCTTCCCTACTCCCTGAAGAGAGGTCGACGAAAATTTTCCCATAACGTCTCGGGAGTACTAGATCAACAAAGGGTTTCCGGAGTAGAGGCTTGTGGTAGTGTGACCCGTAAACCCTAAGTTGTACACTTACGACCCCTCCGTGTTCGTAAAGTGAGGTATCGTGACCCCGTCACTTCTGACTTCTCCTCCCGAACTCCCATTTTCGTCTCTGTCTATCCAACCCCCTACCTCATCCCCCCCTGTACCTTTCCTTTTCTCTCCGTCGTTCTGAAGACTGCACCCGGCAACCCATTTTCTACCAGTCAGTGTATATCACCCACATCTTCAAGACGGATGTGTGACCAATCGAAAACTTTCCAGGAAACACTTAGGTAAATAAACATTCAGGTTACACTTTAACATCTTCGTTGGAGATTACGTCGAGAGTCAACACACACTTCAGACCAAACTATCTTCTTTCAAATATGAAACCTTGAAGAATTCAACTTCACTAAGGAAGACTTTCTACTACTCGTCCAACACCCTTTCCGTACCAATTGAAATCTTTACAACTCATACGTAAAACTACTTAACGTACAGTCATATAAGGATAGTAAAATTTTTGACTCCATATTATATAGTGCAATCAAAGTCCACGTGTCGTAATATAGACGATAAACATCTATAACGTCTTACTGGGGTGTCATCGAGATCAATTGTAGGTAGTGGTATGTATCAATATCTTAATAAAAAGAACACTACTTTTGAAAATTCCAGATGGAAAACCGTTTATTTATGTGTTTAAAGTTTATTTATGTATTATGTTACAATGATTGACATCAGTGGGTACTGTAACAAATATTGACCTTCAAACATGGAAACCTAGGGGAGTGAGTAAAGCGGTGGAGAGTGGAGGACGATGGTGGTCGACGGTTAGGCAAGACATATACAATGGAAAAAAAGGGGATTTCTAAGGTGTATATTCATTCTCGTATGTCATAAACAATAAAAAGAGAGGCTGAATAAAAGTAAATCATACTACGGGAGTCCCAGGTAGGTACAACAACGTTCACCGTTCTAAAGTAAGAAACCATACATACGCACACATACATATATAAGTAGTCACCTACTCACTTGTTTCCTTTACACACACACACACACTGTTGAATCCAACAAAGACACCGGACCGATGACATTCACTATGACGTCACTTGTACCTCACGTCTGGAAAGACTTAATGACAAAAGTAAGAGAAATCTATTTGTGGATCCTCACCTTTACGACCTAGCATACACCATCTAGTCAAAAAATTAAAGAACTCCTTCGGGACATGACAAAAGGTATTGTAAATGTGGTTAAATGTAAGGGTGGTTGTCACATGTTCCCAAGGGAAAGGAGGTGCAGGAACCGGTTGTAAACTGTCAAGAACAGAAACACTATCATCGCCAAGACTTACCACCCTGTACGATGTGGTTAGTGTAACACTAAAACTAAACGAAAAGGGACTATTAATCACTACATCTCGTAGAAAAGTACAAGGACAACCGAGAGACATACAGCAGAAACCTTTTTACAAGTGTAGAAAAATTAACCTAACACAAAAACCATAACTCAGTACTCAGGAAATATATAAAACCCACAATTGAGGAATAGTCTATGTACTAAGCGTTTATAAAAGAGGGTAAACATTTCACGGAAAAGTAAAACAATGACTAAAGGAAACGATACATCTTCTCCGAAAAATCAAACTATATCTGGGTGAATAAATACAAAAGGAAAGTAATATGGAAAAAATTACATTTGTAAAATAACTTCATATTGTAGGTATCACTTTTTACGTATTTAGAATTCACAGATCACTTTACTTAAAAGTGTTTCACTTATAAGTGTTTATAAGTGTTTCACTTACATTACTCCCGAACATAGTTCTTAATTGTAAGGAAGGACATTCTTCGGACGGGAAGGTCAGTGACGGGGAGGAGTCCCTATTAGTGATAGGACTGAAGATTTCGATATCTAATAGAATTGTTAAAAAAAGAAGAATTTAGAAAAAGATGAAAAAAAAAAATTAACTCCGGATTGAAACAAATACCGTGTGTAAAATTCACATGTGAATCTACTTAATTTTTTCACTAAAAAATCTCGTCGAAATCTAAGTCTCGTTTCGACTCGTCCTCTACGTCTCTCGAGGAGACAGAGGAAACAGGGGTACGTACGAACCGGAGGGAGTGACAGGCGTAGGGGGCGAGCTCACCACATGACCCGTGACAGTCACTTCCACGCAACTGTGTTAGTAGCAGTTCTCAGGTGTCGACGACAATCCCGAGAGAGGACCACCAAGATGTAAGACACCCAAAACCGTCCACATACTACTGTACATACACAGAAATATCATCGTACATCCTACCAAAGTGACAGGTCTTTTAGGAGACACAATCCGGACAAGTAAAGAGATAGGAGATCGTTAGTAATTGGAAAAATAACAGAGGTATCAAAACGAAAAAGGTTTTACAGTACATGATCAACCTTAGTACGTCAATTATCAGAAAAATCTAACTGAAGAAAGTGAATTCTTATACGAACTTTCGAGTAAAGAGAAATCGTTTTACCATAAGGTAACAAACTGCATGCTCAACAAATTAGGTAAATAGGTGACTTCCTGTAGAACTAACGAAGGTGCAGAACCGTAAATATTTATTTCAACAATTAGTTGTAAACACACACCTCAAAATACATCTGTATTCAAAAGCTTAACCACTTACAGTTCCTCACACTAACGACCTTACATACTATTCTCATACAAATCAAACTTACAAATCAAACCTTCCTTGACGGGTTGCGAAAAAGTTTCACCGACATGGTAAAACGAAAGGGTAGCCCACTTATCCTCCAAGACAACGATGTATAGGAAGGGTCGTAAACTACAGTAACAAAACCTAGAACGGTAAGATTCTCCACACAAAACCATAGAACAAAATTAAACGTCAAGGGAACACTGTAAAGTCCACGAAGAAAAGGTAGACGTATAGAAGAAACCGCTCCACGGACACATCCAGAGTACGGACCCAAAACACATCGGTGACGGATGGGTCCAACTTATCCGAGTGCAAAACCGTGGGGTCGTCCTCAGAGGAACACAGGAGGGGATCAACCATTGGGGTTGAATGAGACTAATCAAAACAGACACAAACTTATAATGCATTTACCTTAGTGCACCTTAAATGAGAAAGCACAAACCGAAGAAAGGGAGTCGTAACATTGAGACTCTAAGTGGATGTAAACACATTCTCTCCAGCACTAAAAAAGTGACGAAACACCATGAGATAACATACGAGTGCATTGAATAGAAGATGGAAAATTTCAAAAAACCACACCCCCATGAAACCTATTACCACGACACTTGTAAGAACGTGTATAGAAAACCACCTGTATCCGTGCGTAAAGAAAACGAAAAAGTGGGTCGTCATCTCAACAACCCAATGTTCTATAAACAATTTGATCATCAATGACGGTCAAAAGACTTCACTAACACAGTCAAATGTCACGACAGTGGACACACTCTTCAAACCAATAAAATGTAGAAGTAGTTATAAATTATAACAAAACTATAACAGAAGTAGTCATGAACTATAACATTTCTCTGTAGTTATGACAGAGAAAGATGAATCAACACATCTCAACGTCGTTATACTAAAATTGAACGTAAAAGGAGTACTGATTACTTTAACTCATAGAAAGAAACAACCGGTAAACCGATTTTGAACAATACTTAACGGGCAAGTTTAGAAAAAAAAAAATTAACACAACAGATGAAAAAGAAGAAGTAAATATCTCCAAGAAATACATAAGACCTATGTTCGGGAAAAAGTCTATCGTACATTTCTATAGACATCAAAATATCATAGAAAATTAACGAAAAAAAATTAAACTTTTTTACATATGTATGTCATTTTTTAAACTTGTTGTCTCTACTTATACGTGACTTTCCCGACAGAGGAAGGATGTGGTATAAGAATCAGGGTGAAACACCGTTCTTAGTACCAACTCAAAGAACTCATAGGAAGATGTTCAAAGGACACGTACGTGATGTAAATGGGGGAAAAAAAAGGGGTTGTGATTAGCATCATCACTTGACGTATGATAAATAATGGAACGGAAAAAATGAATTATATAGAATCGTAAGAGGGGTTTTGTCGTACACGTAAAGTTCAACGAAGAAATTTACCGGTGTGCCATAAGGTCGTCTACCTATCTCAGATAAAAATCTGTCCGATAGATTAGTGAAGAACCACCCATAATAATAATAAAGACAATGATGATGAGGATGACGATACGATACTTTTACGATACGATACTCGAAGTTAGTCCATATAACTTAAAATCCTGAATACCTGGTAGGGTTACACGTTTACGGAATCCACAAGTTTTAAATCCCGACGCGGTAAATCCCACTGTACTCACGAATCCAGTATCGATTTCGGTCATCTCGTTAAACCTAGTGTGTCCTTCACGACAATCTGGTTACCAAGAGAGTTCATGTTTGCCCCAACAGTCTTAATAAAACATTCAGAAAAGATTTTTAGTGTAGCGACGAAGAAGAGGCTCGAGGTCAAGTCACCTAAATTCCACCCTAAACACGTTAAGTAAGAACGGAAAAAAAGAATAGGGACCTAACAATGGGGTAGGATTTCCTTTAGTCAGGAGTTATAAGTAACCTTCCTGACTACGAGTTCGACTTTGAGGTCATGAAACCGGAGGACTACGCTTCTAGACTGAGTAAACTTTTCTGGGACTACGACCCTTTCTAACTTCCACCTTCCTCTTCCCCTACTGTCTCCTACTCTGTCAACCTACCGTAGTGTTGAGTTACCTGTACTCAAACTTAGTTGAGGCCCTCAACCACTACCTGTCCCTCCGGACCGCAAGGCGTCAGGCACCCCAACGTTTCTCAGTCTGTGCTGACTCGATGACTGGACTTGACTGACAACCATGGGGACACATAACGAAAGGAAAACTCTAGGTTAACATATCTTACTCTGCTATCGACTCCAACCTTGGGACTCTATGTGTTCACCTCATCCACCTCGAACCCTTCCCCCTACCAACCTGTCTCCTCTTCAGTCCAGTCATATCCAAGAGACTTTGGTTCTCTGCCCGACCACGCTACTTCACCGTCCTCTCAGTACGACGTCTCTCACCGGGTCATTCTACTACCAACCATGAAGAGACGACGAATTCTCACGATCTTCTTACACTCATTACGGAAAAATCAGTGTAACACGTAGAGTCGTCATAAGAAGAGGTCGCACCATGATTCCATGAAAGACACCTTTTAACAACATTAATACAAGGTACACATGGGTTTTAATTGTCGAAGACAATTACTGGGTTCTTCGGTCATTAGGACTTAATTCTTTGAAAAGAACGTAGACAAATATTAAAACCAAAGAAAATTAAGAGAAGGTCATTATTAAACAAAAATCCAATATATATAATTTTTTTTCGAACTTGAAGATTACAGAATCTGAAATTCTACATGAAACTAAACAGGAACATCAGAGATCCAAGACCACCTGTTCTACCGTGAGTAAAGTAGACAGAACTATAAAATGAATTAAAGTATCTAAAATTAGGAGAAATGGGTTGAAACCAAAAAGATCTTCCAGATAAATCAGAAGTGAAAGTAGGGAAATTTATGAGTCTACAGAAAAGACTTCAACAACGTTAATATACAACATAAAAACTTCATGTAGACACAACAACTTCTGTGACTTATCTATATAAGGGAGATCAGGGGAGAAGGGGGGTATACACCCCTACCACATCTTTCTTTGACACACCCTCCATTATTTTAAACAAAGAATTTTTATCTCAAGTCATATGGATAAATCCCTTTTAACCCACTCGACACTTCATTACACACCCCGTACGAAGAACCAAATATGAGAAAATGAGTACCAATGCCAACATACCCAACCATACTGGGCCTTCTCTCACGTCTAATCAGGTATGCATCACACTAAATCTCAATTCCACCTCAACGTAAAAAGTCCATGATACTTTTACACTGAAACGACGTACAATAAACGACAATTCAGAAGACAAATAAATCGATATTCTGACGACATAATACTAAAACTCCTTAATATTCGTAAAGTCGTGAACTTAAGACACTAGTTCCTGACAACCCAGTAACTTAAAAATCCACTCGAGAATATTTTAACATGTGACGGGACAATAAATGACCTTCTCTTAATTTTCATTTATACAACTACAATTTACACACAACTACCATTTATGTGTTTCTATATGAAATTTAAATAAATTTTAATACACTCACTCACTTTCAACGAGTCAGTACAGACTGAGAAACACTGGGGGTACCCGATATATCAGGTACCTTAAGAGGTCCGGTCTCATGACCTCACACTTCGGAAAGGGAAGAAGTCCTCTAGAAGGGTTAGGTCCTTAGCTTGGCCCCAGAAGACGTAACGTCAGTCTAAGAAATGGTCGACTCGATGGTCCCTTCGGGAATTTTAATACACCTATATCATATTATCAGAGTATTCATATAACCGTTGAACGACAACGACGTAAAATCTTAATGGTCCGACTTCGGGAAAACTGAAGGACGACGAAATGTTGTACCTCTGACTGGCCTTCCAGGTCAATAACGGACCTAGACGTCTGTTCCACCCGAACGCGTCACAATTTTCCACCAAGAACTAGAGAATCGAATCTTAAACCACGCACATACTTCACGACGACGACGATAGACAAAGTCGATTTTGGAACCCTAATGGTAAAAGATCAATACTTTCTAACTTTTTAAAACTGACACCGGAATTATAATGTAATAATTTACATCTTTCATTCAAAGTTAACGAAATAGTAAAAAAAACGAATTTAAAAAATATAACTCTATTGTTAAGTATATGATATTTTAAGTAGGATGAACCAGAATCACATATTAGGAAAAATAAACAACGACCTAAAACAAACGATCTTAAAATAACTTCTAAAAACACTGATATACTCAAAATCCAGAGATCAAAAGAAAACGACACTATAGAAACCAAGACCATAGTCCGATTATGACCCGAGTATCTATCTCAACCCTACACCAGGGAGGAGAAGGTAAAAAGACCCTTCTCACTTCTTAAACACAAGTAAGAAATTTATGAACCATTTAAGTAGTCACTTACACAAACACGAACCCGAAAAGAAACACCTTTCAAAATTTTAAGCAGTGACCACCACAAGATCAGGAACTCAGCACACATTGAGAAACACTAGGGCACGTGACATCGGACGGTCCGAGGAGACAGGTACCCTAAAGGGTCCGTTCTTATGACCTCACCCACGGTAAGACAAAGGTCCCCTAGAAGGACCAGGTCCCTAGCTTAGGTACAGAAGACGCAACCGTCCACCTAAGAAATGGTGACTCGGGGAGTCCTTCGGGTTATTAAACCAAGAAGAGACAAACAAAAAAAAACCAGTCAGATCGATTTTCAAACAGTTAAAACAACTAAAAAAGTTTCTTGGTTGAAAAACTAAAGTAAATAAAAGAGATAACAAAAGAGAAAAAAAATTATCGTAATAAAAGACCAATAAAAATAATAAAAGAAGACGAAAGAAACCCGAAGGGAGCACCGAGTAGACCATTTCTTACCCCAACGTTTCTCAACCTGTGCTGACTCGCTGAAAGTGAAAGACGAAAGAAATCTAAATCAAACGAGAAAAAGAGTACAAAATTTCACCTTACAATATGATAGAACATTCTTTGCTTCACGGTCAGATACAAGCTATGTCCTATGTCCTACGAACCCCGACCACGTACCCCTACTAGGTCTCTCTACTATACCCCACCCTCCACCCTCCCCCTAAGTCCTAACCCTCGAACATATGTGGGCACCACCTAAGTACAGTTACACACCGTTTAGGTTATGTCGTAACATTTCATTTTATTTCATTTTTTTTTTTAACTTATCATTTTTTTTTGGGTTATTTCACCTTACAATCAAACTAAACTCTAGAAAAATTTATGTCTATACCTGTCCATATTTAAAGGGAGAATCGTGACAGAATTGGCGTAAGATATTTAAAACATATAACAAAAGTAGAGTCTCATAAAAGATTAAAGAAAAATAAAGTCAAAAAAAAAACAAAATCCATAATCGAGTTTATACGTCATTATGACCTTCGTCAATCCTTAACGACGGTAAATGTTCTATTGACAGTGAGACATACATAATAAAGGGATTAGGAGTACCCTTAACACAGCAACCACTTTATGACCACCAAAGAACAAAATGTCTGTTCCTTGACTTCAAATCAGTCAATTGGTTCCAACAAAAAAAAAAAAAAAGACAAAATTTTAAATAAAAATTAACCTCTTATTAACGAAATGTTACAACACAACCAAAGACGATAAGTCGTCGTACTTAGGCGGTTTTCACACGTATGCAGGGGAGGGAGAACTCGGAGGGGGCGGGTGGGGAGATCCGAGAGTGCCGGACCCACGCGAGGGACAAGTGTTCCGTCGAAGGGCGATCGACACACCGCTATGAGTACAAGGTACGACGAGAGACTCGCTCGGGATGGGAGACGAAGGGGTGTTCAGACACAGAGCTACGGACGGAATGTCTACCCAAGCAGTCATGGTAAAAACATCTAAGGCATATATACACAATTATATGTTATCAACAAAAAGAGAGAGACTGAATGGATTAAGATATAGTGTTCGAGATCCAAGTAGGTGGAGTAATCTTGACTGAGTCTCAGCAAGGAAAAATACCGACTCATTATAAGATAACACATATCCATGGTGTCAAAGAATTAGGTAAGTAGACATCTACCTGCAGATTCAACGAAAGTACAGGGACCGATAACATTCATCATGATGTCACTTATAACCCCATGGACAGTAAAACTTTAATACCAAAAGAATCCCATATACGGGTCATCACCCTAACGACCCAATTAAAAGTTCTAAAACGTATGGTTTAGTCTCCGAACTGAGAGAAGAGTAATACGATGTGAAGAGGAGATTTGATGAACCTTTATCACTACTAAGGACATTTATCTTCTAATTTATATAAAAGTATTATATATCCGTCATCGTTCATCGACCTGACATAAATCATGAGCAGTAGAAGATAAGTATATCCCTAAGAGTGGAAAAGAAAGTAAATTTGTAAACTTTAAGTCTGAAGGGGAGGGTGTACAACGTTCCTGAAACCGACCTGAACCGAAAATTTATAAACAAAACACCATCGAGACGACTTAGTTTTTTCATCGAAATTTACTATCAAATTTTGATAAACAGACGACTAAAACCATACTTTCTATTGAACACAGGTGTCAAAATTCAGAAGAAAATTCACCCGGTAACGACACGACTTCTCGTTTACAAATTTATAAAAGTAGAAATAAAAAAGGGACATGCCAACTTAACGAAGACCCTGTTTCTTCTCCGAAACAACTGGGAAACTTTTTAACCGGGTTCCTAAATCATATGTAAAGGACGAAGAAGGGTCTAAAGACAATAATGTCCCAACATATTTCCTATGTAAAAACATAGAAAACATTAAATATTACCACGACTCGTGTAATATTGATTAGTCATTTATTCCTTACTACTTCCGGAACCCTATTTGAAATTAGTCGGGGAAAAAGAAAAACAAAGAAAACAGGCGTCCCGTACACCACTAATATTTGAAACTCGGATCTTAAAATCCGAATTTGATGAAAATTTACTTTGAATCAAAAAGGGGAAGTTAGTGATAAAAATTTTTTCTCTCTTTAACATGAAAATTCATATAGAGTTAAAAGACGTCTACTGGGACAGAAGTTCATACCATGACAAAGAGTAAACTTACTCATTAGAAAAAACAAACCATGACAAAGAGTAAACTTACTCATTAGAAAAAACAAACAAACAAAAAACGTCTAATGTAAGTAATACCCAATAATAACCCAACCGGTTTTTCAAGTAAACCCAAAAAGACATTCTACAATACCTTTTTGGGTTTGTTTGAAAAACCGGTTGGGTCATATTCTATAACGACATTAAGGGCCATGACAGATCATTTAGGAATTACGAATAGATAAAGTTCATATTTTATGAACAATCAAGGTATAAGGATTAAACAAGAAGAGGGGGAGGGAGAGGGACAAACAACAAAAGACACAGAACACTTAGACAAAACATATAACTAAGTAAACATAATAAAAAAATCTAAGGTGTACATTCACTATATGTCACAAATAAACAGAAAAAGACAGACTGAATAAACTGAATAAAGTGATTCGTAATATAAGAGATCCAAGTAGGTACAACGACGTTTACAGTCATAAAAAATACCGGTTCATTATAAGGTAGTGTGCATACATACATACATACATACATACGTATATATACACACACATATATATATATACATAAACACATAAACAAAAACCAACGTGACCCAGAAACGACCACGTGCACCCGAAAGAGGTCAACAGCACTGGACCCCGAAGAACAGCACCAAAGAGAACTACACCTATCTCGTGTCCGAGGTCCGTGTACCCGAAGTCATCAACGTCGTACACCCGAGTCACCTGAATGAATCATCACGAATCATATTCGTACACCCGAATCGCCGGGTACCCGAGATCTCGTAACCGAGTCACCAATGCCGCGTATCCGGAACAACGAGGTGTCGCACCTCAGAAGGGTCTCGTCCCTAACTTGGGCACAGGGGACGAAACCACCTACTTAAGAATAGGTGACATGGTGGTCTCTTCGGGGATACAACATAGAAGAATTTGATCAGAAGACAACTACCCGGGAACCCCACGTAGGTACAGAACCGTTGACATCTACCATCACGACACTTGTAACTCCACGTACATAGAAGATTTTAATTTGAAAAGAAAAAAGGGGGTTTACATGGACCCTCACTTAGTGACCCAGTACACCGTCGAGACGAAAAATGACAAAAGGCGGTCCTGACGTGGTTAGATGTAAGGGCGGTCGTCACATACTCTCAAGGGAAAGAGGTGTAGGAGAGGTCGTAAATAATAAACATCTGAACGACTACTATTGGACTTTACTTATTAGACTTACAAAATGACTTAGACAACTCATTGACATCCCTAACTCCTCTTTGAAAGTTTTAGTGTCACTCCAGAACTACATTTAGGAATCCACGACGACGACTAGAAGTACCCCTCAGACAGACTTTACCAGTTCTATTAAATGAACTACCATTGACAAACTGAATCCCGAAAATTTAACGAATCGTCTCAACACTTGGAACCTAAACGCCCTCCGTCGTGAACGACTCTCACGGTGACTCGGTAAAACAGCTGTCACACAGAGGGGACAAGGACACACATGAACTTGCACCCACTATGTTTTTCTGGACAACATTTACCCCATCGTCAAGGATCCAGAACTGAGTAAGTCTATAGACACTCAGTTGTGATTAATGACCCCCAGTCCACAAACACGATCTTTCAAGAGAATTCACTGAAATAAGGAAATACAATTATTAGACAACTTTATTAAGAAAGGAATAAACAGGTTGTCATTCACTGTAACACTTTAGTATCATTGAAATTTTTTATGAAAATTTTATGAAGTGGAGTAAATAGGAGTGTTCGGACAACACCCGTCCTGCTTATAGACTTAAAATGTCAACTCTTTGGTCTACCGACGAAGTCCGCACTAATAGAAGTGTCCTGACCACAATTTTTAAACTCTATAACGATTGACACCGGACCAGGAAACGAAGGTTTCGATCTTTGAGAATATAACTTCCAAAGGATTCTGAAAACCCCGGTATTAATACGATTGGTTTGAGTACTCTGGTCAACTAATCTTTTTAGTCTCTATTGTCCTTCTAATTAATGTAATTATTTTGTCTTGGTCAACTAACGTTAGAAAAATCCAACATGATGTAGACACTGATATCACGAAAATATTCAAACAGAGTCAAGTCTCGTAGTGAAAACATTTAAGTTCCATGAACTTAAATATCAGTAAGATGAGGGGGAGAAGACAGGGACCCTTTTATAAAAAGGATGGCATCTAGTCAAAACGGACTAAACCTCTAGTATATTTACCTAAATCCACCATACACAAGAAAAACATTCCGAAGGGACTGAGTCATATCACAAAAACCATAAGTAGTCATCAGACAAGGAAAAATAACACACGAAAAATTATCAAAGACAACATACTCGTATGGTGACAAAACAAGGAGACAAGAGGACAAATATCTATGGGATTAAACGAAAAATTTAAAATTGTTGTTATTGTGTTTTCAGTGAATAGTCGTACTGAAGAATGGATTGTAGTCCATTACCTGATCTTAACTAACATTAAAAGAATCTATCGAAATATCAAGTCGGAACAAAAAAGATCAAAGGAACTAAACCAAAATCTATACCATGCACTCTATGGGATCGGGAAACTCGTGGGGTCAACGTTTGGTAGAGTAGACAATGCATAACTAAAGATGATCCCCTACTAAAAAATTTAGAATTACGGAAATCGGGTGACACATGACTGATAATGCCACTAAATGAAAAATTTGTTTTCACACGGACAAGAATAAATACCAGGTCAAAACATTTGAGAACGGACAGAGGGACTTGGGTTTCCGTTGTGACTCTCGATTATACTCTCAAAACAAAACCCTTGAAACACCGGGTGACATAAAGACAAGTCTCTAGTACAAACGGATTATTGGACTGTAAACTCGGACAAAAAACAATGAGCTGTAAAAGGAGTAATTTTTTGGAAATGATATAGGTTGTCAGAAACCATTTACTCTGGGAAAAAGGAAAAGAAAAGACTTAGTCTGTAGAGTACCAGGAAATTGTAAAAGTCTTGAGAACTATTAAAAAGATGGTAGATACACCTTGGAACATCAAAAAGTCCCTTTTTTTTTTCCCTAACCTTGTATGGAATTTTCAATTATCTACATACTGATTACGACCCATATTATTCTAGTAAAGAATTGAAACGTATATAATATGATGAACTTTTTATCACGAGGTGCTAAGAAGAGATAGAGAACGAGAAGGTGAACGAGCGATTTATGTAATAATTACATAAATCATACCCACTCGGAACCAGTAAAAATGATTCGAAAAAAATTATAGATTTAAACGGTTTGAACATGAATATAAAAAGAAACAATTAGTTCAAAAATATATTGAGAATAAATAGTCAAGTACAATATAGAACTAAACGCATAAGACACTAAAGGAGACTCCCTATCTTTGATTGAAGATCATAATCCTAAATCATTCACCTTATTGAACTTAGACTCTGGTATCCTGAGATTATTTATTACAAAACCTTCTTTTTCAACCATCGACCTTGAACGACTTGGAAACAAAGACAAGAAATTCCCTTAGACGGTATTTGACTCCCAACCCTGTCCGGGAACCTTTCAGAAGATCTGTCGTCACTCAGAATTTGTGAATTACTACGTAGTCTCTTCTTGCCTCGTTTTGGGACATTATTAAATCTTTGAAACATCGAAAAGAACACAACTAAAGGAAGGGTGAAACCAAGAAATGTACTGTAATTATTCACCTTCATCTTGTTTTACAAGACTTAAAGTAGAAAGAATATATACGAAGGACTACCTCAAAGAATCTTCGTCCCTTAACCAGATTTCTCTTATACAATCTCTACACCTATCAAACACTTTTGAATCTATAAGTTCCCTCCTTAGTAAAAGGAAAAAACAATCAGGGAGTAGAGAGACTAAACTGAAAAACGGTCAGAAAAAGTGTACACAAGTCGGTAGAACCCTTAAAAGAAGTCCACTCACACCGTCTCCGGAGTCCTTCTCTTGTAATACCTTTTACCAAACGTTCCTTCGGATCGTGTCAACGACCTCCGTACCCGCTCTAAGACGTTGTCGACAGAAAAATGGATCATGGGAAGTTTCGAACTTCTTCCTTCAGTCTTGTCGAAGGTCAGAGTATCGGGAGGGAAACGGCTCGAGACACAACCGACACACACACGTCAGAAAGTGACACAGGTCACGACGTGGACGTACACGACATCGGGCGGTCCAAGGAGACAAGTACCCTAAAAGTTCCGTTCTTATGGCCTCACCCAACGGCAAATGAAGAGGTCCCCTATAAGGTCTAGGTCCCTAACTTGGGAACACAGAACACAGAGGACGTAACCGTCCGTCTAAGACATGGTGACACGGTGGACCCTTCGGGCACCATTTACCATCACGGTACGACAAGTCTCTGTACACCAACCACCCTACTCTCTCTCTATGTCTCTTTCGTGTCCAAAGGTAAACCCCCGACGGTGCTAGAAAGTAATACACTTTCGGAGCGATTCTTACCGTAAACGGTAGTAGAATCACGTTGTTTTTCCGTAAATTTTCAACAATCCCGACGTTACCAAACCAAAGAAGTTTCCTTTATAGAAAAATTTATAAATTGTCATAATAGACGAATAAACTTCGTTAAGTCTTAACATATATCGTATTTCACTTTTAACAGAGAATGGGTGGAGCAAAGATTTATGATGAAAGCCCTCTACTGAAGAAGAAACCATAGAATTGGAAGGTCTGGTCTCCCAAGAGAAACCACATTTCTTAGTTACGTAGTGAACCCATATGAGTACCTCATACTAAAAATATTGGAAAGGTTCCTTGAACTGATTGTGATCCAGTAAGACCAAAGAATCCTCCTTAATCCCGTGAAACCAACAGAAAAAATACGAGACTCTCAACTGTCCTATAAGACAATCTTTGAACAGGTCATTCAACATTGAGGACTCAAAAATAAAGGAAAGTATTCACTTCGTCATAAAACCAACGTCACACCACTTTCGGGGTCAATAGAATCGTTTAATGAGGTTTTGAATCCCGGAATTTTTTGTTAAATACCAATAAAGATTCTCAACTGTCCGAGTCAAACGTTTCCCCACATCGTAGTGAAGACAATGGAGACATTACCAGTTTTGTCAATGTCTCGGACGGACCCAAGTTCCCTCATCCCGTCCCTTACCGGAAGAGGTCGTCTCCGGATCGTCTCTCGACCCCGGCAGAAGTCAGAAGGTGATCGCCACACTGACCGCACCACCGTCAGAACTCTCCCTCTCCACCGTCATTATCTTATAGCAAGAATGTGAGTGATCAGAAGACCCAATCTGAAATGGTACGAGTCCGTGTCGAAGTTCCATTTAAATAAAATAACAAAGACCATTTCCTCTTCTTTTGTACTCATTGTAAACAGATGTCCTTTCCAAAAATTACTACATTCTTTCTTCTACTTGAGATCTCGTTCTTCCATTCCAAAGGATGAGGGGAGACGAGAGTTCCTTCGTATGTATTGAGAATTCTCCATTGAACGAAATAACGAAAAAGAATAACTCTTGAGACCATCGAACGTCTTAAATTCTTCTACCAAAAACTTCGTCTACCTATGCAACTTACACAGTAGTTCCCCCGAAGGGTCCACGACGATCACCATTTCTTGGACGGACACTTATATCCTCTACATTCGCTACACCCAAACTAGAGACCCAACCCTTCTAGGGGACCTCTTCCTTTGTCGTTGGGTGAAGTCATAAGCACGGACCTCTTAGGGTACCTGCCTCCTCTGACCGTCCGATGTCAGGTCCCCTAACGTTTCTCCACCTGTGCTGACTTCACTGAATCGTGTTCGTACGTACACAGTAGTTCTCTCGGTCCATACGGTCAGAGGTAGAGGAGTCTCTAAACGATCTGCTCTGTAGGGAAGGGACATTGAGGCACGGGGTATGTGCATAGGAGAATCTAGAACAAACATTTCACGAAACCCTTTACTACTTCACCGAAGTAATCGTACCAAGTATTAAAAGGGTTGGGAAATCGAATTTTACTCGGGGAACGAATAGAAAGTTCTATGAACGAAAAGTCTCTAAATTACCCTCCCAAAAACAGAAGACTAATCTAAAATTTTTACTTTGACGGGAAAACCTCAAAACCTCGGACTCGACAGGACGCAAGCACTCGCACACCTCGCAAGCGATTGGAGACACACACGAAAACGTCAAGGGAGACACGTCAGAGAAAGGGTAGTGGATGGGCCCGGGAATAATGTGTGGGCCCTTTGAAAAAGATAGAATGTCATAAGTACAACCAAAGAAACAAGGAGAATCTCGTGATTGACTGGTACAGACACACCAACTCAAATAAGATTTGACTCACGACTCCGGTAGAGTCAGTAGAAATGACGGGAGTTAAACGAATTTAAATTACACAACTTACTTCACATGATAATCTACGTGTTAAGGAGATTTGGACTCCGAACAGTCTTTGATTGTGACCTCCCACCAAATTTTTTTTTCACCTTTCTCTATTATACTTCTTTCGGTGACTCGTGGATTATTACCGTTGACTATAAAGATATCGTGACACATCATGTGTTCTGAGAAGCGAATTCACACCAATATATGAAAACTGAGATCAAGTCAAGTCAGCGAGTCAGTACAGGCTGAAACACTGGCGTACTTAGCGTCGTGCGGTCCGGAGAGACAGGTAGTGGTTGAGGGTCTCAAGTGAGTCTGAGTGTAAGTAGTTCAGTCACTACGGTAGGTCGGTAGAGTAGGACCCAGCAGGGGAAGAGGAGGACGGGGGTTAGGAAGGGTCGTAGTCTCAGAAAAGGTCACTCAGTTGAGAAGGGTACTCCACCGGTTTCATAACCTCAAAGTCGAAATCGTAGTCAGGAAGGTTTCTTTAGGGTCCCGACTAGAGGAAGTCTTACCTGACCAACCTAGAGGAACGTCAGGTTCCCTGTGAGTCCTCAGAAGAGGTTGTACTGTCAAGTTTTCGTAGTTAAGAAACCGCGAGTCGGAAGAAGTGTCAGGTTGAGAGTGTAGGTATGTACTGAGGACCTTTTTGGTATCGGAAGTGATCTACCTGGAATCAGCCGTTTCATTACAGAGACGAGAATTTATACGATAGATCCAACCAGTATTGAAAAGAAGGTTCCTCATTCGTAGAAAATTAAAGTACCGACGTCAGTGGTAGACGTCACTAAAACCTTGGGAGTTTTTATTTTCAGACTGTGATCCTCCCAACGTTTATAAAGGAGAGGAAATGTCTACTCACCTCCCTCAGACCTTGAACGAGTTCGAGAGAGGAGATCTTTCTCCACCTCGATCTTGAGTTCAGATCAATACATTTACAGACTCCGTTAGGACATTAAAAACGAACACTAAAAATTAGTCCATCCAAGACGAAAGGCTTCTTTGTCATAGACTTCTATGTTTTATATAACTTTCTACTAGTAACTTAAGACCCGAAAGGATAAAGACCGTTATATAATTGGTCTCTAAAGAAAAAAAAAGAAAGACCGATACGACACGTCTTACACCTTAGAATCAAGGGACTGATCCCTAGCTCGGACACTGGGGACGTCACCTTCGCACCTCAGAATTGACGACCTGGAGGTTCCTTCAGGGATGATTGGTCTCTAAATTAGACATCATCAAACTAAATATAATAGGTTACGTTATACCTAGAAGGGACCACCGAGTCTGTCATTTTACAGACGGATTTTACGTCTATCTGGACCCAAGTTAGGGACCCAGCCCTTCTAGGGGACCTCTTCCTTTACCGTTGGATGAGGTCATAAGAACGGACCTCTTAGGGTACCTGCCTCCTCGCACCAGCGTCTCAACCTGTCCTGACTCACTGAAGTATATGACCTATACTTTCAAGGACAAATATAAAGAACGTAAAACTCTGAAACGTGTTAAATTTTCAATTGAGAAGAATTTCAATAAACAGGTTCAATTGTTGACGATTGTTTTAGAGTAGTCAATCAAAGGATGATCTATCTCATAATAACATAATGTATTAGTCTCGTGACATCCGTGTTTTTTACTAAACTCACCGTAAAAAAGTTAAGAGACATCATACCACACATTAATCATGGTAAGACGTACGTATTCTCTCTTCAATTAGATAATATATGTTTCCTACCAAATCCCTTATCCAACTGTTTGACGACGAGTCTCGATGTAGATCGGTTTCTTGATTTTAAAAAATATTCTTAGTAAAATACAAAATACGAATAACGTTTCTCTTATCATAAAGACACTTATAATATACTTTAAGTTTAAAGTCACAGGTATTTATCAAAGTAACCGTCAGTGGGAGCAAGTAAATGAATTGACAACTGTCGACGAAAGTTCGAGACGACCGTCTTAACTCATCAACACTGTCCCTGGTACACCAGACTGTCTGGACTTCACAAACGTCTTTTCCGAACGGTCGGACACGGAATCCCGCAATCACGAATTCAGACAGAACGCCTTGGAGTCAACTCTTTCCCATTCGAATGCTTACTTCTGTGGACAAGCAATTCTCACAAACACAAGTTCTCCTCCTCATACACATAGTGTCGACGAAAGTCGTAAACTAGGAAGAAAAACATGACCTCACTATAGGAAACAGGGAACCGAGACTGTTAATACCGGACCTAACCCGTGTGTCCAAAATAAAACAAGATTGTACGACTCGAACTGAATAGGTAACATAAACTGTGAAACTTTTCGTGAAAAAAATTACCGAATGCAACTCTAAACGAAAACTCTTCGATGATTAACCGTCAAGGTTTGACCTGTCTAACTCCGGTCCATTTCGGACATCCACGGACAGTCCGTCGTCACTTCAATTTTTAGTGGACGACAGTTGTGATCCCTTAAAAGGATAGTAAAAGTAAAAAACTCATTTACTTCCTAGCAATCTAAAGACTTCAACATCGTGACTTACCCCTTTGACCCATCAAACGGAGACACCTCAAGGGAAACAAAGACATCGGATTAGTACTTAATGAGAGACGATTCGAGAAAGACCGAAACCAATCTTTATAAAAAGACCATTCAAAAATTAATCCTTTACGTCTTTATCTTGACGAACTCAACAGTATTGAACTTGAACGACACTTTGAAAATTTGACCTCTCCCACGGTCACTTCTGAACAAACTTTTTTATCCCCTCCCTATACAAAGGACGGATTTAATTACGACAACCAAAACATAATATACTTCGACTTCTGTTAATATCTACCCCGATTATTCCTGACAACTCCTCTTTCGATAGCTGAAGAAAGAAATTTGAAGATAAAACATACCTTGAAAGCATTGAATCTAGATTAAAACTGTTCACTCCAAGAAGTTGTAGTACAAAAGGACATCTCCATCTAGAAATTTACTTTTTTTGTTGAGGTTTCAAACTGTCTTTAGAATTTTGTGTAGTCACTTATCACAAAATAATAAGTCCACGACGCGACACGAAGCTGTGAGTCAGCACAGACTGAGAAGCGTCGGGGTACCTGACATACATCGGACGGTCCGAAGAGACAGGCACCCCTAACAGACCCGTTCTTGTGACCTCCTACAACGGTACCGGAGGAGGTCCCCTAGAAGGACTGGGTTCTCTCTGGGAACCCGCAGAGTCTGGGAAGGACTGGGACCAGAGGACGTAACGTCCGTCTAAGAACCGGAAGACTCGATGGTCCCTTCGGGTCCGCAACACACTGAACTTGTCCTTTCGCGACTCTTCACGACACTCGTCCCAAACTTGGACGAACCCCTCTGGGGTACCCTAGAATTCAGGTTCCGGAATTGGTGACCTGGTAGTGTCGAGAGACACGTGCAACGAGTTAATTCTAATGAAACCAATATTCTTTGTTCAGGTAATTGTACTAAAATCATTCCCCTTTCAAATAAAATTCCGGTAAGTGAGTCAAGTAAGTCATTTGTAAATAACTCAGTCTATCAGACACAGTCCGTGACAAGATCTAGAAGTTCTTATGTCCCTTTAGAGTTGTAATTAGTTTCTCGTTCGTGGTAACACATGGATTATTTGGATCTAAGTTCCTCCACGACTCCTAGAATTACCATCCAACATAGTCAGTGTACTTTCTGAATAACTTTACGTCTTTTTATTAAACGTAAAGACTGTTCAAGGGACCACTGGTGTGAACCTCGTGAAATTATTCAAGAATCTCCCTAATAGATTAACTAAGTGGAGACTGTTGTATACTTACAACAGATTAAGGGAAAACGGTAGACCCCACAGACTATAGGTAGGAAGTAGATTTGTCCTTAAAAAGACCTCCCGTCAATGAGAACTTCCTGTACTACCGTCTATGTCCGACACTTGGCACAGGTCACTTTGTGTCTTACTTGAGACCGCCCAACACACAATATCAGTAGACAGAAGAGGAAAAAGGATGGATAGACAAGAATAAGAAACAATTTGAAGATTAAAAGAAATCTCAGACTCAGTCAAAACCTTCAAGAAAACTTTCCCTCTCACATACTACAAGGTTGAAAGATGGGAAAAGAGAGAACTCCAAATTGTGTTTCTCTTTGTGTACAATTGAAGAGGGAAAAACAGGTCTTCTCAGTCTTGAACTTAAAAAAAATTTGAAAACCCTTTTTCAACCGCTGAAAGTCCGATAACTTCATCCATCATGTCTAGACTTCATCCTAACCCCATCATCCTTCATCTATTCTATCTCATCTTCTTTGTGTTTCTCTACTTTTTACACAATTACCTTTTGTTTGAAATTCTTAATTACAGGAACATTAAAAGGACTTTTTTGTCTACGATATTTCTTACAGTGCCGTCTCCACTTTGTGTCACGACTTTATTTTGTCGGTCGTGTCACCGGGTCTTTACAGGTCCCTCTTCGGTAAACACCGGACTTACACTTAATAAAATCCCACTAACCTTTCCAAAAACTATCCCTTTATTTCCATGGGTCACTTCTAACATGAGTCCCCATCAAAACGGTCCTTACATTTTTTCCTTTTCAGTAAAGAATCTGACCAAGAAAGGTTTCACGATAATGGTACAATAAGTTAAAAGTGTTTATTTAACCTACACAGAATAAAAAGGGGAAAAGTGACTCCCACTTTAAATCATCTCTAAATTGAACGAATTTCTTTTGGATCCAATGACTCAAGTCACTCGGATCTGAAATTTTGGAGTTAGAATGAGCAATAGAAAAAGGAACCTTTACTCCAAGAAAATGACAAAAGGGTCAGAATCAATATAGATGCATCGGCCTTCGGTCAGTAGAAACTGGAAATATGGAGGAGGTAATAAGTGGTTTGACTAGAAGACGGACATAGAATATAAAAAGAGAGGGAGAAACGGTAGTGACGGTGTCATACAGTCCGTCGGAGACGAAGGACAAACCGGACAACACAAATTTACTTTGAAGAATGACCCAAGACCAGAAAGAGAGTAAGGTAATTAAATACTAGAAACCTTTTGTCTGGACAATTACAGTAAATGCTTGGTTTTCTTGTCCTACTTACGAATGACAAACTCTACTTTAAGTCTTTGAGACATCAGACTGAAGTCTGATATAACAAAATGGATTGGTGGATTAAAATAGGTGTATATGAAACGTATTCGGTGTATTTTGATTAACAAGGAATGAATATCATTAGAGACTAGAGTTTCACAACATCATATTAATATTTACCTAAAGTATTACTGGGACTTAGAATTTTATGTCAATTTTAAAAGAAACCATAAAAATATAAAATCGAATTCTCCCGTTCTGTCATATATTTTATTTCTATTGACAGGTTCTCTCAATTTTGACCCCTCCTACCCCTTGGTGTCGAACCATGAATATTCCTATCCAAAAGTCGACAATCCTTGTTAACCGAAGAATCTGAGGAGTCCATGAGTCCCTAGACTGGTCAGTCACAAAATGGCATCAACGGATCAAGGACGAAGCCGAGGAAAACATCGAATTATATATAAAACGAAACAAACCCCGAACAACCAATTTGTACTTAAGAAATTTCGTCATATCTTTGCTCTTTTCTAATATCGTATATGTCATACACAATATACATTCTACAGGTCAAATCCGTAGTTTTTATTAAAACACTATTAAAGATTTCTTAGTAATCTTTAGAAAGATTCGCAATGAATTCTTCTAGCGTTCGGGTTAAATTGTACGAAGAACTGAATAGAAGATCGAGAACTGTTTTGGCCTTAGTCCAATACACTGGAATCGTTCAATGCACTGAAGGGACTCTGAGTCAAAGGAATAGAGTACTTTCCCGAATCTGATCCATTCACCAAGAAGTGCCCACCACCCCTCCAACTTAAACAGAGGACCGCCTGTGCACTGTCACAGACCTCTATAAAAATCAACAATAGTGAATCACCTCTTCTCCACGATTACTGTAGTTCACCCATCTTCGGTTCTTATGACGACTTGTAGGATGTCATATATCCTGTGAGACGTTTTGTTCCCAATGGACCTTCACCAGGTCCAAAACTAGACAAGGTAAGACACGACATGTCTAGAAGTTTAACCAGGGTATATGGAGGTCTAGTTTTGGTGTGAGGAAAGGAAAAAATTGGGTCACACCATAGAAATAATGGAGTGCTTGCATAGAACGAAAGGTTTGAAGAACGGAAGAGTAAAAGAGAGAAGGACCTTACAGAAAGACGGAGGATGAACAGCATATACCAACTAGGTACTTATTGTACCCAAACTTAACGAGTCCAGACAAATATACGTCTAAAAAAAAGGCCATCATTTATGATGTCATAATGTATTTGAGACCAACTAACTTAGACGTCTACGTCTACTGACTGATATTCAATATGTATCTAAAAACTACCGTACTTCTCAATCACGGGGACTGAGGTATAACAAGGTCCCAGTTGCCGTCCATATGACAGAGATTTCTGTATTTAAAAACAAAAGGGAATTGTAAACCACAATTAAATTTGATTTAGTATCAAGAAATTAAAGTGTACAAAGAAACACATGACATAAAGATTTGAAACTTCAAAGAGTCTCCCACAGGAGAGAGACGAAAATTAGAAAAGAGGTGACATCTATAGAAACTACTAAACCAAGAAAAGTTTGGGACCACCCGAATCCTTTTTTTTTTCTCATTTTCTCAACACTCTTCAACTAACACTAACCACGTGAAGATCCAGTATTAAAGACAAAACTACACCAGACTTATAAAGTGAAGTAAAACATACTAGTCTTTACGAGGTCGAATCTTAATTCCCTAAATCACACTCAACCAAGTAAGTATAGTGAGATTTAAATTGTGGACTTTCACTCCGAATGTAACCATTCTAGGCACACTTCTCTCCTGACCCATTCCAGCGTAGTACCCTCTGACCGAACTCCACCTCAAGGTACTGTCCACCCGTGTCCCCGGTGTTCTCTCGTCCCTACCCCCTCCCCGTGTTTGATTTCCTGTTAGATTTCCATTCTTCCACTCGACGGATAAATTTTTTACACGGCTCCTCATAAGGGCTCGAAGTCTTTTCGACCTAAAAATTTTTGAAGACAAAGAACGACAACATATCGAACTTGGGACCTAAAACTATGGATCCAGTCATTAGGATAGTGATCTTAAGTCATTATTATACCAATTCATTAGAAAGACCCTATTAGATCCTGGAAATTGGTATGAATGTTGAAACGAAAATTCCCTTTCCCTCCTCAAGACTCAAGGTTTGTAACCAAAACATGAGATCTTCCCTTGAATACCATATATTTTAAACGATTTTGTTATGTAAAATATTCAGACAAAACAAAGGTTCAAAAACGAACACTCGTCACAGTATACATGTTCTTCATCCTTCTTTTATGATTTTGGAGATTCTGAGATTTCACATATCAATCTTTGAACCTATTGATTCATCTAACGTATTTTTAATGAAGGTTTTATTTAATAACTCCCCTTTTCGTTTAGAATATTGCAGACAACATAAAAACTACTGTTTTCATTATATACAAGTCCTATCTTTTAAGTTTGTGTGTTTTTATTCCGAAAACAGAACGAAACGGTAAATACCACCGGATTGGGTGGTCTGTCCCTCTTTAGTTGTACGTTTTATAAAAAGACTTACACGGCAGAAATCCCTCTGTATTCAAGTCCATTTTTCGCGTATATAACTAAATTAAATTTTTATATCACCTCCCTGTATAATCCCGTACTAATATAATCTAACCACGTTTGTATTAACACCAAAACCTGACACTTAAAATTTAGTAATACTGATCCGAGTTTGTCTGGAAATAAGTAGTTTTATCCTTAGTAACGTTAGTTGTGTAAAAAACGGTTATTCAAACAAATAAGGACATCGTATTTTTAGGCACGAAACTCTAAGTTGTTTGAGAACCTTTCGTAAAAGACGGAGGACGACCAAGACCTTCGCAAAAAGGGATGTTTTCAACTTTACGAAGTTCTTCACCATCAGACAACCAGTATACTCACACCACCTACTCTGTTTTGAACCATCGGGTCAGGAAAGTTTAAAACTTCACAACCAACACACTACACATCAGCTCGTAACAGTACCTCTTAACCCGGGTAAGACAGCTGGTTGTGATTGACGTCCAAAACATCAAAAACCACGTAGAGTAGCTAAACGACTCGGACGAAGAGTCTACATTGCCAAAGCAGTCCTAAGTCTTTCGACATCACATAGTCTGTCCGTCGTCTGGTGATTTGTCACTGGCACTGGAAAAAAACCACCTTCAAACCGAAACCCTTCACGAAACCTCGACGAAGAGTCAGGTTGGTGACTCGACCACCAACGGTCAACATACAGTTGAAAAATAGTATGCAGTGTTAGGCTAGTTCTTCACCAAGTAATAACGGCACATCTTATTCTCTTCTACTGTGAATTCTTGTTACTAAAAAAAACTAAAAACCAGTCGAGTACTCCGTGGGTGAATGACTCGAAAAAGTAGAAAGGTCAAACGAAGGTTACGACGTACTGACATCTTATCAGGTACAACTCAAGAAGTCGTCGAAGAACACATCAAAGTTCTCCCAGTCGAAACTGTCAACGAGAGTCAGTCAGTAACGTTCGAAGATTACCGGCCGGCGATGCGAGGAGTAGAAGTTCCGAGAGCAGAGGAACCGTCTTGAAGAACTTGGTGGTGACATGACATGGAAGTAATCGTCAAAGACCCTGTTTGCACAAAAACATCGCTCAACAAAGACGACGAAATACTGGGTAAAACTTAAACTTATTTTTTGGCGACCTTAAACGAAAAACAGATTGTAGTAAAGGTATCTGATTTTATTTATATTTGTCGTTCATTATTCAGTTATTGTTTTTTATTTGGTTCTTTACGAGTAATTTTACTACATATTGTATTGGTATAAATTCTTACATAAGGTCATAGTTTGTCGTTTCAAGTTATCAAGTTTTGGAGTCAATGAAAACATGGTTGGTTCCTCTAGGTCGGTTAGGTAAGACTTCCTCTAGTCGGGACCCTAAAGAAACCTCCCTTACTACGACTTCGTGAAACCGGTGGAGTACGCTTCTCAACTGAGTAACCTTTTCTGAGACTACGACCCTCCCTAACCCCCGTCCTCCTCTTCCCCTGCTGTCTCCTACTCTACCGACCTACCGTAGTGACTGAGCTACCTGCACTTAGACTCACTTTAGACCCTCAACCACTACCTGTCCCTCCGGACCGCACGACGCTAAGTACCCCAGTGTCTCAGCCTGTGCTGACTCGTTGACTTGACTTATATCATCAATTCTCTTCTAAGACCTTAGTTAAAAAGACAATGTCAGGACTGACTAGGACCCGTCACAGACACAAGAGTACATATTTTATGTCCATAACGATTATAATTATTACTCTGAAGTATCTAATTCGAATTTAATGTTTTTTAAAATAAAGAATAAAGAGGAAAAATGGACACTCCTGACCCGACCGAATTTTAACATAGTCAATACCAACAAACATGACTAGACTTCGGAGACGTCAAGAGATATAAAACCAGATTTTTTGTATTTTGGTTATTTAAATCATTATTCTCGTCAAATCTTCCGTTCGACAATCTTCAAACTCCAAGTGTTCTCTCTATGTTATTAAGAAACCACTCCGTAAACCCTAGAACGAACTAACACTACACACACATAACACTAACACTAACATAACATTACACTAACACTTACATTTATACATAAATAAGAAGGTTCAAAAACCACTAGGAGAGACTACAATTGAAAAAGAATATGGACAACAGACAAATATACAGAAACCTTTTTACATGAGTCAAGGAGACGAGTAAAAAATCAACCTAACAAACGAAAAAACGACAATACTCAAGAAATACAAAATCTATAATTGGGAATATTCTATGTACTAAACATTTACAAAAGAGGGTAAACATCCAACGGAAAAGTTAGACAACTAAAGAAACCGACACGTCTACAAAAAATTAAATGCAGGATGAATAAATTACAAAACGACAACCACAGTCTAGGTTGTGTAGCAACAGTTTCGACTACAGTACCTCGAATGGGGGCACAAAAGAAGAACCTCAATATACCAAAGTACAAGACACAACTCTCAACAATTAGGTAAAACTCACCCAAAAGACGTAGACAACTATACTAGTATACCAAAATAGGAAGTAAAACAACAAAACACAGTGTGACTAATTACTCACCTATAACTTTGTAGGAACGTAGGAACCTGATTTGGGGTGAATTAACACCACATACTAGGAAAATTATTATCACAATTTAAACTAAACGATAAAAAAAAAAAATTCTTAAAAATGTAGATACCAGTAATCCCTATAACCAAATATCAAGAAAACATGAGAGGAACGGACCAAAACAATAGTCCACTACGACCGAAATATTTTTCTTAAACCTTCATAAGGGAGGTGAAGACAAAAAAACCTTCCCAAACTCTTCCTAACCATAATTAAGAAAACTTTTAAAAACCATCTTAAGTGTTCACTTCGGTAAACACGGACCTGAAAACAAACAACCCTCCTAAAACTAATGACTACGATGTCAGGTACCCCAACGTTTCTCAGCCTACGTTGACTCGTCGACTTGACTTGTCAACAAAAAAAAATGGCCACTAACCAAACAAGTCGGAAAAGATAGAAGTACTGAGTAAAACAATCCAACACACAAAGATTCTTAAAAAGATCAACAGGTCACACAACCGTATATTAACAGGTACATAGATAATGATTTTTTATAAAAACACAGATACCTTCGTCCAATTGGTGTAAAGGTTATGGTACAAGATCGGGACGAAATCTTTCTGTAGTACAACACTACGTTTCTCAATACGGAAACCTCGCTCTTTCAGGATTCAAATGTAGAAAAAGGGTGGTGAATAATCGAAACATTCTGTCTGAGAGAGATGTAGAATTAAAAAAAGTAACATCTCATTCGTACAAAGGAGGTAAAGTCTTTGCACAATCCCTAGTCTATACACTCAGACTCACTTGAGACCCTCAACCACTACCTGTCCCTCCGGACCGCACGACGCTAAGCACCCTAGCGTCTCAACCTGTGATGACTCGCTGACTTGACTTCTATTGTATATACCTTCATGAAAAATTCATCTTGTCTCTTTTAAACCCATAATGTAAAACATATGTAATAACATAATGTAATGTCATAATGTAAAACAGAGTCAGGAAAAAATTTTTAATTCTTTTTAAAATAACAAATAAAAAACCGACACGACCTAGAAACAACGGCACGTCTGAAGAGAGAAACGCCGCACACCGGAAGAGTGGCACCACCCGAGAGAACAGCACATCGCGCGGGGGAACGTGCACGCGAGGCATCAAAGTCGAGGACCCGAGAACTTGTGTCCGGGTCATCAACACGTACCCGAATCAACACGACCCCGTGCTCCCTAGGAGGGTCTAGTCCCCGCAGAGCACGTAACCGTCTGCCTAAGAAGTGGTGACTCGGTGGTCCCAGGAAAAATTATTTCTGTTAGTACTGAGTGAAAATGGATCTCGTTCAAAATAGACTCATCAGACACAAACCGTTAAACTTGAATTGAAAGTCACAAAGGAGAACAACTAGGAGAACATTCAAGAGGTATAGCAAACATTGACACGAGTAGACATTGACAGTTGTCTATAACACTACAAGGAATTTGACGTAGAGTCTTTATATATTAGATCCCGGGATCGATAAAAGACTACTTAGAATACCAGTGTCTGATTTTTACTCCAAACGAAAACCCCTCCCAGGGTTTTCTACTGCGAAACCCTACTTGTCATCTACTTCTGATTTAACTATCTACCAGTGACGTTAATATTAAACGGTACGTGTGCAGGTACCCCAGCGGCTCTCAGCCTGTACTGACTCGCTGAAAGTGACGACCCTAATACTCTGACCGGAACATGAAGTCAAACCCAGTACAAAGTCTTTCATCGTTGAAAAGAGGTGACAGTAAACTGAAAAGTAATTATAACTAAAAAGACCGAAGTTTTTCCTACACACAAATGTAAAATAAACAAACCTTACATGGAGATATAGGGTTTTCTTCAACTCCATTCATCACTGTCAAAATACCTCATAAAGGTAAATATACTACACTTTCATTATGATATTTTATAATATTTATGTACCCGTGACCACTGAGAACACTAATTATAAGTCTTCAAATTAATCTAAAAGGTGTCAAATTTTTAAACAATCGGAATAAACTGATCAATTACTCGAAGGAGAAGGGGACGACCGACTGAGAAATCTTTATGTCACTTAATCCCCCTTTTTTTTTATGATTAAGACTCGACTCTTATAGACAATTTAAAATATGAGAACATCTTCACCGATTACAATCTCCACAGTAAACCCATTCCTTAACTAACGTAATACAGAAAAAGGAACAAACATTGAACAAAGGTCACCATAAATTGCGAGTCCCGCTATGAGTAAATCGTAAAGAAGATTTTTCCATCTGATCTAAAATCAATATCGTACACAGTATTTAAAAGAAAAAACACAAGAGCTTTCGGTGGAGTCGATGGAAAAGACTGGTCTTGTTGAACACCAAACACACGGAAATTAACCACCAAATAAATATACCGTAAATAAATGACTTATAACAAATCATAGATAATTTCGGGGTTATCCGCAACTCCACTTGTATTCTACTCTACTATGAGGTACTTTCGAACCTCGAAAAAGAGAGGAACTCTAGATATGACATACGGAAACTTTATAATTTATTTTAGATCTCGTCACGGAGTAATTTATCTTACTACTTACGATAATCTATAATTTATGTAAACTTATAATTTCTAATCCTTCCGGTAACAACACAATTTCTATTCCGTCCGTAGTCTTACTGAATTTTCTAAGACTTCTTCCCTATATCAAGTCTATCGTCTTTGCCCCTACACTTCCTGTCCGGAAGGTACTGTTGTCCGAACTCATCCTACAATCGCACTAAATAAATCCCATGTCACCTTCCGTGGTGGGGTTGTAGAAATGTGAAGTCAACTAAATTAGGAATCCAATTAGGAGACTACACCACACTAAGACATAAAGTGTCTATTTCATTCTTTCTGAATGTCCCCAATTTTGATAACAATTGTAGAGGTAAATATTCAGTGCTTTCACGATCCAAAAATAAGACATATACAGACCCACGCCTATCTTTGGACACGACGAGACCGATATTGATTTTCCCGGTACATCGGATCCATAATACACACTAAAAGTGTAAGGTCTTAAATGAATGTTTATGAAGAATCAACCGTAATTCATACCCATTGCTCGAAATAAAATTTTAAAGTGACAAAAATCACGAACGATTTTAAAACTGGACAACCATCATCCCTATCTTTATACAAGGCACTCAAGACGAGACGTACGTACGAGAAAGGGACGGTCCCCCAACCATCTTTGCCCTTTTAACTTTGTACCGTGACGAAGGACAAATCAAACCTAGACCGGAGTCATAACAAAAAATTTTTACGTGAGTTCTTCTCTTACTGTATTCTTTTGAAAGACTCAATTTAAAATAAGACATTCCATATGAAACTGAAAAATTGTCACTAGACAAACCACAATAACAACTTTTCGAAATCAAAAGTCTCTAAAAGGTAGACCAAATTGGTTTAACTAAATCGTTTGTATAAAAGTTTACCAATGAGTACCGAAACTAATATTTTTAACGGTTCCGATCCGTAGGTGGATAAAACGTTCTGTTCGGCCTGTCAAGGTCTGTTCACCGGAAACCTGGTAAACAACTGCAGACAGTCCAGTTTAGCAAAAACAAGTCTTTGCCCACCTACCTAACCCAACTGTCGTATGTGATTCGACGAACTCACACCCCGTAAGAGACATAGTAACTCCTGAATCAATCTCTGTAAATAAGAAAGGGATTTCCAGCAAATTCCCATTTCCAAAATAGTTTAAATATACCGACTACTTTGTATGGTACTAATTAATTCTAATCACTGTTGAAATTTCGACAAAAACTTAAATTTATTTTTTAATTTATCCTGAAAACGAAACTCCGGACTGAGATAGATGTATTTCCCTTTAACGGATATATTCACTTACGTTTACCAACGTAAGTGAACATATCCGTTAAAGGGAAATACAAGAATGGTCTATTGAAAGAGGTATTAACGTGTGAATAGACCCCTAGATTCTGTTCGTCATACTATCAAAGAATTAATTTGTACTCTTGACAATTTATCAATGGTACTAAGATGTACCCTTCCAAATATCTAAAAGGACGTCCTAAGAATAAGGGACACCTTACACTACTTCTTACCAATCCTCTTCCCTATATCGTATAACAGTTCTCATAATATAGACACACCTTGCTGGAAATTTTTTTTTGGGACTCTATATTAACTGTATTACTGAATTATATACAAATATAACACTTTACTAGTGACGTTATTCGAGGGGTAGGTAATGGTATCACTGTTATTAAAAAAAGGGGAACACTACTCTAGAAAGTTCTACACAAGAGAATCGTCGAAAACTTCATATGTCATGACACATCAATGGACATCAGAGGTACGACATGTAATGTAGGGGTCCTGGACAGAATTTGACCTTCAAATATGGAAGATTGGTGGAAGCGGTGGACAAAGTACACGACGGGTGGGGGAGGAGACCGTTGGTGATCAGAGAAGAAGGATAGACTCAAAAAAAAAATTGAAAGGTGTATATTCACTACAGTATTTCATAAACAGAGAGAGAGAGACCGTATAAAGTGAATCGTATTACGGGAATTTCCGGTCATGTACCACACAGTTTATTGTCTATACGGAAGAAAGAGTACCGACTTATTATAAGGTAACATAGACACTTTGTGAACGACATAGGTAAGTAGGTAAATATGTCTAAATCCAACAAAGGTACAGGACCATTAATAATTATTACGACGTCACTTACACCCCCACGTCTATACAAACATTCTAGCAATAAAATAAAGGAACTCTATTTATGGGTCTTTACCTTAACGACAAAGTGTACCATCAATTTAAAAACTAAAAAACTCATTGGAGGTATGACAAACGTGTCACCGACGTGGTCAAATGTAATCGTGGTTGGTACGTGTGACCAACTTGTCGGAAAAACCACACTTCCGGTTAAGTTCTTTTAATTTTTATGTGCATACATGTTATTCTGAAAAGTTGTAAAAGTATATATATATTAAAAAAGAGACAACTTTAATACGAAAAATTTGGGTCCATTATTTTGTCATAGACATTAACGTTTATTCGTAACAGAATCCAAAAAAAAATTTGACTTCTTAAAGGGAAAAACTACTTTTAAATCTTTGACACACAAACTGCACTTAACATTTTATGGACATCACCAAATAGAAAATTGTCTAAAATCACTTTACCTTGAAATACCGAACCCCTACACCAAACTTGTCAAAACTCACTTCTTTCATTTAACCGGAGTATTAAGTCAAGTCTTAAATTTCCAAGACTCCTCTGTCCTTAACGGTAACCCTTACCTTTCGTTCCAACTTATCCTTACCGAGTGTTTATAACACCAAAAAGCACAAACTCCCACCGAGTCTACCATTGCGTAGACGGACGTTACGCCCTCTGGGTCCAAACTAGGGATCCAGCCCTTCTAAGAGACCTCTTCCTTTACCGTTGGGTGAGGTCATAAGAACGGACCTTTTAAGGTATCACCTCCTCAGACCACCCGATGTCGGGTACCCCACCATTTCTCAGCCTGTGCTGACTCACTGAAGTGAATTACCCACGGTTTTACTGAAGAGACACGTCTGACACTTTGACCCTCAACCCAAAAGTAGGACTTCAGAAGACTTAGAAACTGATGAAATGAGCTAAAGACCAGACAAGGCATCACGGTTTTTAGAGATCACCGACGAGGATGGACGAAAAATGAAATTGGAACTCTGTCGTCGTCGAGACGGGTGGGGTACGACTATCACTCTGTCAACTAACCTTAATAGTCGATCTCTGCTCGAAATGTTTTTTACAAACAATCTTCCACTAACCAACCCTAATAGTAAGAAACTTGTAAAATTTAAAGAAGAACTTTAATCCGAACTCCCACTAAAACACTTCAATCCTTATAATCAGACATCAAACGAGTCACAACAATGTACTACAACATGAACAAGTCAACGATTCAACACAGGTGGAGAGATGTTGGGCCACTTGACATCGTACAGACCGAGGGGACAGGAAATCATAGAGGGTCTCAAACGAGTTTGAGTATACAGACAACTCAACCACTACGGTAGGTTGATAAATTAGGAGACAGCGGGGGAAGAGGACGAGAGTTAGAAAAGGTCCTAAATCCCAGAAAAAGTCAGTCAATCAACCGAGAAACGTAGTGCACCGGTTTCATAACCTTGAAGTCGAAGTTGTAGCTAGGAAGGTTACTTATAAGTTCACCATGAACTCCCTCAAACTTTAATTAAACTATTAGAGAGGAAAGAAAAAAGAATCTATTAATTATTCTTTTTTAATATAAAATTTTCTCGAAAAATAAAAATTTCTGTAATAAACTTGTAAAGACTTAAGAACAACCTTAATTTCACACTTCAATAGGTATTTCATTAGTACCGAATACGTATTTCATTAGTACTGTTTCGATAAAACAACTAAAGAACTAATTTTTAAATCCAGTGGGTGACCAAAAATATCCTGTGAGGGTTTCTAACAATTTTCCTCTACGAAACTCATGTCTGCGTAGACTCTGCGACCGCATCAGATGAAGCATCACGTAATAGACCACTGGAAACTTAAAAGACAATGAACCTCTTCTCTCCAGAAATAAAAATGAAGTCAGTGTTATTTGAGTCACTCTCTATGAAGTACCAGTTGTCATCATTCTAGTCTATTCTTTAAGTGGACTCGGAAAATCCTTGAACACATACTTCCCGTGACACGATAGTACTTTATGAACCCGAGAAAATATTCCCGGACCCTGTAAGTGTGTCTTCTCCTGAGGACACCTCTTCCTCTTCCGAATAAACACCTCTCCCGAATAAAATAGAATTAACAAATTACAAAAAGGATCCGTCTACTGAACTTCAGTTTACAAGTGGAAATCCCTTATGTTCTTCTATGTATCTTTACTGACCAGACATCCGTCAACCCACCATCAAAATAGAAAAAAAACACCTGTCCAATAAACTTCTCAAAGGGACACATGAAACTTCACTTCACGTACAACACGTCATGTCTTCGTTTAGGTCGGAGTGACACCTTGAACGATCGACACCCACAGAGTGTCTACCTTTCTACAATTCTGTCGTAAGTATAAAAGGACGTACTTTTTAAGTAAACTTAGTCTTTGTCTTTGAGTCTTCATCGGTACAGTGAAACCTAAGAAACAATGCCTTGACACCCGGAGTCGAAGGTCGACTGTCGACAATTCAATTCCGTACCTGTTCATCGTCTAATTTTTATATTGAAGTCTATTCCGAAACTTAATTGGTCAAATAGACAACGTAAAATCTGGAAATTTCTTTTTATAATCTCTGTTAAGTAACCCATCAAAAGAAAAACACTGTGTTGGTAAACTCTTTTCCCCTAAAATCCAAGAAAAATTAACACCCGAATTTTAAAAAAGTAAGGTACAATCACAATAAATGAGACAAAATAGTTGATTACTTGATATTACCGACAAACTTATCCAACGAGAAACGATATTAGTGGATCTGTTCTACCGTATGATATCAACTCTTCATGAAAATCAGTTTCTGACCTAAGATCATGACCGAAAGAATGAACCCATACACTAAATTGAAAAGACTAGGTCTCAACGATAATTATGGTAAACCCTCCTATTATCGAGGGATGAATTTTTTCTTTAAAAAATTTTTTTTATCCCAAAAAACCTCCTGGTAACTTCTATTTATTCGTATATATTTACAACTTATAACGATGACTCCGATCGTGAAGAACCTTCAATTCATACACTCAAACAGAACCTACGGAAATAACTGTAAAAGAAATTAATAACTAAAAGACTCTCAAAAAAGACGTATACACGTATAACTGAAAACAGTTTACTAAAAAGACATAGACAACTTTACTAGTATACTAAAAGGAAGAAATAAGACAATCACACCATATTTCTAAACCGAAGACACTGCTGACTCCCAAAGGGTCCACCGCGACAACGATTTCTAGGACGGATGATTTACGTCCTCTGAATTTTCTCTACCCAAGTAAGAACCCCCAGACCTTCCAGGGGAACTCCTCCCGTACCGTTGGGTGAGGTCGTAGGATCGGACCTCTTAGCTCACCTGTCTCCTTGGACCACCCGATGTCAGGTACCCTAACGTTTCTCAGTTCTGTGTTGACTTCGTTGAATTGGCATCCACCATCAACCTATCTCTCTTCTCTGTTTCCTTATTACCATTATAGATAATGTTAACTCCTGACGTTTTCTACGTCACCCTTACATCTCTCTCTTCATTACTTTAGTTGGACTACTTCGGTCCTTCCGAAAGTCTCCTTGAGTCGATTCCCGCCTCCAAACCGTAAACTCTCAGTCTCCTTCCTCTCCCCTCACGGTGTACGAGCGTCTCCCGCGCCGGTCACGTCGACCTCACACTCTAGGCATAAGTCCAACCATCGATCTCTACTCCGACGACACGTCTCCGTCACAATGCGTCGAAGGTAAGAGACAGTGTCAAAGACATAACATACACCCACACCCCTCAGTGGTTTGTCAAACCTCTTTTAATTTCCCTGTAACAATCCAAAAACACTATTTCTCTAGAGAAGACGTAACTTATGACACCTACTACTCAATAAACAAATTACAATTCTTTTTGTTGAATGTAAAGACCCTATTTGGAGTAAACCATTACACAGTATAAAAATTATATAACTACTTAAGACAAACAATCATATAACCATTATTAAAAACGTCTATACGAGCACTTCTCATAAATAGGTATCAAAAGAAATAGACCAAAACAACCGGAATTTTACTCAACCATTTACAATGAAGACAAAAGACTCTTTTCAAACACAAGGAACCGGAATGAGGAAGTCGCAATCTCTTAATCGGTCATTTGGGTAGACCCGGACACCAAAGAAAACCTCTTAAGTAAACTATTCCTTAAGTCAAAGAAACTATCTTACTCCCGAAATCTTATAAAATCAGATGTAATACAGGTAAAAATTTTCAACATAAAGAGTACCTCGAACACGAAAAGTATAATCAACAGTTTAAATAACCATATATCAACAAGTAACATGAATGATAAGCCAAATATATACATTTCAGACATCACTATCACGGAGAAAGTAAAGACTATAACCATTTATCTACAAGTAGTCAAAACGATTAGAAAAACTTTTTTAAGATTAGAAAATAAAAGAAACGAAAAGTCGATACGACCAAAAACGAGGAAGGAAAAAAGAGAAACGACAAAAAGATGAAAGAACCCTCACAAAGAATTTAAACCCGCAAATTTTCATATTGAAAAAGAGTGTCATGACGAAATCGTTTTAAGGTGTTTAAAACCATATAACATAAAAATAAAACTCAACCCAGTCTCATAAAAGATTAAAGTGAACACAAAAAAAAATTTAGGTATCTAATAAGTCTTTACACGACCTTAACTACTTATATATAAAACATCAACAACTCATATCACAAGATATTTACAGTCAAGTTCCCATAACCATCACAAAAAACTGAAAAACATAATAACCAAAACAAATAGTCAACGACTCTCCTCACACTTTTAGAAGTTGACACCTAAACAGAAAGACAATAATTTTAAGACGTCCAAAAATGAAATATATAAAACTTTAGAATCATAATTCGAGTATATACAAATAATAACAGTAAAAAGGGGGACTACTTAACTGGAAAAATAGAAATACTTTACAGGGAGAAAAGAGACGATTATTTCAAGTGAAAGGAGACTTTCCTTACACCGGTGAACTCGGAATACAAAAAAATGAATGAACCGAATAGGAAATCGTAGGAAAATGAAAGTCGAAAAGACTAGGAATCATAAATTTCATACAGAGAACATCTGTCGTACGTAAATCAAGAACAAAAATTTTTACGTAAACAAGTCTTAGACGGAGAATTGACCTCGCGAATAAGGTAATTGTAAATTACATCAGCGACTATACTAACCCACATCCAGATGACAAAGTTATAAACAAAATAAACAAGGTTGAGAAAACAAGGAAAGAAATAGAAAGGGTCATAGAACTTGTAAAAATCTTAAAATGAAATCAAATAACCGCACAAACGACACAGAAATAAAAGACCTCCATATTAAGTGCATCGTTATGTTATGTGTAGTGGTTAAGGTTCAAATTACGTCACAAAAAAAAAGTCATATAAGTGTCCAAACATGTCGATAATGGTGTCAAGTTAAGATCCTGTTAAAACGATGGGGATTCTCTTTACTACATGAACAATTGTCAGCGAGGGGCAAAGGTGGGTGGGGGAACGGGAGTGAGATTCGTTGATGACTAGAATTAAGACAGACATCTAAAACGGTAAGGATGGAAAAGTATATTTACCTTAATATTTCGTATGCCAGAAAATGTAGACCGACACAAGGGAATCGTCTTACAAACGTTCTAAGTCGGTACGACACACGATCATGAGTAAGGAAAAACAACTTCTTAAAACAGGTAATACACCAAATACGATGAAAGATAAATAGTATCTAGTCAAATAAAAAAACCGACAATATTTATTACGAAGATACTGGTAAACTTATCTTCAAAACACTCCTACACACACTGAAGAACTCCTTAACGGTTTAAGGAAAGGTTTGACCGGTATAGTAACAAGTAAAGTCCGTCGTCACACACTACCAAGGTCAAAAAGACGTAGCAATAGTCGTAAACTATAATAGACGAAAATACTAATATTGGTAGTATCGTCGATAGAGTAACACAAAACAAACGATTACCGATGCCCCATGCAGTTCCGACATATAACAGTGGGACGAATAAATTGAAGATACGTCTCATGCAGTACTCTTTGCGACCTGACCTTCTTTGTGTTCGACCTTAGTTCTAACGACCCTCTTTATAGTTATTGGAGTCTATACGTCTACTGTGGTGGGAATACCGTCTTTCACTTCTCCTTGAGTTTTCGGAGAACTACTTTCACTTTCACCTCTCACTTTTTCAACCGGATTTCGAGTTGTAAGTCTTTTACTTCTAGTACCGTAGGCCAGGGTAGTGAAGTACCCTTTATCTGCCCCTCTGCCACCTTTGTCACAGTCTGAAATAAAAACCCCCGAGGTTTTAGTGACGTCTACCACTGACGTCGGTACTTTAATTTTCTGCGAATGAGGAACCTTCTTTTCAATACTGGTTGGATCTATCATATAAGTTGTCGTCTCTGTAATGAAACGGTTGATTCCAGGCAGATCACTTCCGATACCAAAAAGGTCACCAGCACATACCTACACTCTCAACCTGACACTCCTTCCGACTCACGGCTTCTTAACTACGAAAACTTGACACCACAACCTCTTCTGAGAACTCTCAGGGAACCTGACGTTCCTCTAGATTGGTCAGGTAAGACTTCCTCTAGTCGGGACCCTAAAGAAACCTTCCTTACTACGATTTTGACTTTGAGGTCATGAAACCGGTAGAGTACGCTTCTCAACTGAGTAACCTTTTCTGAGACTACGACCCTCCCTAACTCCCGTCCTCCTCTTCCCCTGCTGTCTCCTATTCTACCGACCTACCGTAGTGACTGAACTACTTACACTCAGACTCACTTGAGGCCCTCAATCACTACCTGTCCCTCCGGACCGTACGACGCTAAGTACCCCAGTGTTTCTCAGCCTGTACTGATTCACTGACTCGACTTGACTTACTACAACTTGTAGAAAAGTGAACGAATAACCGGTAAACATATAGAAAACCTCCTTACAGACAAGAAATGTGTAGAATTTTAACATAATAAACGGAATAATAACTCAACATTCTGAAAGAACATACAAGACCTATTTTCACGGAAACGTCTATATACTAAAGGTTTTTTAAAAAAAAATTAGTACACTCAACAGAAAAGTGACACAACTAACATACGTTGTATTTTCAGAATTCAAAACTACCTGGATTAAATAGAAAACGAACACGATAAACCACAGCATACATTCTTTGGTAACGAATTAGGTACCAGTATCCTAAACATGGACTCAAAAGAAGACTCTCAAAATAATTTAAAAATTAAGTATAAATCCAGACACTAATTATAAAAACCCAAAACACATACCACAAAGAAACAAATAACTCTACTAGTATACCCAAAATCAGGAGATAACATCATTGTACCATATAATGCAAGTAACTAAATTTCACAATTTTGAACGACGGGAACCTATTTAGAGTCAAACAGTCTCACACTTACGAAAAAAACACATAAACCAAACATAAAACAACTTCCAAAAATACAAACATCAGTATCCTTATGACCCGACATCAAAAAGAAAACACACACACATACACTACAGAAATAGACTAAAACCGAGTCCCATTACGACGGAGTCACATTCAACCCGACACAAGGGAGAAGGTAAAACCCTCTTTTCAGACACTTCTTAACCAGAATTAAAAGGAAATTTACAAACCATCTTCAGCGGTCACTCCGTCAGTCCCGGACCGAAAAGAAAAACCCTTTCTTAACTTAGAAAAGGGACATCTAGACAAGTCTAAAAGACAAAAAAGAACTCTACCAAAACCATCAAGCAAAGAAAGATCCTTAAACAAGTAAAGTAGATTTAATGGATGGAACAACTGTATCAAAAAAGATTCAATGATAAGGAAATACTAGTCAAAATAAAGACTTTCCACCCGTCACTACAGAGGGAAAGTAAGGACTAAAATCATGAACTAAAAAGGAGAGAAGAACCAGTCAAATCCTTTTCTGTAATTTTTTATAAAAGTTCCATAGTGGAAATAAAATAAAAAAGAAGGGGGGAGAGAAAAAGAAGAAACAACCAAAAACGAGACTAGAAATGAAAAAAAGGGAAAATGAACGAAACCCGGAGTAAAACAAACGACGAGAAAAAGATCTCAAATCCTACTTTCTAATCTAATATCTTAACTGTAAAAATTTTTTCAACATCAATCAATGTCCATGGTCAAAGGATTACCTAAACGAGATCGACATAGGGTCTTCGAAATTATACAATCCAAAAGTAAAAGTAACAAGAGTTTTTATAAGATTTAAAGGAAGTAATTAAGAAACTGGGTAATCAATAATCAACATTCGATGAATTATATAATTTTTCAGTGTATACTAATTCCTTTAATTCTCTTTTATTAGAATCCAAATGGGTGTCTCAATGGTAAAGGACACAAAAAGTAAAGAAAAACTTCTAATCTCTAAGACAGAACATAGTAAACGGAAGACGAATCACTTGAAGGAAATCGTAAACAAGAACCAGACGACCACTACGTAAGAGAAACAAAAAGGGATTATAAAAACAAAACAGAAGTAAGACTTCCTATAAAGACGACTTACATCTTAAGACCCAACAGTCTATAAAATAGGAAAATCGTACATTTTCTAGGAAGGTGACAGAAAACCGGAGGTGAAAAAAAACAAAAAACCAGTCGTCATTAAGTATAAAAACACTAAATAGTAAAAAGAAACCGATAAAATTATGCAAAATAAAAACGAACGACTGTCAATCTATGCAAATGTATAAAAGAAACATAAGAGAGACGAACACCAAGTAACTTGAGGGTCTTAGATATTTAAAGGTAGAATATGAGGTAAACCCTTTAAAAGTCGGTAACACAAAAGTCTATGACAAAAACGGGTAAAAAAGAGAGAAGACTAATGTCTTCAGGTCAATATGGACAACGTATCTATTGACAAGTGAAAAGAAAAACGAAAAAGGAGAGATAAGTATAACCCATTTACGACAACTAAGAATTCACACAACTGATAAGACAGAAATCAGACATAGGCTACTTATAAACGTAAAGTCTATAAAATAAAAAGTAAGATTTTAAATGTAAAAAAACTTTATCAAAGAAGGAGATAATCCAAAGGATAAATAACACTCGTATAGAAGGAGAAATTAAGAATAAGTACCAGTATCATCGACGGAAATTTTAAGAACAGATTGCACATCACAACACAATCAGCGAGTCAGAATAGGTTGAGAAACGTAGGGCATCTGACATCGGACGGTCCGAGGAGACAGGTACCATAAGAGGTCCGTTCTTAGGACCTCACCTAACGGTAGTGGAGTCACAAATAGTGTCGTGACAAATGTTATCGATCCCGTACCTTCGTCGGATCTAAGGGTAGTCGTCTACGTACCTATTCCTCCAACACCATGTATATATGTTACCTTATAATGAGCCGATATTTCTTCTTGAATGAACTCAGTCAAGATTACTCCACCTACTTTGACCTCGGATAATACGTCTCACTTCATTCAGTCTTTCTCTTTGTGGTCATGTCATATAATTACACATATATACCTTAAATTTTCTTACCATTAATACTAGGATATACGTTCTGTCGTTTTCTCTGTGTCTACATTTCTTGTCTGGAAACCTGATACAGTCTCTTCCACTCCCACCCTACTAAACTCTCTTATCGTAACTTTGTACATATAATGGCATACATTTTATCTACCGGTCACGTTCAAGTCACGTACTTCGTCCCGTGAGTTTCGACCACGGGACCCTGCTGGGTCTCCCTACTCCCCGAAGTCCCACCCCCTTGTGTGCATGTGGACACTCACTAAGTACAGTCACATACCGTCTTGATGGTATTATAACATCTCTTTAGCAGGCGGTTAATTTATTTAATTTTCTTAAGAACAGATATTTCCTTTACTGGAGTCTAACCTCATCTGATTACCATGTACTGTCAATTTCCGGTACACCCAAGAACCCAATCTACGATCCAGGTTTTTTCCTGTAATCACCTAACTAACTGTCTTACGAGTATTCCAAACATTTCCTTATCAAAACACCATCGAGTCTACCATTTCTTAGACGGACGTTACGTCCTCTCGGTCCAAACTAGGGACCCAGCCCGTCTAGGGGACCTCTTTCTTTACTGTTGGGTGAGGTCATAAGAAAGAACCTCTTAAGGTGCCTGTCTCCTCGGACTACTCGACATCAGGTGCCCCAGCGTTTCTCAACCTGTCCTGATTGGTTCATTGCGTGTAATCAAACGACGAACGACGTCAACACCTTCCCGAAGGGACCACCGAGTCTACCATTTCTTAGGAGGACGCCACGCCCTCTGGACCCGAACCAGGGACCCACCCCTTCTAGGGAACCTCCTCCGGTACCGTTGAGTAGGGTCACAAGAAGGGACCTCTTAGGGGTACCTGTCTCCTCGGACCGCCCGATGTCAGGTACCCTAGTACTTCTCAACCTGCACTGACTCGCTGAGTCGTGTCGTATCGTGTATTGACATATTCCCAATACATTCTACAATCGTGATATTGGTAACCATTTTCATCAAATTTGTTAAGAAGAAATGATTAATATCATACGTACAATACGACCACAACCAGAGGTAACCGACAGAAGACACCTCGTACAAAGGGAGAAACTTAACATCATTAACCATTAACGTAGGACCTGTAAGGGTTGAGTAACATCTTTAAGAGTTAGGAAAAACATGGAGGTTTCTTATAACGAAGACGAAATCATCTTACCGCAACTTGATGTTTAATAGGTGTAACACCAACTGTCAAATCGAGACATAAGTCAAAGATCAGAATAGACCCTACAAACATCAGACAAGAAATGTATGTATAAAGTCCCAAGTCAGTCTCTATTATACAAATATATTCTTTGTATATATTGGTCCAAATATACATCCGAGGCCTGGAGAGGGAAACACCGAAAAGAGGAAAGGAACTAAAGTGGCAGTCAAAGATGGACGACCCCAGTGAGACCCGAGATAGGAGACCAAGAAGTAAGGTCACTTCCGTGACCTCCGTGAAAAATATAAAACAGGTCTCAAATATCAATAGAAACCCTCTCAATCAGGTGACCCTCGTGCAAATCAAGGTCGTTAGAATCCTTCGTCGAAGCTTTAACCTTGCCAATTGGTAAAAGAACTCCATACTATATAGTATGTTGTGTCACATGGTCAGTATTGAGATATCGGGTCATACGGAAATGCTTAGCCTGTACTGAATTGTCTCGTTTTATCTTGTAAGGGTAGTGGAAACTTCAGGGAAAGCACGGAAAGAAGGGTTGGTAAGGGTGGACGGAGAGGATTCATCGGTGAGGACCCTTAAAGACCCAACAAGTCATCAATCTTGACCGTGTAGGTAACGACCTTGGACCCAAGCTAGGGACCAGTCCCTTCAATTCTAAAACGTTCGATACACCGTGTCGGTTTTTTACAATAAGTATATAGAACGAAAAACAGTATTACAAACAATAAAATAAGGAACAATACATATCCTCATTTAAGTAAGAGTGACAACGTTTCATAAAGTAACACACTTATACTATTAAGTAAATAGCGAAGTTGATAATTACCCGTGAACCCCCTCCCCTCAAATCCTACCCCTTGTATACATGTGGGTACCGACTAAGTACAGTCACATACCGTTTTTGGTGATGTTATGACATTTCATTAATCGGAGGTTAATTTTATTTAAATTTTTTTACCCGAAAGCATAATAAAGGTAAAACCCGGATAAAGTTTTTTCACTATGAACTTCTAAGAAAAATATACAGAAAATGTCAAGATAATCTACCATCGTTCATTAACTTAATAGCCTAGTATCCCATACACTGGAAAAACAAGTTGACATCATCTAACAACAACAAGTCAACGAATTCAGTACAGACTGAGACACTGGGGTACCTGACGTCGTGGGGTCCGAGGAGACAGGAAGTGATAGAGGACCTTAAACAAGTCGAAGTACAGGTAACTCAGTCACTACGATAGATTAGTAGAGTAGGAAACGACGGTTTGTCAACTAATATCGTCATCATACATTAATTAAAAAAAGTTACTTACTTATAATCCTTCAAAATCGAAAATACTTTAACTTTGATTTGACATCTGTGTTAAATAATAAGAAAGGACACGATCGGGGGGATCATAAACTTGCTATTTAACCATCAAACTATTATTTTCCGTCTATGTCGGAATTAATTATATATTGTGAACAAACGAACGAGTCAGAATTGACTCAAAATCACCCTAGTAAATACATCAATACGAAGAACCCAGACAATAACTGTCAGTATAACTCCAATAAAATAAATCAGTATACATAGATTAAAATAATCAATGTATTTAGACGATTGTAACTACCTAAAGAGTCCAAGTACCATGTCCTTATACATTCAATAACGGGAATTTTAACAAACAATGTCGAACACACACCATTTTAAAATATTGGAAATATACAAATATAAAATGTCGAATTTCTTCATGTATGTGAATAGGTAGTGAATTAGATATGTATCATCGGAACTTTTCACCCACACTACATTGATTAAAAACCTTTTTGTCCTTTCACTTCTCGTCGACTCTCTTTCTACCTTTTACTATTGTAGAACTAGAAGAACCCGCAGATGTGACATGCTACCCTACGAAACACGGTGTTTTCAATAGAGTCTAACCCTTTGAAAGATCTTTCCCGACCTCTCATTTATAATATCAAGTATATGAGAGATAACGTCTATGAGTTGAGACGGTAAAGTCACGTTTTCGTCAACATCCGTCACAAATTCACTTCTTCACACTTACACAAGGTCACTTTGTGACTTTACACTGTAACATATTAAAAGTGTACAACGTCTTATTGCAAGAATCTAAAGGGGGGAGGGGTTTACGAACTTTACTTTTTTTTGTTTTTTGTTTTTTGTTTTTTGTTTTTTTGTGTGGTTTGGTAAACATGAACAGACGATCCCGACGACATTGTTTAATGGTCTTTGACCTACCGAATCTGTTGTTTTGAACCGACAGAGTCCCACGACCTCCACAACCGTCTAATCCATAAAGCCCTACAAAAGTCCCACTCCCCTCCCAGACAAGACCGGACAGAGGAACCGAACATCTACCAAGAGAGGGGGACACGGTGAAGTGTAGGAGGGTCCAGGTGACCCAATCCCGGGTGGAAATACTGGAGTGAAATTGAGGTAATGGAGACACTTCCGGGAGATGGGTTCATTCTAGTGTCAGACTCTATAACCTCCAATTCTAAAGTTACATAGAAAAGAACCCCCCCCCACTATGTAAGTTAAATACTGTAGTAAGAATCAACACCCAGTAATATTCTATTTACTACCCGACTTGAACCGGTTGAACGACGGGACAACCAGGAACCGAATAGACGAACCCCGTCTCAAAAATGGGCACCCTAAAAGGTCGGATAGAAACCCACTCTACCGATTAGATCACTTGAGTGCAATGATCTCCTTGTCAGTAGTCAAAGTAGAAACTTATACTTCTTATCGTCAAATATCACTATATGACCTCATACCCTAATTTAGAGGATCTGTATACATCTCAAGTCCCAGTTTATTAGTAAAATCATAAAAATTAAAATCTTCCTTAATTAGGACAGGGACGGAGACAGGGGACGAAGAGGAAACCTCTACAAGGACACTCCACCAAGTCTCGATATTACATCATCTGACACCGAATCTCGTAAACTTTATCAACGAAAAATGAAAAATTACCGAAAACATTTGTAAACTATTCTCAAAATTTGTATTTGAGTCCAAATTATACAGTCCATGGTGATTACGTAATTAACGACGTGAATACAACAGTAAAAACACACCTAGAACAGTAGACACAAATTTCGGGTAGGGAATACCGAGTCGACCATTTCTTACGCGGACGTTACATCCTCTGGACCCAAGCTAGGAACCCAACCCTTCTAGGGGACCTCTTCCCTTTCCGAGGGGTGAGGTCATAAGACCGGACCTCTTAGGGTACCTGACATATCAAGTACCCCCGCGTACTGACACGCTGGAAGTGGAAGTCCCGAGACTCCCACCGGACAAATTTTATTTTTGGCTAGGCAATAGTAATCGTCAAATTCACAAACTCAGTCATAAAAGAACTAACGGCAGATATATCAGAACAAACATATCATAAAATTATAGTCATATACTAGGAATATTACGAACTAAAGTCACATACAAGTAAAAATCACAAAAAAAAAAAATTGTCATCAATTGAAATATCATACACTTCCGAAATGTAAACTTGAATCTTTTATAAAAATGGAATCTTCTGAAAAAAAAGTCAAAATATAAGTACAAGAAACATTGTACAGTAAACTTCTCCAAAAAATAAAGAACCTATAAACCTTTAAACGACCAAACCGTACACATTGGATTACCCTTTTCCACTCTACCCTCTATTTCCTTTAACTAATAAAATTTAACCCAATTATATTTCTACCCCTTCCGTGTCGTCTTTGTTTTAGTCAAGTCCAATAGTCAATAGGCCTAAAACAAAAGTAAAGGGAATGTCGAAAATCTTAGGAGACCCACGACTAAACACAGAAGGAAATTGAAATCATCTATATGGTAAGAAATAATAAAGAACCATATTCGATAATTCATGTCAACGATCATTGAGGACTCATCCACTTCCTGGAGAACAGATACAGAATCACCGTACTCTTTCGTAGAGACAGTCATAATGCCGTCTTGCTCATCGAGATCTTTGCAAACATAATAATAAAAATCAAAGATTTTCTAAACAAATAAACCCACGAGACCCAGAAACAACGACGTACGCCCGAAAGAGGTCAACGTCGCTCGTCCCCGATGAGAACCAACCCCACACGCCCGAAGAGCATCACCACCTTGTACTCGAGATCTTCACACCTGAGTCATCAACACCGAGTATCCGAATCAAAGGAACTCCGTACACCCTAGAAGGGTCTGACCCCTACCTTGGGTACAAAGGACGTAACGGTCCTAAGAATTGGTAACCTGCTGGTCCCTTCGGGATCTTTCCAAAATAAATAAAAAATTTCAAATACAAATTAACTTCCTATTAACGAAAGGTCATAACGAAACCAAAGACGACATGTAGTCGTACTTAGTCAGTATCCATTTGTATACAGGGGAAGGAGAACTTGGAGGGAGGGTGGAGGGTGGTGAAGGGTGGGGAGATCCAACAATGGATCTTTCCAAAATTTTATCTGTGAAGAGACAACACCACTATTCGATACCTTCTTTTATGTCTTCTCCTTCCCAGAATAGGGACAACATACAGTTTCTGATATAAAAATCTTATACAATAACATTGTTAAGAATATAAATAAATTACGTGCAATTTTGTCACACCAAGAAAACTCCGCCATTCATCTATCAATTAAAATAGAGAGTAGGATTGGAGACGACGACGACGATTCAACGAAATCAGCACAGGCTGAGACACGCTGGGGTATCTACCGTCGGGTGGTCCGAGGGGGCAGGGACCCCAAGAGGTCCGTTCTTGTGACCTCACCCAACGGTAAAGGAAGAGGTTACGCACTTTCACTTTTCACTTTCACTTCAACGAGTCAGCACAGACTGGGAGTCATTGGGGTACCTGACGTCGGACGGTCCGAGGAGGCAGGTACCCTAAAAGGTCCGTTCTCATGACCTCACCCCACGGTAAAGGAAGAGGGTATAATTGGAGATTTCCAGACATTTTTTGTTACCAGTCAATGTTACACACGGACAAATTCTATCTCCGTTTCCCGTAAAACCTCACACTATCTCTTTACTCGGAGAATACGTGTATAAGTACGTTTTTATAATAACACCATCTCACGGTAGAGGAAACCGGACCTTACCTCACCAGTTAACTTACTGGAAAACCCGAATAAAGACTCTAATTTTACGTGTGTGTATATTTAACCGAATAACTTCATCCAATGACATCTATAAATCAATAAATACGTATAAATAATTTAAGGAAAAGAAACTTCTTTAAGGACGAAGTAACACCTTTGAGAGCTTTACACGATTAATTAAGACACGGACGTCGTTAGTATAGGAACTTACTGTGTACCTAGAACCCAAAATTACAACATATAAATACGTTCGTGAAGTACGTACACCTTCCTTCCACCTCTCAAAACATATCCACAAGTTACCATATATATAAAATTACTGCAAAAACTGTCATACAGTAGGAAAGAGGTCACCCTTATTTATGTCACTACTCAAAATAACAAATAGGACTCGTACCTGTTTAGTATAGTTAAGAGTAAACCTTCGTAACGAAGTAACTACAAAAAGGGTACGAACACCTCCATTTTTAAGAAATCACATTACAAGAGTAAATTATAAATTATACTCAGGGTCTAACGGCACCCTTAACTAATAAAGGAAACAAAGATCAACACATCTATAAAAAAACTTCGACTCTCTTCATGTCCTTCGTTGAAGTTCGACAATGTAACCCTCTTAATCAACTCAAAGAGTGTTCACAAACATGACTAGACTAATCAGTCTAAAGAACCTACCGTTCCCTCTCTGTGAAATATCAGTCTCCACCTTACTCTTCATTTTTCCCTTTAAAAAAAGTAAGTGACGTATCCATCATGAGTCAGGGGTAACAAGGACTATTCCAAGAATTTCTCGATCCTTTCACAAAGTAAAAACGAAGTCCTGTCGATCAACGAGGTTCATTGACAAAGAGTCAGGCAACTTCATTAGGATGTTTGTTCCAAACTAACATAACTAAATTGTAACACTCATCTCGTCTGTAGGAACGACCAGAGTCAACCCCAGTCCTAGAACCTTCCCTTTGGGGAGTGTAGGTTGGGAAAACACCAACTGATAGTCGGATTCATTTGTACGACAAGAAGTAAGTTGGAGTACTAGACACATTAACGACCGGAATAAAAGGATCGTTTGCCACGGAACCTCACTCCTAACCTATCTTACTGTCTCTCCTACCCAACCCTGGTAGAACGAGTCTAACAGAAATAAACTCCATCCTACGAAGTGTCTAGAAACCAGGTCGTTCTTGCCCAAAGACGAGAGAATTAAAAGTAAAGGCCTACACTTTCACCAAAAAAATCCCCAACATACCCTCTACCTTTAAATCTTTCATCCCTCCTAATTTACCTTGGTAGAAATAAACTATGGGAGTACCTAAACGTATGATCTCAATTAATAAAGAACACCTATAAGTCACGTCGAAAAACACAGACATTAATCGTTTATACATGCATAGAGGGACATAGTCTTGCGGGTTGATTTACCTAATTGACGTATTAGTTTCCATCAATTTATGCACCCAGACCTTGAAACAAAACGGACATAAATCGTTCATAAAATTCTCATAAATCGACTGACTTACTTCACCCATTTATTTGCACGAAAAACAGATTTATGCCTATCATCATTTAAGTAATAACCATCCACTATAGAACATATATTATATAGGAAAACTTGGACTCAAACCCATCCTTTTTGATTTATTGTGAACAATGGTCTATATAAACTAAATTAAGAAACTTGATTAAAATTTGACATGGAGTTCCTATGGAGTCGCTACAACTAAACCCTAAAAAACTCCCTCAACATATTGTCCGATACGTACCCATGTCTGGTAATCACGACCGAGGACTGACATAATATTCCTAATTTTCGTTTGGAAACGTACACTACAAAACATATAAACCGAATTTTTTTGGGTCTTCGAAAATCTCCAACACTCTATACCCAACAAAAACAAGCTCATTCTCAATCCAGTTATTCCGTAAATGGTTGTACTTTACAAAAAAAGGAGGGAGAAAGAACCATAATTGTCTTTCCACTTACCTGTTTTATCGATAATTTCCTAAATTAAATTTTTTTACATCGTCGTTTTGGTTTGTGAGACCGACAGGTACAATGAAATTCGAAGCATAAAGTTTTGATGTAAGTTCGAAATCTATATTTGAGAGGTCATCGACTCACCATAATTGGTCACGAAAAGAAGAAACGAAATAGGATAACACAGTCGTCCCTACGACGTCGTCAAGAAAAACTAGATTTTTGTTGAAACAAGACCTTGAGTTTTTCTTTTTACAGGATTAGACGACGATTTTAAAATGAACTGTCTCTCCAGTCAGTCTGTTACCTTATTGAACGACTCCCTCAAGTCTCTCTTAGAAAGTGACCTCTACAAGGTCTCAACTGATCTTACTCGGTGAACCTTGACTTCTAGTTCGACCTTTTTAGGAGGTCCTACTCTATTGAGGAGACTTGATTTTAAAAATTTCCTTAATTTTCGTAGACATAATGTTCAAAACTCTTTTATAACGGCTTTTATTAAAAAAGTCTTAAATCAAAAAGTCCATACAAAATTCGAGACGTTTGTAGAAAGTATCTTCTCTTTAAGTAATTACCTTCTATAAAAATTTTTCCATATATCAAAATCTAGTATTTAGCGACAGAGTAGAACTTACGAAAATCTTCAAGGACTAATCTAGGAGATGAAAACATGCGAGCACACAGTATTCTCCGTCGGACGTCCCCACTCGACCCTAATGCTCCCGACTTAATAGTGTCTCGACCCGCCACCGACCGGTCTGCCGGTCTCAGTAGGAATTACAGACATCTCACTACGATCTCTAGACCTAAACCAACGAACAACATAGAGAGACGAATCCGGTCGTCGTCCACGGTCCTCCCTCCGACAATCGAGACCCCGTCCGATCTAGAAAAGGAGGAGGTGTCCAAGGGACAAGTGATTATACTTTCCTTTTCTCGACCCGACGACCCCAAAACGACAACAGGTTAGAGGAATCGGTTTTCCATGGGTGCCATCTCCCAAAACTTGTATCGTTACTGGGGATTCCCCATTTTTGTTGTTAAAATTCAGAAAACTTAAAAGTAACTCTAAAACAAGGACCAAAGAATCCCAAACTTTCTTCTCTAAGACACAACTCTCTCGTTCCTGACATCCCCACCCCTAACTCTGTCCCCACCCCAACTTCTGACACAAATCTTAAAGTTGTCTACATCAAATTTTTTTAATGAGGAGACCTACGACGATATACCAATGTATTCAAGTTTTTACAGGGACCTAATTAATGTAATTGTGAAATCCAGTAACCCCATGTTCACCACATACAGTCTTGTCAAAACAAGAAAAATGAAGGATTATCGGTTAAATTAAAGTGACCACTACGTCATCTTTACACGGGTCACAATTAAAAGGTCCAAGAGATTTCGTACCGATCACGTTTCTATCACAGGAAAAGTTACTATTCAGTCAACACACAAATCCAGTGACTTGTACTCCGACCCTCCACCCATAAAATTACATCCCGGTCACAATTGTTTTCACAAGGAGGAACACAAAGGAGACTTTATCTTTCCTTGTTGGTACTTGAATCCAATTATTGTGACTTAATCAATTTTTACAATTTTCAACAAACATGACCGTCACCAAAGAATAAAAGAGAACAATACATTACCGGTTTAATTCGTAAATTGGTATCTGAGAAGTCTAAGACAAGTGACTCTCCGTCACTAGTTCAGTCTATGAACTATGTCGGGAGAGTTAGATAGGACAGGGAAACGGGTTCCTCCCCTATGAATAATTCCAAGTCAAGTCAAGTCAGTGAGTCAACACAGACTGAGAAACGCTGGGGTACTTAGCGTCGTACGGTCCGGTAGGACAGGTAGTGGTTGAGGGCCTCAAGAGGGTTTGAGTACACGTAGCTCAGCCACTACGGTAGGTCAGTAGAGTAGGAGAGCAGGGGAAGAGGAGGACGGGGGTCAGGGAGGGTTGTAGTCCCAGAAAAGGTCACTCAGTTGAGAAGTGTACTCCACCGGTTTCATGACCTCAAAGTCTGAGTCGTAGTCAGGAAGGTTACTTGTGGGTCCTGACCAAAGGAAATCCTACCTGATCAACCTAGAGGAACGTCAGGTCCCCTGAGTGTTCTCAGAAGAGGTCGTGGTGTCAAGTTTACGTAGTTAAGAAACCGCGAGTCGAAAGAAGTGTCAGGTCGAGAGTGTAGGTATGTACTGGTGACCTTTTTGGTATCGGAACTGATCTGCCTAGAAACAACCGTTTCATTACAGAGACGAAAACTTATACGACAGATCCACCCAGTATTGAAAGGAAGGTTCCTCATTCGTAGAAAATTGAAGTACCGACGTCAGTGGTAGACGTCACTAAAACCTCGGGTTTTTTCATTACCCACTAAGTCGTAGTGGGTCGACTTAGGGAAACAACGTTGACTACTTGGATACAACTGTAGAGCATAATATGGGGTTTGGGCATCAAATACAATCGCAAGTGAGAACCACACCATGAAGGACACCCAAACCTGTTTACGTTGTTGTAAACAGGTAGTGATATTATATGTCTCATAAAAGTAACGGGATTTTAAAATACACGAGACGGAAAAATAGGGTAAGAGATGGAGTCGACGACCCTTGAGGGGTAGGAAAACGACAGGGTATCAAAACTCAAAAGATCTTACAGTATATCAACCTTAGTATGTCTAACCTCAGAAAAGTCCAACCTAACTCGGTGGTCCCTTTGGGGAAACTGAAGTATCATGAGGAAATTCCAAAGAGGTACAGAAAAGTACCGTACTATTGAGTAAAGAAAAATCAAGACTTGTTTTAACTTAACAAACTCTACAACTTTTTTACAGAATGTTTTCAGATTTCTTATACGACTTTAAGTTGGAACTCATGGTGTTGGTTTGATCTATTGTTTGACTACGACCCAAAATTAACTCCTCATTATACTATAATCTGACCAGGGGATTCGTAAAGACCCGGAGAGAAGGAAGGAAGGTGTTCCTTCAGATTCCAGTCTAAATCTGAACTGGACAAATTCATGTTCGGATCAACGCAACTATCCGACTTAAGACTTTGTCAAGTATAACCCGTCCTGATCACTGACGACTTTAACCTCCTTTGAAAAGTAATAGTATGGTACCTCACTTTCACTTTCACAATCAGCGGGTCAGCACAGACTTAGGAACACTGGAGCACCTGACATCGGGCGGTCCCAAGAGACAGACACCTTCAAAGATCCGTCCTTATGACCTCACCTAACGGTAAGGGAAGAGGTCCCCTAGCAGGGCTGAATCCCCGACTTGGAACAGAGTCGTAACGTCCACCTAAGAAATGACAGACTCGGTGGTCCTTGAGTATCGTACCGTTCCTGGGTGGTAAGGTGTGACTAGAGAACTCGTTTACAAACGAGTCAATTTCTCAAATGGAACCGGACCACAAACAAGTATACTTATAGGTACATACACGACGTTCATTAAGGAACAATATCGTCAATATTAGTTCTTCGATAACCGGAAGGAATCTAATACGAAGATAAGAAAATAAACCATCAAATAATATAGTAACTTTTAATATTTCGTATTTCTTTCAAGATTACTTCATCCTTCACACCACTGCACCACTTTGCTCGGGGAAAATCAAAAGAAAATCCGAAGTAAGAATCCACATCTAAAACAAGAACCTAAACTTTCGTCACTTTGACGTCTCATTACCTTCATTAAGAGAACATTTTTTACACGTAGTCTCGATGAAGTATCAAATTTTCTTTACGTAAATAACAAGAACAATACACAATTAGACATAATTTATACAGTAGTAGTACTGAAAAAAGAAATTTTATTTTTAGTAATCATGAAACATGGTTGATGTCGTAAACGACTTATAGTCCTAATAATTTTCTTTATTAGATAGAAAATTTGTTCAATTGGAGTCACATATAATACTCTTTCAGTGTTGGTTTAACCTCATATACCACAACCCTTACTTGAACACCATTTTTCCTTTTTTTTGAGGAATTTAACATGAAAGACTACTTTCTTAGAACAGACACCAAATCTGAGGGAGGGTTAAATTATTGTAATTTTCGGAATTTATTTTGACACGTACGATAAGAGACACAAAACTTTATAGTCATTTATTGAATCTAAACGGTCAAAATCGGTGTTAATGCTGTATATATTTCGACTGAAACTGTCATCAAAACGCCAAAGGACGAGAATGTCTCAGAAGTGTACAACGAGGATCACACGTACAAAGAGAGGGGCGACGAGGACGGTAACGACACTACACGAAGTATACACGGACTACGCACACTCTAGAAATAAGATTGGAAAAAGATGTTCTATTTATGAGTGAAGATACACCTAATGTGGGGGTGGGAACCTCACCCTTTTTCATAGAACAACTATTAAGTTCAGGTTCCGTTAAACTTACATGTTAACACTAAATCAAAACAAAGACACATCTAACCATAGATAAACCATGATCCACGTCTAAGGTATCAAAAACGGTTTTTATACCAACGGAACAAATCATAAATTCGTAAATTAGTAACTCAATTAGATTCCGACAATTCTACAAACAATTATATGGGTATTAAAGTCCTGTTCGAGATAATCGATAACTAATGTCTTAGACCGTATAAAAAACTCTTTAATTATATATCGGAAAACTTTTTGTTTACCGGAACTGTTTTCGTAGCATTTCAGTACGGCAGAGTACATGTCAACCCGAAAAGAAACCCAACTCTGAAGATGAAAATATAAGAGAGTGGCCAAAACTGAAGGGATTCTCCGTGAGTGTCTACGCGGAAGGAGACACAAAGGGCGACGCACGTAACACACGAGTTAATGGGTCAGTACGGGTTAAGAAAACGTCGGGGTACCTGACATGCATCGAGTGGTCCGAAGAGACGGGTACCTCAAAAGGTCCGTTCTTACGACCTCAGCCCACGGTAAAGGATGGGGTCCCCTAGAAGGTCTCGGTCCCTGACTTGGTAGAGAAGACAGAGGACGTAACCGTCTGCCTAAAAAAATAGTGATCACGGTGGACTCTTTGGGGAAAAGGACCAAACAAATTGTCTTCTTCTGACATCCCACCTTGGTATTCAATAAAAGAATTACCACAATGTAGAAGGACCACATTGATCAAAGGACTCAGAGGTCGATATTTAAAAAGTATACACACCACGTCGGAAAAATAGAGTCTCATACATACTAATTTTAAAAAACATCTAACACTAAACGTTTTCAACATTATCTCCTCATTTTTTTTCAAAAGGTAACACGTAATTGAAAAAAAATTTCGATCTGACTGACCGTTCAAACTTACAGTGTATCGAGTCAGAGACTTGGACATTAACTAGTCGAGTCGACTCGAGACCTGATCAAATTACTTCAGTCTATTATAATATAAGATTTCTCTTAATTGTAGACTTTACATCGACGTACTAATACCGTAGTCATCCTTACGTATTACTAAGTTAGTAAATACGACATAAGAAGATCTCTAATCAAAGAAGTACAGTAAACCTAACATGCACGCAACTTAAAAGAATGTACCGAAGGGAAAACGTGTCACGAAGATCCTAAGAATCCTTAATACTAATCTACTCTCTGGTTTCACGATAAGAGGTCTAGTACAAGTAAAGACAAAAACAAATTAAAATGAACGATTCAAAATAAACGTCTTTCCAACGAAAATTTTACTTCACTACCCTGGTCTACGGTACTAGGATCAAAAGACTTACAACTCAAAATTCGGTTGAAAAAGTGAGAGGAGAAAGTGAAAATAGTTCTCCGAGAAATCAAGAAGTGAAAGACGGTACTCACACCACAGTAGACGTATAGAGTCCAATAACTATAAAGAGGGCCGTTAGAACTAAGGTCGAACATGAAGTAGGTCAGGTCGCAAAGAGGACTACATGAGACGTATCTTCAGTTTATGTGTCCCACTGTCATATGTCGGAACTGCGTGAGGAAGTACCGTAGTGAAGTGTAGTGTAGTGAAGTACCGTTTATCTACCCCTTTGTTACCTTTGTCACTGTCTGAAATAAAAAAACCCGAGGTTTTAGTGTCGTCTACCACTGACGTCGGTACTTTAATTTTCTACGAACGAGGAACTTTCTTTTCAATACTGGTCGGATCTAGTCGGGACCCTAAAGAAACCTTCCTTACTACGATTTCGACTTTGAGGTCATGAAACCGGTGGAGTACACTTCTCAACTGAGTAACCTTTTCTGACTACGACCCTCCCTAACCCCCGTACTCCTCTTCCCCTGCTGTCTCCTACTTTACCGACCTACCGTAGTGACTGAGCTACCTGCACTCAGACTCACTTGAGGCCCTCAACCACTACCCGTCCCTCCGGACCACACGACGTCAAGTACCCCAGTGCTTCTCAGCCTGTGTTGACTCGCTGACTTGACTTGACTCTGTCGTATAACTTTTCGTCTCTGTAATGAAACGGTCGTTTCCAGGTAGATCAGTTTCGTTACCAAAAAAGGTCATCAGTACATACCTACACTTTCAACCTGATATTTCTTTCGACTCGTGACTTCTCAACTACGAAAACTTGACACCACGACCTCTTCTAAGAACTCTCAGGGAACCTGACGTTCCTCTAGGTTGGTCAGATAGGATTTCCTCTAGTCAGGACTTATAACTAACCTTCCTGAATACAACTTCAACTTTGAGGTTATGAAACCGGTGGACTACCCTTCTTGACTGAGTGAACTTTTCTGGGACTACGAACCTTTTTAACTTCCGTCCTCTTCCCCTGCTACTCTACCAGTCTACCGTAGTGGCTGAGTTACCTCTACTCAAACTCACTTGAGGCCCTCAACCACTACCTGTCCCTTCGGACGACACGACGTCAGGTACCCAGCGTTTCTCAACCTGTGTGACTCGGTGACTTGACGAAAATTTTACACACTCTTATATTCTCCTGAATATATCTGATGAAAGAGAACCTATTACGATTCAGGGGGTTACAAAAACCGGGGATCACTGAATTATGGGGTTTCTTTACTGAATTTCTTTACAAAAAGGTGACACACTACCCGGTCAAAAAAAAAAAAAGGAAGTTTTAAAGTTAAATAACGTCTTGATATCAAGTATTTTATTTTAACCCTCTTAATTTTAACGATTTTTCAAAGACTTTCGAACGAGAGTGGAAGACATGAAAAGAGTAACACCCGATCACTGTGCGTGAAACATCCGACTACCATCAGACACCTGGTGGGAAACTCATCACCCGAATTTGACGCATCTGGAAACAATAAAGTGAATTCGACAGCCCTCAGTCACCAAGGTCCCATCTCAGTCGTCGAGACGTCACACGAATAGGATTGGTGATGCTAATATTTTACGGATGACACCGACGTTCATAGGGGGAAGTGCACTTCTGTAAACTTCTTCGTTACTTTCTCCTTCTCTTTTTTCCTTAAAGAGGAAGAAGAGAAAATATATTAATCTCTTATTCCGAAAAGGTTCAATTGAGGAGACGGTGGAGGGTGGAGGTCTTTGAAGGGAAATACAGAGTAAACGGTCTTGACTCAATGTATCGGTGGAGATGTGGTCAACAACCGTCTCTCCTCGTCACCTACGGCATATCAGGATCTGGTCAGAACTAAAAGAGGGGACCACGATACCGACGCCGGTGTCCCCTTTTTTTCGCCTAAAACACTCAATACTCCTTCCTCCATACTAACCCATACGATGATCATCATAGACGGTGAGACTCCTCTCTCTCCAGTCGCACTCTCAGTCCGTACCTTAAATTATCGAATGAAGAACATAATATCAATTGTTTCCGTATCCTTCCACTCTCCTTTTATTATTTACGGAGACTCTGGGTCACAGGAACTATGACCCAATACCCCGGGAGAACCACTCAGACCTTAAACGATACCCGTAACGACGACATTTTATGAATGGCGACGGATCTCACATAAAATAAACTCATACTAAGTCATTGGTTGTTCTGAACTTTTTTATATTTTATATAAGAACAAACAACTAGATTGGAAATAACATATTAATAAAAATATATAAAGTAAAAATCTTTGAGGTGTCATATATAAAATTCGTCACTAATTAAAACTACTAAGAAAAAAAAAGACTAATGAACACCTCAACACAATCTTTTCACTTTTCTAAACCGTACAATTATGTACAAGGTAAGTAGTAGAAACCCTACGGAGAGTACTATGAAGTGAACTTGTTGGTCCGAAACATCAAACAATACAATGACGAACGTAAATCGCGAGTAAGAATAAAAATCTATTCTGTCTTCGTCCTTTAAAATTTTTTATGGTACGTGGACGATCCACATCGACGAGTATTATCGTTCTTAGCGAAATCAAGGAAGACATAAGAACAGGGTCGACTTGTGTATGTTCGAAACGAAAAGACCTCAGTGTTATTAATCATTAAAACTCACTCTTTAAACGCGTATACTCAAAACTTACACAAGGGTCAATTGTCCACAAATTACTTATGCAAGACGGAAACTTCTGGTACCCAGACTCTCGGCCCTTGCGAACCAAGAGGGAGACTGAGGCAATGACTGATGAATGTACTACACGTACGAGACGGCGAAGTAAACACAGGCTGAGAAAAACCAGGACGCCTGACATCGGACGGTCCGAGGAGACAGGGACGCTAGGACGTCCGTGCTTATGACCTCAGTTAACGGTACGGGAGGAACTCCCCTAAAAGTCTGAGTCCCTAACTTGGGCACAGAGGACCAGAGGACGTCATGTCTACCTAAGAAATGGTGACTCGGTGGCCCCTGCGGGTGAATGTACTACACTTCTTCCGTAAAGGGATTAAACTCTCTACCAACGGAAAAGACATTATGGATAAGACAATAAGAGAGAGTAACCGGACAACACACCTTACCTAATCTAATACTTAGGAGATTATTTTCTAAAGTGTTTACATCAACTGTACAGAATAATAGTAACTATCAAAATGCCTCATTAGTCTATCAATTTTCCATGGGTTTCGTGGTCTTCATACCGACTTCCTTGTGATAGTCTATTTAAATTAAAAACTATTAAGCGTTTCGTCACAGTAAAATGGGCAAATTGTGTACGTATCAGCACCATAAGAACTCAAGAGCTATTAGGCTCTAATACTCGTAGTGGTATGTCTTATCGTCTTCAATAAGATTTAAGTCAAAAAGGAAACTTTGTCAAATTTGATAAAACTATCAAGGAGGGTGGTATCTTGGAATTTTCATTGGTGGTATTATGGAATTTTCATTTGGATCCTCACTGAAATCAGTCTACCGTCTCGTACGTCGAAACTCGCGAGCAGGGAGACGTCTTCGTCACTTGTCTTCCTCTTTGACAGTCTCGAAGGAAACAGTCGTAGACCTCTCGTCAGTCTCTCCCAATGTCATTGGTCCGTCTGTAAAAGTAGAGACGTTTAATCTGACGCACACGAAATCGCTAGTGGAGGGATCGTTGGGTTGGAAGGGGGAAGGGAGGGTCGGGAGTCGTTGGTGATTAGACGAAAGACAGAGATATCTAAAAGGAGAAGACCTATCAAGTATCTTTACTTTATTCTACTCCGTCCCAGAAAACACTGACCGAAGAAAGTGAAGTATGTGACAAATGTCTCGGGCAGGATATTACTGTACGGAACTACAAACGAAAAACACCGGTCTATAAGGTAAAATACCTATATGACACAAAACAATTAGAAGTCGAAAGTAAAAAAAACACACACTTTAATTTACATGTATCGTATGTACACATTATAACATGTGGTGACTACCCATGTAGAGTCACTTGACAGTGTATCACTTAAGAACACATGGGTGACGGGTCTTGTGTCTTATCCTGTGAGACGTAGGATCTCTGTGAAACATGGGGTCGAGTTCAGACTGAAAAAACCAGTCATAACCCTCTACATACGTGTAACGACCCATATCAAAATTAAGTAGGTAAAAGTAATAATATAAAATAAGGTAAGATTCTCACACGGTCATATAAGTAGGTAAGACGACAACTATCTGGAAACCCAACAAGTGACACTTGTAAACACATGTATACATGGACTCGTATACAAAGATAACCCATATATTGAACCCCACAAATTCTATATCTAAAGATATGAACAGATAAAATTATCTACTGTCTGAAAAAGTCTTCACAAGTCTACTCAAAAACTAACAAAGTGTAAGAACGGTTGTGAACCATAACACCAAGAAAAATTATTAATAGGTACGAGAACTATAAGACTATAATAACATCACAATTGAATTTTAAGGAACTAATGACGTAATAAAAAGTATAAAATTTTTATAAAAGAACCGGGAACAGGGAAAAAGAAAACCAAACAGAAAAAGAGTAACTAAATAACCCCAAGAATATGTAATACGTATAATCGTGATTCAATACACACGATGTCTATCAAAAAGAATTAAATATCAAATTAAAAAATAAACCAACCCAGAAAGTCACTACTCTACAAGAATTAAACCTACATATGGTCACCTCATTAAGACATACCAATCACGAAACCCCTAAGACTCTTTAGAAGTCTCGAGTACTTTTGTTGAAAAGAATGTAATTGGCAAATCCTCGGTACGACAAAACGGAAAATATCAACTCAACATCAGGTGGACTTATATTAAAGATACATACTTCACTCCATCCGTAAAGTTCTTAGACAGCGTGACAGAAGGTTTCACTGACACGGAACAACGTAAGAGTGGTCGGGACTACGAGGCGTAGAACGGTCGTAAACCATAACAGTCACAAATCCTAAAATCGGTAACATCACTTATACCATTACCGTAGAATAACAGTGACATTAACGTAAAGGGATTAATGTATAGTACAAGAACCACACAAAACTTATTATCAAGAAATAGTCTATATCTTTATGTATAGAATTTATAGTCTATATAACTACAGAAAACGTTTGTAAAAGAAAGTCAGATACCGAGCAGAGTAAAAAACCTATAAAAACGTAAAATTATACCATTTTCCGTTTTTTATTCTTATCTTAATATTTAGTGGAAACATTAACACTACATCCCAAAGGGTCCACCGTGTCACAATTTCTTACACGGATGGTTCCGTCCTCTACTTTCACTACACCCAAACTAGGGACCTAGTCCTTCTAGGGGACCTCATCCTTTATCGTTAGACGAGATAATCAGAACGGACCTTCTAGGGTACCTGTCTCCTCGGACCACCCGATGTCCGACACCCCAACGTTTCTCACTCAGTACTGACTCGTGTGCGTGTGTGGGTACTACATCGAGGTCGTCAATGGTTAACCGTAAGTCAAAATAAATTGCATATAGAGAAGTCAAGTCAGTGAGTCAACTCAGGTCGAAAAACGCTGGGGTACCTGACATCGTGTGGTCTGAAGGGCCAGGTAGTGGTTGAGGGTCTCGAACGAGTTTGAGTCACAGGTAACTCAACCACTACGGTAGGTTGGTAGAGTGGGAGACAGTAGGGAAAGAGGAGGACAGAAGTCAGAAAGGATCGTCAGAAAAGGTCACTCAGGTAAGAAACGTAACCCACCGGTTTCCTAACCTCAAAGTCGAAGTCGTAGTCAGGAAGGTTACTTATAAGTCTTGACTAAAGGAAATGCTACCTGACCAACCTAGAGGAACACCAGGTTCCCTGAGAGTTCTTAGAAGAGGTTGTGGTGTCAAGTTTTCGAAGTTAAGAAGTCGTGGGTCGAAAGAAATACCAGATTGAGAGTGTAGGTATGTACTGATGGTCTTTTTGGTATCGAAACTGATCTACCTGGAAACAGCCGTTTCATTACAGAGACGAAAAGTTATACGACAGATCCAACCAGCATCGAAAAGAAGGTTCCTCGTTCGTACAAAATTAAAGTACCGACGTCAGTGGTAGACGTCACTAAAACCTCGGGTTCTTTTATTTCAGACAGTGACAAAGGTAACAAAGGGGTAGATAAACGGTACTCACTACCCTACGGTACTAGAATAAAAAAACTTACAACTCAAAGTTCGGTTGAAAAAGTGAGAGGAGAAAGTGAAACTAGTTCTCGGAGAAATCAAGGAGAAACGAAAGACGGTATTCCCACCACAGTAGACGAATAGACTCTAATAACCATAAAGAGGGTCGTTAGAACTAAGGTCGAACACGAAACAGGTTGGGCTGTAAAACGTAATACAAGAGACGTATATTCAATTTATTCACCACTGTATATGTCGGAACTACATGAGGAAAGGGATAAACCTTGGTCATATAAGAAGGTACAGACCAAGATTGACAACGAAGAACTGGACGTATGTCTAAAGAATCCTCCGTCCAGTCCACCAGACCATAAGGGTAGAGAACTTCTTAAAAGGTGTCAAACAACACTAGGTATGTCACTTTCTGAAATCGCATCAGTCCCTTTTCTTCATCTGCAAAAAGACTTTATATCTAGAAAAAAAGGTACTAGGTCGCCTACAACCGTTAAACTAGAGACCAAGGAGACGGAAAAGATTTAGATCCAACTTGTAAACCTTCAAGTGATAAGTACATGACAACTTCGGACCGTACCTCTTAAAACTTGTAATGAAACGATCGCACACTTTACTCATGTTAACACACCATCAAACTCGTAAGAAACCGTAACGGAAAGAAACCCTAACCTTACTTTTGACTGGAAAAGGTCAGGACACCGGTGACGACGTAAAAGGTTTAAATGACCGTATAACTCACGTCGCGAAAGTGTCGTAGTAGAAAATCCTAAACTTTACAGAGTCGACCTTAAGGTAGTGGAGGTGATAGAAACAAGCATCACTACGAAGGATTCCGGGTGAACTAAAGTATAAGGTCGTACAGACCGAGATCCACTCACTAGTGTGATAGCACCAATAGACCCAGTACTTCTAGAAAAAAACATATCAAAAAGACACATAAGAACGGTGGAGAAGTATTATAGAAGACGAATGGTAAAAACAGGAAATAACACGGACAGAAACGTACTTTACAAGGGAACCATAGAGATTAAAAGAACGTCTCTAAAGATCAAAAAGGGTAAGAACAACAAAAGGAGATAAAGAAACGTGACTAGTGAATCCTTCCGATAGAACAATAAACAACCTTAAGAGGAAACGGAAAACGAACAGAAGAAAAGAGTCGATAAAAATCTGGAAGAGTCTGTTTGGAAAACGGAAACAAAGAACCCCTACCAGAACTAGTGACGGAGGACATGTTACAGTACTTGGAGGTAGGTATCAAGAAGTTCGTGAGAGAGTCTAGATTAGGGAACTTACACAAACAGTGAAGGTGACATATCAACATTGCCTAAACTAAATCCAGTATGGACTTACCAGATCACCAAAGGGGTCAAAGAAGTTAAATTCGGACTTAAACCATTATTCCTCAAGTACTAGACTCGGTGTCAGTCAAGGACCAGAACAAGAACGACTGACATATATCGAAGAGGTAGAAACCGACGTTTCTTATATTAGTCCGACTAAAACAAGAGCTGGTAGACCACTACAAGTACACATCTCAGTAGAGAACACAACAACCTTCTCCTAAAAACGACACTGGTCCCGTAACAGAACCGTTTTGAGACAATCAGAAACGGGACAAAGTAAAACATGAGGTTGTGGTTTGAACGGACAATGATGTCAAGTGAGAACTGAAGGATGAATTGTAAGGTCAGGGGATACTACCTTTCCTATAGAAAAACCCCACAATCAAGATCTTCCAGAACATCCAGAAGTATCTTGGTAAGTTGAAGTCGAAGAAACCGTAATCACTAACCCCGTATCTGAACCTAATGACACTGTGACTTACCAAACGGAACCTTTGTCTAGTAAGACAACAAAAACTCTAACGCGGGTTCTTGACGTAAAGTCTGAGAAGACAACTAACACTACCGATGAGGCAAAGAGGATTAACTAAGAACGGGCATCATCTTTTACATCACCAGTAGACTTAATTTGAACGGACAACGTCAGGTAAAATCAAGTGACTCAGGATTTTACAGTCACAAGTGAAAACGGTAGAGGATAAACTGGCGAAGGTTAAATGGAACTAAATACCTGGATTGCAAGACAAGGTCCAAGGATTCGTTACAACGAGAAATGTCGTAACCTGAAATGAAGGTAATGGTTAGTGTAGGTGTTGACCCGCACAAAAACGAAACCGAGTCGGAGAAGTAAGAAAGACCTCAAAACAGAGGTGAGAAGAGGTGAGAAGAGGTCATCGTGTAACCTGTGGATGACTGGACACCTCAAATAGAAAGTCACAGTATAGAAAAACGGAAAAGTATGACAAGTACCCCGAGAGTTCCGTTCTTATGACTTTACTAAACGGTAAGGGAAGAGGTCCCCGAGAAGGACTGGGTCCCTAACTTGGACACAGAGGGTGTAACGTCCACCTGAGACATAGACCTAAATGTATTAAATTTTATACATTTAATTATGAACTTTATTCGGTCAGTTTACTCTAACTAGATTAGAATTGGCAATACGGACTACCTGTATCTTCACGGATAATAGAAACGTATCAAACTCATTTTAAAGAAAGATTAAAATAAGACGTTAAAGGGGGAGACAAACTTTCTTTTGATTATAAGTGTAACATTTTTAAGTTTGTCAAAGTTTACTAAATGCCACTCTTCATTTAGTAAAATGGGAACAAGTCAAGGAAATAGGATGCCGTCGGAAAACAGTCGGAGAAAACTACCACCCACCCGGAGGAAGGTGTGACACGTCTCGAAGTGTCACTGTGTAAGTGTGTCACGCACAAACCCACACACGACGAAGGACACCACGTGGAATGTCCAACGAGGTATAGTGACCTACTTTAATACAGTAAGAAAACCGATCGAGGTGTAAGCAGAGTTCTTTATGTCATATAAAATCAGAGAAGTATCAGTCCAAAAAAGGGTTAGAATAAAATTGATAAATAAATCAGTAAATAAATGAAATTTGTCACGACGTCTTTTGGAACATTAAGTAAAGAAAGACTTTTACACACTTCTAAAGAAGGGTACGAATAGGAACTATGAATTTTACATAAATATGAAACAAGACTTATTTAACGTATCGGCTGACGGAAAAACCACGAAGACTCTACGTTTAATGGTAAATTTTTAAAATGAGTGAAGCTATCCGAAAATCTTCTATGGACAAAAGTCCTTTTAGAGTCCCCTTTCATTAGAAGGTTCATCTCAAATGCATTTTAGGAAAATAGATCTTTCAGTTACATTTTAAATATTAGAGTTTATTATCCGTTATAACTTACAAACGTCAAAATGAGAATTTAACTAAATTTGAGGGATTCGTCTCATATATATGATAAGGACATGAAAAAGAAGGTAAACACAAAACATCCCTGACCTATTAGACAAACAATGATCACAAACACTATTATCCTAATAATTGAGTAACTCGTCTGAATAAGGTACGTCACAAGGTACGAAACCTTTATGTCGTCACTTGTGTCAAGACGTATCTTGAAAATAAAAACAACGTTCACCACCACTCTCTTCTTATTTCATTAATTTGAATATCATCATTTATTACTCATATATTACTATTTGGGTAACACTAATCATGATCTCTCTTTTTATTTTGTACGTCCTTCTGATCTCTGAGGACTCCAAACCCCGTGTACCCAATATAAAATTTTATCCTACACGGAGTCTCTTCCCAGATGTTCCGACTGAACCCAAAGAAAATGTTTTTAACTTTCGTGAGTGTCCAGGAACCCAATCAATGACCTGTCTGGATGATCGATCCCGGAAATTGTTTTAACGTCTTCTAATTTCACTGAAATTAGAGGCTACGATATGTAGTTTGGTTAATTGAACATTGTGACTACGACAACTCCCAAATAGAACTAAAAAAAAAAAAAACAGGAATCATTTAGACTGAAAAACTGAAATCGCAAATATGAAGATTTAAACCGTCCATTCCAATTAGGGACGACTTCCATTTTCATCTTAGTCAAACCTTAGACTTATACTCTATACAATAATTTTCTTAAAATTGTTATAGTCATTTTTAAGATTTCGTTTTAAAACGAAAAATTATAAACAACCTGGGAAGATTATAGGAACAGACTACGTAAGTACAAACATAAAGGTTATCGATATTAGTAATTAACCTAGGGTAAATGATTTGTAAAGTGTCTGTAATACAACAAACCTTCACCAAAGTATTTACCAAAATTATATTAGGACTCTAAGATCGATCAACAGAAGTCTCATTACATTTCAACCTTTTAACCGTTTTATATAATTGGTTATAGTCATCATTAAACCTCACTAACGAATATGAAGAGATTTTTCACAAGTAAAAATTTTCAACTAAACTGGTGACTAGAGGTCAAAATCTCCCAGAAATAAACATGTATTACTCTTGAAAATTCGAATCTTTTGGTAAGAACTTTCAGACGATAAATAACTTATCTCAAAATAGTCTTTATATTAATCGATATATCAACTTTTTGGCACATTAAATTTCACATTTATAAATTCGAAAGTTCAATCTCAGTCATTGTTCTTTGGTCGATTTTATGATCTTGTCAGAAAAAGGAACAAACTTCGTACTTTATAAGACCGTCCGAAAGTCTGATTATCTTGTCAAAGGTCTCTAACCTACTTTAACAATCAAAGAGTGATTACATGGTTAGAAGATCTAATGGTTTTAACAAAAGACACTTGAGACAGTAAGTCCCTGACTAGTAGAAGACTAAATTTAACGGAAGTCTGAAGATAGATGATATGTCACATTGTAAAGAACCATAACTACGGATTTCTTAAAAGGGGAAATTAAACGTCCCATTTTCCCTCAACTCTCATCCATTTTAAGTGTAATCCAGTTATCATCGATACCAAGAACTCACCCTTCCTATTTTCTGTCGAATTGTTAACTACTCCTAAATTTTTGATAGGTAACTAAAATTATATTTACCGTCGTATGAGACCATCATACTTATCATATTGATCCATCTTGACTATTTCAAAGTTTTGAATCAAACAAGTAGTCTTTATACGAAAAATCTTTATCAAAAGGTATATTCAACCTTAAACACGAGAAATAGAAGATCGACGATAATGGTTTATCATCAGGGAAACACTCCATACACCAAAAACAAGACACCTATCAGGGTCTCCCGAAATACTCCTTTAAGACTTTATTTCCCGGTCCAATTTTTTTTTGAGTTGGGGAGGGTTTTTTGTTTGAGAACCGGATGAACTTTCCCTTATTTGTTGATACCCGATGCCAAAAACGAAAAGACCTTACGGTTTAAAGTCGAGTCTCGTTTAAGAAGTCGTCTCGTTATTTGGAAACTTTTAACGAAATATTACCTTTACGACTGTCTGGTAATTGATGTCACCACGCGTACGTGACGAGACTGTATGTCTTCCAACAGGGTTCCACGAGTCACGTCATTCGGCACGACTCGTCACACGTAGGACACCTGCGGACATACCTACATACACCAAACAATGCAAACACGATAGATTAATAATTGCCTCTTCGAGTTTGTATGGTGGAAACTGTACGTCCTCTTCATGGTAAAATCTTTCTTTCACCAAATCCGAGACGAGTACGACTATCGAGTAAAATGTAAACGGTGTGACCTTTTCCGGGTCCCATTTAAATTGTACTACGTAAATTAGTGGTAAGGTTAATGTCACGGCGACTTCGTCTAGTTACAAAAGAATGATGGTTAAGTAACCTTGAAGATCCAGTATTTCATAGTAATAAGCCGTATAACCTTTCAGAGTCGGGTTACCTTTACACCTAAGACCTTAAAAAGGTTAACGAAACTTTATTATAGCCTCCGACGAACCTACATGTAAAAGGGGTACATCTTGCTTTTACCCTTAAATTTCCCTACCTATTCTGTTTCACTCTTAGGATATTACGGGGTCCCTTTCTACTTCGTCTTACAAGTGTAGATTTTCATTTTATTCCTTTTACTACTTTTTCCTACCTATGAAGGTATCGTCGGACGAATTACTGACTATAGGGATGATTATTATTCACAATGTTCTTAAACAGAACAAGAACCGATATAAGTATTCGTGGATCGTGTCATGAACCGGATATTACACCCACAGTCATTTATAAATAATCTAAATAAACATAAATAAATAAACTTTCGAAATGAACTCCGATCTAACAGTCCGTGGAACGATTTACCATATTTCCAATGATTATATACATACACATGTAAACATATGTATATTTATGTATTATATGTATTACGTATGTGTATATACACGTCGATCTTAATTAGGTATTTTCTAAAGAATTTCCGTAAAGACCCATGTTAAACTATACAACTCATGGTACTTAATTACGTTTCTAAGTTCACATAAACCTGTCTTAATACAACGGACTCTACATTCACATGTCATTTCTCTAGACTATAGTATCGATCTAATATTTACAGTCCACGAGGACATGAGATTTCAGTCACGACTAACCTGGTGCGGACAAATGAAACAAGACAAACTGATTGTTAAAAAAAGGGGATAAACAAACACCGTCAAGACTTTGAACCGAAAGACGAACCCACCCTAAAATGTTTTTGTATTCCTACGATTCCATAATCGGGTTTCTAAAACTAGGTGACCCAGACCCCATCTCTGACCCTTATATATAATATTTCTTTAAATAAAAGGAACATACGAATATATGTCGACTGGAGACTGTGGTGAAGTACCACTTGAAGTTTTACTCACCACAATTAATAGAACCTGACAAACTTAAGAGACCTTTGTCATTGGTCGTGTCATTAATTTCAGAACCAAGATCAGACCACCTTCCTACGATCGCATACAGTATGACTTCTAACAAATCCTAATCACAACTGAAAGACAGACATATAAAAAGGTCTTTCGATGGTAGTCCTGTCAAGCCCCTTCCTACACTAAAAGAAAAAAAGGACACCGTAATAAGTATCTCTATATAATAGTCTTTATGGAATAAAGAAAGACACGGAATCTTTAGTAAAATAAGGGAAGGAAATAGAAACTCAATTGGAATTTTTACAATTTCAAACTTAAGGTCGAAACAGACAATAGGTAACAATAGAGTAAGAGACTCGGAAGTAAAGAATATGTATTTTACCCCATTCTTATAAATGGATGAAATATCCAAAAAATCCTAATTTTACATATTTTTTATGGATGATCGTACACAGAACGGAAATCATTCACTAGTTGTTTACAATCTAAAATACCGTATGGACAATATACTGGATAGACACATTGAACGAGTCAGTACAGGCTGAGAAACGTTGGGGCACCTGACATCGGACGGTCCGAGGAGACAGGTACCCTAAAGGGTCTGTTCTATTGTTCACCCACCGGTAAAGGAGGAGGTCCCTTAGAAGGACTGGGTTTCCAACTTGGACACAGAGGACGTAACCTCCGTCTAAGAAATGACAGACTCGGTGGTCCCTTCGGGATACACTGGACACCATACGTCTTTCCGGTCTTCTTCATCTTTTTAATACTATCAGCTTTAAGTTTTTATACGACATATGGGTATTCGTGTCAATAATTTTTTCCATTTTATTAACATTTTATGTGTATTGTGTCTGAAGTAGAAAGATTGGTAAATTTTCACATGTTAAATCACCGTAAATCATGTAAGCGTCACCACAAGTCAGTAGTAATGAAGAATAAAGGTCTCGTGAAAGTAGTAGTGGGGTTTTCCTTTGGACGTGCGTAATTCCCCAGTGAGATAAAGGGGGAGAAGGGTCGGTAACCGTTGGTAATTATACGAAAGATAGAGACACCTAAATGGATAAAATATATTGAAGTATACTTAAACCTTAGTATGTTAAACACCGTGAAACAGAGATGAAAAAAGTGAAACATACAAAAATTTTGATTAGACAGGAGATCGTACGTAGAAGTAAAGAAAAATATCGACTTATTATCAGACAACACACCAATATACGGTATTAAACACATAGGTAAGTAGTTAACCACCTGTAAACTCAAGACTTGGACAATCACCAACACTGATGACGACTGTGTTTGTATGTACACGCTCCAAAACAAACTCGTGATAGAGTGTCAAGAAAAACCATGAACGAATACTTATCTTAAAGACCAAGTATACCACTAAGGTACTGAATTAATTCCTTGGTGGTCGGACAAAAGGTGTCACCGACATGGTAGAATATAGAATGATCGTCACGAACTCCTACTCCGAAAGTCAAAAGGTGTGGGACCAGTTTTGAACCGGCAGGATTATCTATAATTCACACAAGGGTGATACTAAAACAACAACAATCTGAATTTTTTTTTAATTAAAATCCACGTGTTATTACTGAACTAAAAATATGTAAGGTTTTACTAGTAGTGTTCAGGTCAATTGTAGACAGTGGAATGTATCGACCTTTTTTTTTTTCTTAAAAAAGAACACCACTCTTGAAAATTCTAGACGAGTCAACCGTCGAAACTTTATACACTACATAATAACAATTGGTATCAACGGTACGCTAGGTAATGTAGGAGTGCTGAATATATATTGACCTTCAAAAATGGAAAACGGGGAAAGTGAATAAACAGGGAGTGGAGACCGTTGGTGGTAAGACAAGAGACACAGATACTCGAGTTCAAAAACCAAAAATTTTTAAGATGTACATTCACTCTAGTATACCACAAATAGAAAAAAAAAAGACTGAAAGAAGTGAATCGTATGGGACTTCCAGGTAGGTATAACAACGTTTACCGTACCAAAGTAAGAAAAAATACCGACTCATTATATAAGGAGACACATACACACACACACACACACACACACACACACACACAAATGAGTAAGTAGGTAACTATCTACGCATCCAACAAAGGTATAGAACTGAAAACATTTATCGAAGTCACTTGTACCTTTACGTAAATAGAAAAACTTAATCGGAAAGATAAAAGAAGTCTATTTATGAAGTCTTTATTTTAACGACCTAGGATACCATCCAGTCACAAAATTAAAATACTCCTTTGAGGTGTGACAATAGGAATCACCAACGTTGGTTAAATATAAAGACGGTTGAGACATCCCCAAGGATAAAGAGGTGTAGGAGTGTTTGTGAATGAACAACAGAGACACTATTATCGGAAAGATCGTTCATATTTTATCACTGAGTAACACCAAAACTAAACGTAAAGGAATTACAAATCACTACACCTTGTAAAAAAAGTACATGGGTAAAGGTAGACATATACAAGGAACCTATTTACAGATAAGTCTAGAAAACGGATAAAATTCTAGTCTCAAATTTATTTTATTAATCAATGTACTTACTCGATAAATATATTGGGTGAACAAATAAGAAGGAAAACAACTCAAACTACAGTCTAACGTCTTTTAGTAACGGTTCTAGATATAAGGATGGATACAAAAGAAGATCCTCAAAATTCCAAAGTCCTGAATGTACGTTCAGATGAAACGGGTGAACCAACTCTTAAAAATAGTAACCACCGACGACTTAAAACAGTTCACGAAAAAGACGGAGACGACTTTACCAGTATATTAAAAACAGAAAGTAAAACAATTTTGACACATAGTGCAACTAAACGTCTAGAATTTGGTAGGAACGTAATGTCTCATTTAGGATTACACCAGTACCACATACTAGGAAAATTATATAACAACTTAAACCAAACGATCATAAAACAACTCGTAAAAACGTAAACACAAGTAATCCCTTCAACCGGACATCAAGACAAAATAACACCACAGGAACAAACGAAACCATAATCTCATTACGACCGGAAGATTTTACTCAAACCTTCGTAAGGGAGAAGAATTATAAAAAAACAATGCCCAGACTCCTCCTAACCATAAACCATCTTGAGTGGTCACTTCGAGAAATCAGGACATGAAAACAAACAACCCTCCCAAAACTAATGACTCAGTTGAAGTAAGGATTATTAATCACATAAGTACAGAAGACAAAGAGTACTAAATCAGAACTATCCAACATACAAAGAGCCTTAAATAAACAAATCTAACAGTCTAAACAACCATAGTACCTAAACCAAACGTAAAACGATTGTTCATTCACTTTAATTCGCAGAAAAGTCACACTAATAACCAGTAAATAGAAGACACCTCTTTACAAAGAAAAAAATAAGGAGAGGGGAGACAAAAACCGACACGAGACGTAACATCCTAAGATCAACGGACTGGTCCCAAGTTTGGACCCGGGAACAGTCACTTTCATGTCCGAGGGTTGGTGACCTGGTGGTCCTTTAAGGGAGGAAACGGACATAACATTAACCAAATAAACAGAAAAACAACAACTTCGGTCTTAGAAAACTAATATTTTAACTAAATATATGATAGTAAACCAACCACTGGAATAAACCTTTACCTTGTTATTCACCAAACTCAAGAAAATTTGTAAAATAACTCACAAAATAAAAATAGATAAAAATTATCTTTACATTGATCAAAATAATATATCGAATCGAACTACAGAACGAGGGACGGAGGTCAGATGTGATCGTTTATTGACCTAAATAAGTAGAGGTGTAACAATTAACAAAATGGAACTAAAAAATTTTTAATATCTAACAATGAAAGAGTTGGAAAAACAATGACATTATTATTTTATTATTTTTAGTCCATATTAAATGGACGGTACTTTAAGTGAGTAACATGTCAAACTACTAAAAATCATTTAAATGTCACAAGATGGTGGCAAGTCAAGTCAAGTCAGCGAGTCAGTACAGGCTAAGAAACACTGGGGTACTTAGCGTCGTGCGGTCCGGAAGGACAGGTAGTGGTTGAGGGCCTCAAGTGAGTCTCAGCGTAGGTAGCTCAGTCACTACGGTAGGTCGGCAGAGTAGGACCCAGCAGGGGAAGAGGAGGACGGGGGTTAGGGAGGGTCGCAGTTTCAGAAGAGGTCACTCAGTTGAGAAGCGTACTCCACCGGTTTCATGACCTCAAAGTCGAAATCGTAGTAAGGAAGGTTTCTTGTGGGTCCCGACTAGAGGTGGTAATGGTGTACGTTAAAATCTTGTAAAGGTAGTGGGACTTTTCAAAGGAATCGTAATAACCACCATTTAAAGAAACGGTCGAAGGTCCGTCGACTAGGCAAAACACAAAGACATCTATATAGAAAAGAATATAAAGTGTATTTACCGTAGTATTATGTATCTTGTGATTCCGCTGCCGTAGGGTGAGGTCATGAGAACGGACCTTTTAGGGTACCTGCCTCCTCGGACCACCCGACGTCAGATACCCCAGCGATTCTCAGCCTGTGCTGATTCGCTGAAGTGAAAGTGAAAAGGGAAAGTGCGTAACCTCTTCCTTTACCGTTGGGTGAGGTCACAAGAACGGACCTCTTAGGGTCCCTGCCCCCTCGGACCATCCGACGGCAGATACCCCAGCGTGTCTCAGCCTCTGCTGACTTCACCGAATCGTCGTCGAATCGTCGAAAAAAAGTCACTCTACTGACAAAAGTTCCAAGTAGGTACAACATCGTACATAGGTATCACACAAGGAAGAAGAATATCTTATCATCGGGTAAGACACCGATTATGGTGTAAAACAAATAGACAAGTAAGTAACTACCCGTAGACCGAACCAAAATCGAAAACCGGCAGTGCTTATCGTTTCTAAGTACTGTACAGAAGTGTTCAGAAACACATCTGTAGAAAGAAGTTGAATAATAAAACTTTTTAAAGTTGGGGTGTCTTTCCAACTTTATTCACCATATGACTTACAGATATATGGGAAGTGGATCTAAGTCATTAAAAATTATAAACGATAGTAGAAATGGACAAGGATATTTATATGGAAAAGTTTGGTAAAACGTCTATAGTACTGTCAGACGGAGAATTTATAAAGTTGTGCTTAGAATGCCTTACTCCCGTGTGTAAGATTGGCGTCACAGTAAAAATCTGATTTTTTTAATCATTCTTAAAACATTATAGTCGATAAAATATATGTACAATTTCAAAAGGGTGAACAAGGTCCTTACAGGAAATCTCGAATACATTGGGGAAGAAAAAAGAAAAGGGGGGATTAGATCCTAGGTTTTTACTAAAAGATCTACAAAACTATCAACAAAGAGAATCAGAGAAAATTAGACCTTATCAAGGAGAAAGAGCGAAACGAAAAGTACAGTCACTCTAAATCTTCTTGTGTCTGGTCAATCAATAAGATGGAAAATTGAAAGAGAGTAACTAAAGAGTGCTAAATTCAATTTGTAAAAGCCGTTCCTAAGGATTATCCACTCCAACACATGAAAAAATATGTGGTCACTAATTTATTTCACTCAATTTCATCTCTTAGTATTTTTGTAGATTATATTAGATTTTACTTTCACATGTAACGTAGTCCTTTTTGTTACAGTCCGATAGAGGAATGAACACTTCGATTTAAACCAGTGAACCAATTCCATAACTGTCAACTCTAAGATTTCCGTACTGAAAAACATAAATCACTCCATGACCACTCTACTTTGAAACTCTACTAGTCTCAAGAAGTCGAAAGTTCTGTTACAAGTCGAACAAAAAAAAATTGGAAAATGGATCATCAAAGTCGTGGGTAACTACCTTCATTAATAATGTAACTACTCCCCCCACCGACAACGTATCTTACGAAATTTTTTTATGGAAGTAATCGACATAGTACCTTTTTATAAAACGAAACGGAAGGAATCTAAAGACACGAACCTATTTGTATAAAGTCTACAGACGAACTGAACACTATAACAAATATGAATTGTCAAAGTTTCTCGTTAAAAGACACAATCATAGGTTCCATACCTCCACTTAAAATATTTGTATTTTAAAACAAAAACTATAAACTAACGTCAAATGATGAGTCATCATATCATTAATTACTTTAGGTCTTTTGTATAGATTTATACTTACAAGTCTAAAGCAAATATCAAGTACAGAAAGAGACAGAGAGAGAAAAATTTTAAAAACATCAAGACAGAAAACATAAGGACTTTGAGGAACACAATACCGTGACTAATTAGTACCCATTCTAGAGTCTTACAATGTACATTAGGACACTTATAAAAAGAAAAGGACCCTTTTCTTTTACACTATATAACTATTATAGTCATCAATTATATTTCGGTAAATGAGACAGGACACAAAACACTGACCGAACGAGGTGTTGTACCTTTTACATATGGTCTTTAGGGAATAAAATTATTTTAACTACTCATTCACCTCTACAAAATTTCGTGTCTAAAGACCTTTTTTTCTACACAATCAAGTTAAATTTTACACAAATACACACACAAACCCACCATCCGAATTCTATGAAAGAAACGTATAGTCAGTTGATTAAACTCTCAGTATGTGTAAAAGAACACAGACGGTGTGTTTATTATTTACACGACAGACGCTATCGAACCGAATAACGAAGACCTTGCCCGGAGGACCCGACTTTGTGAGTGAGACGCAGAAATATCGTACACTTGAATTCGTCCAACGAGTTGAAGAGACGCGGAGTCAAGAGAGTACTCTTTTTACGATCGCGATTGTCGTTACACAATTATTAACATTTCATATACGATCGTATTTTACCAATTCAGTAAATTAGAACAACCACTGACCGTGTACGTACGGATTCATTTACAAACGATTAATTGTAGGTCAGAATCACAATAATTACCCCACTCTTAGATTTCTGTAAACACTTCGTTAAATTTTTATGGAAAATCTAAACATACTAAACAAGGAATCAGAGACTCAACAGAACGATTACGGATTAGACCGTCGTAGGAAGATAGAAAAATTTTATCGTTGGACAGAAAATTAGTTAAATTTCATAAGTTGTATCTAAATAAGTTCAATTTCATAAGTTGTATCTAAACATCTTTATTACTAAAGAACAACGTGAATGAGTAAATCCATTATCGATTTATTACACTAGTGTCGTTGTTCAGTTTATCCATATTAGTATTCTGTATTTGTCTAAACCCCTTTATTATTGACCAAGAAGTAATTGTCACCTTTATTTGGAGATATAACCTTTTATTGAGGCGACCGACTCTCTCGTAAACCGTCGACTGTAACCCGTATAAACAGACAGAATACCTACCAGAACCGAAGGGACTATCGAGTCAATCATTTCTTAGGTGGACGTTAAGTCCCCTAGGACCAAGTTAGGGACCCAACCCTTCTAGGGGAGCTCTTCCCTATCCGATGGCTGAGGTCATAAGAACCCGAAGGGATCACCGAGTCGACCATTTCTTAAGCGGACGTCACACCCTCTTGACCCAAGTTAGGGACCCAACCCTTCTAGGGGAGCTCTTCCCTTTCCGATGGGTGAGGTCATAAGACCGGACCTCTTAAGGTATCTGATGTCAAGTACCCCAACGTTTCTCAACCTGTGGTGACTCGCTGAAAGTGTGTTGACTCACTTCTACCACGACGACGTCTGAGTGGTAACATCCCGTGGATGACATCCGAGAGACAATGGACAAAAGACGGTCCAATGTCGGAAAGTAGAACCAAAAGAACACTACCAAATCCATCGCAAAACAAACACTCTCCACCGTCTCAACAGACCGGTCCGTCTATCTGACTGAGTACTAATGTCTCAAGAAGAACTTGACAAGTCGGGACGGAGTCGTGTCCAGGAGTCGTGACCCTCCCCTCGACACATGAGAATTCAACTTAAGACAGTCTACCTAGGACTCGAGGTAATAAAGGTCGTCTCAGAATCTACCTCCACGTGTTATACGAGTAATTTAAACACTTACCGTAGTTCAACCCACCCTATCCAGTAAGTTATCTGTTGACCTAATTTTAAGTCTTATAGACCATAAGACTTCTTCAACTACTTATACATATTATACCGTAAATTGTCCTAATTCTGTTCTATTAAAAGAATTCCTTTCATTTGTCGACACCTTTATGTCATACCTTCATCCTAACCCAAATATGGTCACCATCGTGTTTTGTCAGGGTTCCACTATTCTCTTGGTCAATTATTTATACTCAGTCACTACGGAAACGTAAATTTTGATAACTACTGTTCAGTACATTAACTTTACCGTGAATTTAGTGTCTAAGAAAGGAAGTGGTATAAATCATAAACTGATAGTTGCTACGTAATTTCTTTCTATAATCCCTTTTACAAAGTCTCACTCTTTTCACTCTTTAATCCCTTTATCAGGGATAGTCAAAATCATCCATAAATCGAATCTTTATCACCTCTCAAATCATCAAGAGAATAATTTAATATAACAACAACGACAACAAATCAACGATTCAGCACAGGCTGAGAAAAACTGGGGTACCTGACATCGGGTAGTCCGGGGACACAGGCACCCTAAGAGGTCCGTTCTTGTGACCTCACCCAACGGTAAAGGAGGAGGCCCCTAAAAGGGTTGGGTCCCCAATTTAAGATCAGGGGACGTAACGTCCGCCTTAGGAATGGTTACTTGGTGGTGGTCTAATATATACCAACATAATAACACACTAGTATTTTACCGTCATTGACCAAAGTAACAAAAAAAAAAACCGACACAACCCAGAACCAACGTCGTGTCCTTTACAGACAACGGAACATGACTAGAAAGGTACGCCGTACCCTTGAAAGACCAACACCGCACGAGGTGTACGAGGCTCAGTACATCATAGAATCAAGGGGTTTCGTCCCTAACTTGAGTACGGGGAACGTAACGTTCGACCTAAGAATTGGTGACGTGGTGGTCCTTTCATGGGTGTAAATCAAAATTACCTGCTCTTTTGTGTTTGGCCTCCAACATGTAAGTTCTGTCCGGGAAAGGAGAGTCGGTGACGAGAATCGTGAATCGAAAAACCGTCGGACACAAAAGTGGGACTACCGTTCTAATAATTCCGTAAATGTTACCACCCTTTCAATACTTCATTCCGTATTCTATAATTACTAAAACTCCAAACCCGACGTCACTTTATACTGTGTTTTTCATCTTTACTTTAGAGAACACCAGTACCTTGTCCCTAGGAATTCAGAGTGACTCCGGCTCCACCTTTTCTATGTGAGAACTCAAAGGAAGATCGAGAAAGAGAAAAGGACGACCTCTAATACTGACGAGTCCCACTAATTCACCTCTTAAAAGAAAACGTCCTAAATCCGTCAGAAATATCACTTACTGATTTTAACGGTTCTTTACCTTTAAAATTTGAAACTTGAAATAAGGAAAAGGTACTCGTAACCCGAGTCTTACTCTCGACAAAGAGAAAACGATAGTAGAAAGTAGGGAAAGAGTAGATCTAAGCACCAACCACCCTAGGGTTGAAAAAGTAGCTGGGGGGGGGGGGGGGGGGCTCTTATAGAACCGTCTGACTACATTATATACTTTATAAATTTTAAACTTGTTTACTTCATGTTTTCCGTAAATAAAAAATTACAGTAACTGTAATTGACCTATAATTAAAAAACACAAACACAAAACGACCTATAATGGAAGGGAAGGAGGTATAAATTATCTATGAGAATAACCATGTACTCAAAATTTCCTTACTGTACTTGGTTTTACAAAGCAGAACATCTACAGTAAAGTGGACCTACGAAAGATCCCAATCTTCGTGGAATCCAAAAAGAAAGAATTGGTATGTCGACGACCACGGTCGAACAAATTGGAACTCCGAACTTGGGACCATCGACAGTAGAGGGTGCAAATACTGAGTAAAAGATTGTTTCTTTCCAGATTATTACTGCACAGTCCAAATGAAAGGTAGAAAATCATTTTAATGGGATGTAAATACCTTTTAGACCAAAAGGTATTTATACCTATTCACTTATAAGACGAATTTTCGGATTTAATAGAATTATTATTCTCATCTATTTACGTGTGAAGTGGTCCTACTTTGTCTTCACAAACAATGAACCCATCTTGTCCACGTATATATTAAGAAATTATCAAAAATACATTACCATCAACGTTTCTACTATCTTTTACGTTCCCAGTCAAAAAAAAAAGATCTCCTTCATCAAGAAATCATTTAAAGATTGGGTAACGTCTTCAAACTATCGGTCAATTAACAAAATTAGTGACAAGTCCACTTCTGTGAGACTGAAGACGTTCACATCACAGAGGATTAGGCGTTGACAAACGCCCATCGTCGTACCGATCGGTCCTCTTTTTATCCCCGTTCCCTATGGAGCAACAAGAGAGAATGTAACAGGCAAAGGTCATTAAGAGTCCATAACAAAAGATATCGTTTACCAACCCTTTAGAAACATAACAAAAGGCTCGTTGTGTTTCTTAAGGAAAACATTACTTGGTCAACAACAAAGTAGTGACTTAAAATAGGTTGAGAAACGTTGGGGTACCTGACATCAGACGGTCCGAGGAGACAGACACCCTAAAGGGTCCGTTCTTATGACCTCACCTAACGGTAAAGGAAGAAGTCCTCTAGAAGAACTGGGTCCCTAACTTGGACACAGAGGACGTAACCGTCCGCCTAAGATACGACGACTCGGTGGAACTTTCGGGGTTATTTGGTCGTCACATACCAAATAATCATGGTCATTGATTACATCACATCTTACTTTTTTCATAGAAAATTGGTCATTATGAAATAACTTGATATTACATATACATCATCTTGAGTCAGAATACACACATATATCACCTAAAGCTGGTCACGTATGTGAATGTGTCAGTGGTGGGTCTAGTTCTGTGTCTTGCAAACGTAGTGAGGTCTTTCACACGAGGTAACTACATGTTAACATTTCTTCAATTTACCTAACCCTAATGAATTCTCTTTACAAGTTATTAGTTGAGCATACGTCAAAGAAATCCATTCACCTATTGTCACTTGAATCAAAGAGGGGTGGTGGACGATAAAAGAAATGACGTTTTCACTCAATACGTGTCGTAATCAAAATAAGATTATGTCTCAAACTTAAAGGATTTTATCATGTATATAAACGTTTACTTCTCTAGGTCTATATTCTGTAAGGAGGTAGAAGAATTATTCTTGTTATTCTCGAAACTAGTGGTATTTATTGACCGTAAAAATCCTCGTATCTATTTTATTAGTTTTATAATTTATTAATTATAATTTTAATTAAAGTGTACATATCAAATTTTTTGAAAATTGAAAAAGTAAAAGTCTTTTAAATCTAAATGTACATCAACATTTTTTATTTTACCGCTAGAGTATATAAGAAGAGTCAAATATGGTCATCATTAACATGTACGTATAAATTCTTATCCAATATGATTGTTTAATATTCATAAACTTATATAAAGATCATGTGTAAATTTTATGATGAAAAGGTGTGAGTACTTTGTACTCACGAGGTGTAGAAGTGTCGATACTTACAGAAATTATAAATAAGCGATTTTTGTATAAATTCCAATTAACCGGTGTCAAAGGGTGAATGAAGGAATGTCCAACAAACTCCAACTCATAATTTTTTTTACATTTACAACGAGAGACCTTCAACGTAGACTTCGGTGTTCTTAAGTAGGTATATTGTAATCCTCTTAACGGCATTAAAACCACAATAAACACTAGAAGGATTGAGAGCTTCCAAAAGAATAACGTAATGAAAGATTTACTAAAAGTCTCCGGAAAAGGTCACCGTCGATGGAGAACATTAGTACTGGAGTGTTAGGTCTCTATTCATAAATGAGACACAAATTTTGATACAAAACGAAGGAAACCTTTGAACAAACGACGTCATTTGAAACTGTTTCGTAGGTCGTATCACACACACTGTAAAAAAGTCTGAAGTCACTAATATGAGCCCTCTACTCGTTATGTGACCGAACGGGAAAAGTGTCTGAGACTGACCTACCTATAACGACCCTCAAACTAAGGTAACCGTCCCAGAAGGACAAAACTTTAGGGTTTACGGTAAGGGGACCCGCACTGACGTACGGATCTCAAAAGTGAAGGTCCAAAACCCCTTCGAAAAAGAAAAAAAGGGAAAGATGGGACAAACACAAATTAAATTTTAATAACCACGAATGGAGTCTTCATTCCTAAATTAAAACTTCGTCAAGAACAAAGAACTTTCTATTAAAATCCCTGCTTTTGGGAAGACAAACTTACCCGTATACACCATTCTGTCGACATCGGTGACACATGTCACTCACAACCGTCGCTATCACAGCACTCAAAGAGAACACCCCTTTGTAATAAACCGCAAAAACAAGCCAAGCAACATAACGAAGGAGGACGTACACACGTACCCAAACGACAACAACGAGTCAACGATTCAGTACAGGCTGAGACACTGGGGCACCCGATGTCGTGAGATCCGAAGGGACAGAAAGTAGTAGAAGACCTCACACGAATTTGAGCCCAAGCAACTCAGCCACTACGGTAGGTTGGTAGAGTAGACGACAGTGGGAGAAGAGAAGGACGGGAGTCAGGAGGGTCGTAGTCCCAGAAAAGGTCACTCAGGTGAGAAGAGTAGTCCACCGGTTTCATAACCTCGGAGTCGAAGTCGTAGTCAGGAAGGTCACTTATCAATCTCAACTAAAGTAAATCTTAACTGAAGAAACTAGAGGAACGACAATTCCCTGAGAGGTCTCAGAAGTTGTGGTGTTAAGTTTTCGTAGTTAAGAAGTCGAGAGTCGAATACAGGTCGAGAGTGTAAGTATGTACTGATGACCCTTTTGGCATTGATTGATATACCTGGAAACAACCGTTCCACTACACAGACAAAGTTTATGTGGCAATTCAAACAGTACCGGAAGGAAGGTTCCTCATTCATCAAAAATTAAAACACTGACGTCAGTGTCCCCTAAATAAATGTACAAAATTATAAATAAGAAGAAAAATGATCAAATAACTATTCGTACGGAGTAAAACAAAATGGAAAATCATTACACATGTCCCAATGTCAACTATTACAATGAATAAACTGTAGACATATAGAAAAATCACATCCCCAAGTTTGTGTCTTTTGTCTCCGGATACGATACAGGAAGAACAGGAACTTAGACCCATATTATATAATTCTGTGCCAAGTAATGTTGTGATGGACCTTAGATTTAATAATCTAACTTTAATCGAAAATTTCATCAACAAATCAACGAGTCAAGTCAGGTTGACAAACACTGGGGTACCTGACATTGGTCCGAGGAGACAGGTACCCTTAAGGGTCCGTTCTTATGACCTCACACCCAACGTTAAAGGAAGAGGTCCATCGTACTGACTATAACGATGTAAGATCTTTGCTTAGGGTGAATAATTGTTGATTTAAAAAAGGAAACATTATGAGGGAACTTTTGAAACGTCTGTAACAGACTTACTATAAATCTCACTACACATTGTTAAGTCTGTCCGACCTACGTGACGACTTTCGGACCAAACAGTAAGACGATCCTACAGTAGACAAACTTGACCGGAAAAAGAACAAACGGACCCCACTCGTTTCTCATATCGAAATCATCTCGACAAGCGACGAAAGATCGACAACATCCTTTAACTCTGAAAAGACCGACATTCATATGTTCCACCGTACGTCTAACAATGATCAGAAATTAGTAGATTAGAATGAAGACTCCACTAACCTTACTAAAAATCTCACCTCTTCCGTAACACCAAACAAAAAAGGCAGAAATGTGTATGTGTGTGTAGGAACGGGTTGAGAGGAGGGAAGGGACAGAAGAGGAGGAAGAAAACCTAATAATTTCCTCTAACTTAATCCTTTACACTGATCAACCAAAAACGTCTAACCAAAAGAAGTAATTCTTTCTTTAGGGTAACAGATCTCAAAAATGTTTACAATTCTAGGTACAGATTGGATCTCTTTATGTCTCTACAATCCGACCTTGTCGAAACGACTATGAAAACACAAAGGAAGACTGAACAGAGATAAAAATAACACGGAGTCAAAGAAGGAGTGACTGCGTCGTAGTCCCAACGAAAATAAAGGTGTAACCACAACGTCACAAAGTCCTCCTGGACCGCACACACACACAAGGACGAACTACTTTCTCCCACAACATACTTACAGTTCTTTTATCACAACATTTATTTTACAAAACTCCTAAGAGTCAATAATCCTTACAAGAAGATTAAGGAACTCTGTTTAATCGATCTTCCAAGTAAATAAAAAGTAATTTTTTTAATGATAGGAAGTTTAAGTCCAAAAAAATAAAGTTTTCTTTTGTATACTAATTTCGTTCTATTGGTAAAGAGGGTAGTTTGTTTCTAAACTTTAATTAATGAATTACAACCATTCTCATGTACCCCCTTTTTACATGAAAGTCTACGAAAACTACTCTCATATTTAACCATCTTGAATAGACCCTTCATTAAACCGTCATAAATGGTTTAGTATGAAAAAGTAGAGTCATTAACAGGAAGAGTCTCAGTCAAAATTCTTTCAATAAGTCGGTTTCTGAACACTACCTTCTAAATACAGATTTTTACGAGTAATATCGTTGTAAATATTATTTTTAGATCTTTTTCTAATTTATAAGTTGTCATTCTCTCACTGATTTAATATGATAATCATATATTACTTGATAATGTCTCGTCGTTCTTACAAAAACTTCTTGCCTTTATTTTTTACTTTAAACGTATAAAATAATATATAAAAACCACTTAATAAACTATATACGTTCTATTTTATACGTCACAGATATGCAATACTTTTGTATACACGCGTATGGTGTGTTGAAATGGTTATGACAATTTATATTATTCAAGAATAATATATATATAGATAGGTATTTCTATTCTTCCTTACTAAAGTCTTACAATGAGAATACAAACCCCATTCCTAATAGTCACTAGAAGCCGTAAAACGAATTTACGAAGATAAGAGAAAGATTTAAAACATGTTCCCCATACATAAAAGTTTTGGTCTTTATAGTGATTTGATAAATAACTTTCCTTTTTTTTGTCACATTCGACCTAAGAAACTTTGAAGTAGAGTACCCTTCTTTCGAACACGTGCACAGACGGTGGACAATGGAGTACTCGCTGTCTAGTACGGTCCATGTGTCCCACCGTAATCCACGGTAAATATCCGTAGTGGCACAGGACTCTCTGCTGTCCTGCGATAGTTCGTGGTTTGTTCCCACGGGTTCTCCGAGAAACGAGAATGCTGTGAATGTAAGACCAACTTCCTATCAGTCGTGTGTTGTCTGGTCACTATTCCATAGTCTCTTCCTACAAGACTTCTTTTGTTCCTCTACTGATTACATTTAACCCACCAGTCAACTTTGGACACTCCTCCAAGCTCGATCCTGGACTCACTTCTTCTTTCCGCACCAGGATGTCACTAATTCCCATCTCCCTTGTCGTACCCGTCCTCGAGACGTAACTAAAGATCCTTGGTTATTTTTCCGCTCACGTTGACTTCACACCATCCACTCTCCTCGCTTTACATTCCTTCCCTCTCCTCTCCGTCTGCCTCTGTCCAGTACTCCCCGATTCCGAAACCAATTTTTTTTTTTTTTCAAACTTAAAATGTGATTTACGTCATCCTTTAATAACCTACCTTAATTCTTTCTTTTATCGTGTTGAATTGAAAATTTATTTTCTAACGAAACTGATAACACATCTTTTGGTAACAGTTCCCACTACGTACCCTGACCCCTCTGGTCACCTTTCGGTAAATGACACCGGTCCGCTCTCGTACCACCGGTGCCACCTTCGTGACCACTTCCTCTCTTCATCCGTCTAAATTCAGACGAACCTTTGTCGACCACCAGAGCGAGTCGTAACACATACTCTCTGACGTCTTTTCTCCCTTTAGTTTCAACTGCAAAACCTAAAAACTGAACTCGTTGACCTGTCTTCTACAACGGTAAATATTTCCACCTGTCTTTCCCAGTCCGTTTAAATCCCCCTTACAACTTACAAGATCAAACTTTACACAGACTTGATGTACATTTCTACAGTGTATTCGTCAACCTACATACTCAAACCTCGTTCCACTTCTCCAAACCCTGCTTACATATGTAAACACTCAGGAATCACATATTGTAAATTTCGATTCCTTGATAGACTCTAGTGATTCAACCTTCATCCTGACTCAAGACCTTGGAGGTGTGTTTCCGGAACTGTCACCTCCTCCTCGGTCACTTCCACCGACTCTCCATCGACAATACACCCTCCCTTTACACCACCCCCTATCACCCATCTAATCTAGACCCTTGACTCGCTGTCCTTCCGTTTTCATCTCAAAGCTCTTCCTACCTAGACCAACTTGCTACGACTCTCTCTTCCCTCATCCTACTCCAGTCCCAGTATTGGGACCATAGGCAAAAGACCCCGATGAGATTGTTTAATGGTGTCGAGACTACCGAACTTTGTTATCTTTATACAAGAGGATTCAAAGACCTCGGATCATTCGGGTTTGAGACCGTCTTGACGGAAGGAAGACCCGTCGAAATCCCTTTTTGGGCACGGAACAGAGAAAGATGAAGGTCACCGACGAGGTTGTAGGGATCGAAATTCTGGCGTAAGGAGGTCCGAGACGAAGGTAGAACTGAAACGGAAGAGGAGTGACACAAAAAGGTGTGAAAAAACGGAGAGTGTTTTCGTAAAGATTCGGTAAGTAAGTCCCGGGTGACGCTATTATGTCTCATTTGAGTTTTAGAAATCGAATTAAAAACACGTCTGGAAAGGGGTTATTTTACTTAAGGTACCTAATGTTTAAAGTCCCTAATTCTAAACTGTAGAAGTTTAAACCAAAATCTTTGTATCGGTAACCTATAGAGTCATTCTCGTCAAAGAAACCTCGTCACCTCTGAACTCTGAGTCTAACCATGTTTGTATTAACCCGGGAAAAACAACTAGTTACGGTCGACGTCTACAACGTCAAAAACCACTTAGAGTAGTTAAACGACTCGTATGAAAGGTCTACATTACCAAAGTCACCCTAAGTCTTTCGATATCCCCTAGTCTACCCGTCGTCTGGTAGTTTGTCACTGGTACTGGAAAAAACCCCACGTTCAAACCGAAACCCTTCACGAAACTTCGAAGAACCGAGTCGGTGACTCAACCAATAACGACCAACAGTATGTCTTAGGTCAAAAGCAACGTATACTGTTAGGCTGGTTCTTTACTAAGCAATAAAAACGTATTTTTTTCTCTTGTCCAGTGAAGTCTTACTGTTACAAAAACTAAAAGCAAGTCGAGTTTTCCGTGGGTGGATAGTTCGAAAAAGTAGAAAGGTTAAACGAAGTTTACGACTTACTGGCATCTTACCAGTTGTAACTCAAGGAACTGTTGAAGAGTACATCAAGATTCTCCTAGTTGAAACTACTACCGAGAGTCAACGAGAAACAGTTGAAGACTACCGACCGGTAATGTGAGAAGTAGAAGTTCTAAGAGTAGAGGAAACGTTTTGAAGAACTTGGTGTTGCGTGACATGCAAGTAATCGTCAACGACCCGGTTTATACAACAACTACAATACCCAACAAAGGTGACGAAATGCTGGGTAAAACTTGAGTTCTTTTAACGAACTTAAACGAAAAACAGATTGTAGTTAAGATTTGAGATGTATATTTGTTGATTACAGCAAATCAAGTCAGCGAGTCAGCACAAGCTGAAACGCTGGGGTACTTAGCGTCGTGCGGTCCGGAGGGACAGATAGTACTTGAGGGTCTCTAGTGAGTCTGAGTACAGGTAGCTCAACCACTACGGTAGGTCGGTAGAGTAGGAGACAGCAAGGGAAGAGGAGAACGGGGGTTAGGGAGGGTCGTAGTCCCAGAAAAGGTTACTCAGTTGAGACGTACTTCACCGGTTTCATGACCTCAAAGTCGAAATCGTAGTAAGGAAGGTTTCTTTAGGGTCCCGACTAGAGGAAGTCTTACCTGACCAACCTAGAGGAACATCAGGTTCCCTGAGAGTTCTCAAAAGAGGTTGTGGTGTCAAGTTTTCGTAGTTAAGAAACCGCGAGTCGGAAGAAGTGTCAGGTTGAGAGTGTAGGTATGTACTGGTGTCCTTTTTGGTATCGGAACTGATCTACCTGGAAACAACCGTTTCATTACAAAGACGAAAACTTATACCATAGATCCAACCAGTATTGAAAGGAAGGTTCCTCATTCACAGAAAATTAAAGTACCGACGTCAGTGGTAGACGTCACTAAAACCTCGGGGGGTTTTATTTCAGACTGTGACAAAGGTGACAAAGGAGTAGACAAAGGGTACTTCACTACCCTGGTCTACGGTACTAGAATCAAAAGATTTACAACTCGAAATTCGGTTGAAAAAGTGAGAGGAGAAAGTGAAAGTAGTTCTCCGAAAACTCAAGGAGAAGTGAAAGACGGTATTCCCACCACAGTAGACGTATAGACTCCAATAACTATAAAGAGGACCGTCAGAACTAAGGTCGAACACGAAGAAGGTCGGGTCACAAAGAGTACTACGTATCTTCAATTTATTCGTCCCACCGTTATATGTCAGAACGGCATAAGGAAAAGGATAAACCTTCGTCAGACAATAAGGTATAGGTCAAGATTGACAACGAAGGACTGGACGTATATTCCAAGAGCTCTGTAAGACCATAAGAGTAGAGGACTTCTTAAAAGGTGTCAAACACCACTAGGTGTGTCAGTTTCTGAAACCGTATCAGTTATTTCGTCTTTATCTACAAAAAGACCTTGAGAGAACGAAAAAAGTACTAGGTCGTCTACAATCGTTAAACTAGAGACCAAGGAGACGGAAAAGATTTTGGTCGAATTTGTAGACCTTCAAGTACCAAGTACATAACGACTCCGGACCGAATCTCTTACAACTCGTAATGAAATGATCGCACACTCTACTCACGTTAACACACCATCAAACTCGTAAGAAACCGTAACGGAACGAAACCCTAACCTTACTTTTGACTGGAAAAGGTCAGAATACTGGTGACGCTCAAAAGGTTTAAACGACTGTATAACTCACGTCGTGAAAGTGTCGTAGTAGAAAATCCTAAACTTTATCGAGTCGACCTTACGGTAGTGGAGGTGATCGAAACAAACATCACTACCAAGGATTCCGGGTGAACTGAAGTGTAAGGTCCTACAGACCGAGATCCACTGACTAGTGTGGTAGCACTAATAGACCCAACACTTCTAGAAAAACATGTCAAAAAAACACATAAGAACGGTGGAGAAGAATTGTAGAAGACGAAGACAATCCAGGTATGGTAAAGACAGGAAATAGCTCGGGTAGAAACGGACTTTACAAGGGAACCATAGAGATTAAAAGAACTTCTCTAGAGATCAGAAAGGGTAAGACAACAAAAGGAGATAAAGAAACGTAACTAACGACTCCTTCCGAAAGAATAGAGAAGAAGATAAGAGACCTTGAGACGTAAGTCTACGAATATAGAAAGGAAAAGAGGAAACGAAAAACGGAGAGAAGAAAAGTGTCGATAAACATTCCGGAGGGGTCTGTCGGCAAAACGAAAAAACGTAAAGAAAAGGTACCCCGACCAGAACTAGGGACAGAGGACATGTTACAGTACTTGGAGGTAGGTATCAAGTAGTCCGTGAGACAGATAGTCTAGATCCGGGAATTTAGATAAAGAGTGAAGGTGACATATTAGTATTCCCTAAACTAAATCCAGTATGGACTTGCCAGATCACCAAAAGGGATGAAAGAAGTTAAAGTCAGACTTAAACCGTTATTCCTCAAGTACTAGACTCGGTGTCAGTCGAGGGTCAGAACAAAAACAACTGACATATCTCGAAGAGGTAGAAACCCACGTTTCTTATATTAGTCAGAGTAAAGTCACAACTGGTAGACCACTACAGGTACACATCTCAGAAGAGAACACAACAACAGTAATCGTTTCTTTTTTAGTTCACTCTTTACACGTAATTTTACTACATATTGTATTGGTGCGAACAAATTCTTACATGAGGTCATAGTTTACCGTTTAAAGTTGTTACGTTTTTGACGTCAATGGACACGTGGAAGGTTATAGAGAGAAAGTATGAACGACGGTGTATCTCATGAACTTCATCAGACAGGTGCTGACACGTCCTACTAGTGTGATACAAAAAACCATCAACATACACACACTAATCGAAGTTCAAACTATACAGTTGGTACTTTTTCCTCGTTCCCAGAGTCTTCGGAGACGATCAAAAAAGTTCAAGTGACAACGACTGTACCCTAGGTTCAACGGTAATGGTCATCGAGAATTAAGACATCGGTTTTAGACCCAAGAAAGTCTAAAATCTGTAGAGACAAAACTAATTATTATAGTCATAGACACAATAGAAAGTATCGGACTAACTATTGACACAACGACTTTTCAAGGATGGATCTTTCATCTTACCTATACTATATATCTATATCACCCATATATACGTAGTCGGTAGACTTCACCCATATTACGTAGTTGATAGACTTCTCTCTATTCCCGTTCACCCTTTTTTACGATGCAACGGTAAAAAAGAATGGTCGAACACTTTGTGTCTGCACTTTTGACCGTGGGAACCAAGGACGACGGGAGTGAAGAAGAGAGTCCGAGAGGCACGAAGGACGACCTAGACCCCTCGTCGTCTCCTACTTGCCAATGGAGACACAGAGACACCGTGGTCTCCCCGCTCTCTGTCACTGGTGTAGTCCTCCTCTGGAAGGAGGACCCCTAACAAGCTCGTTGTTTCTTTAAGGAAGTAGAAGTCAAGAAGGAACCCAACCTTGGCTTTACTGACCGTCGGAACCCAACGAAACGACACATAAAATACACATAAACCTCTTCTCCCGCCCTCAACACGAAGGAGGTCTACTTTCCGCAATGAAAAAGGCACACGACGGAACTAATGGTATCTCATATAGAGGTCAACACCCTGGTAAGAGGGGTCGGAGATCTCACACAAGGAGAGTCGAAGACATGACTCCGTCCCCGGGATCAAGTCGTACTCCTTTTCTTGTGTCCGAAACCTTAATCTAGTCCAAGTAGATGAACTCTCACGACATTGGATCCTTTCAATATATGGGAGAACCGCGAAGTCAAACGGGAAGCCATTTTACTCCAATTTCCTTAAACCACAATACGAATTGGTACACCATCTGTACATTATTCACAATCTACAATTACGTGGAGAAACAGACAAAAATTTTTTAAAAATAAGTAAAATAACTATGACTTTCGAAAGAATCGTGGAAACTACAGAAATACAATCAGGTACCCCAACGTCTCTCAACCTGTGTTGACTCACGGATTGGGTGTAGACGTACCGTAGAGAAAACCCTATCTCTTGAGATCACTGAAGAAGGACGGAGGAAAGTGCCGGGTAGAGGAGTAAAATAGTGAGACACTGTTAATGGCTGTCAATCTAGAACCCAGAGTCATATAATCTTCTGTCAGTACTAGTAGCCTTATGAAGGACTCCCTCCGAAAGTAATTAACATTTCAAATGACTCCTCCCGTTTTCTACCAACGGTATAAGGTACATATGCTCACTGAGACCCATTTATGAGTCTATAACCTTCCCCTTAACGACTCCTTACTCCGACATCTATCCATAAGATCTTCCAAAAACATCAAGCATACCCGAAACCTCAATCGAGTCTGGGATCCAGTCTTCGATGGAGACGTCAGTCAAGGGGTCGCTACACCGACGCCCGTTCGACGAGGGGACAATTTACCCCTACTCTGACATACAGGAACTAAAGATTCTGGTGAGTCAAATTATAGAGGAACCTCCTGTACCACCTTTGTAAAGGAGAAATTTAATAAATAGTGAACATCGGTCAAGATACTACAAAGGACCAACATCTTTACAATTACCCTGAGAAAATTTTTCACATAAAATCTTTGTTTCGTTATGTCACTATGAGTCAGAACCCTACAACCCTTCTAATTACTCTAGCACATACAATTCACGGGTAGGGTTAAATCATAAGTCACTTAACATCAATAATAATTGTCTACTTTCCTGTACTTTTTATTAAACTAACCCTTGTAGACATTTTTCTTAAAATTTACTGTTCCAGCATCACACTGGTCCTAGACTTTAACCTGATCTTACTCCCCTTTCTTCTGTTTTCAAGTTCATTATAATATCTCCATTAGTTCACACATTTAGTCCTCGTTCAAAACGGAGAAATGCCTATTTTAAAAGGGAAAAAACTACTCACACACTATATACAAGGTAATATGTCCCTTACACTGTTAGCAACCTATTTAAGTAAGAAAACAATAGAATACCCGGAAAATGTCGTAAGGACTTGAACGGTGGTATATTCGACGATCAGTGTTCTTTATTGTATAACCGATTGAGTATCTATTGTTTGCACGAAATATAACAATAAAATAAAAACAGAACAAAAACAAAACAATACCCCATCCCCACCGACCGACCGATCCCTAAAGAGTAATCAAATAATCAAATCAAGGAACCGGTCCTTCTAGAACCGGATCCAAAGTTTGTAGAAATACAAAACTATCTCACTATTGACTTCAAAATCGAGAAGAAAGAAAAGAAAGAAAAAAAAAAACGGGGTCCAGGTCGTTCTGATACTTGGAGACAAGGTTTACGAAACGACCATTCACGTCTTTTTCCCAAAAGTTAAATAAAAGTAAAAAGAAGAAAGCCAACAAAAATTCTGGTAGATTTAATAAAATTCTGACAGATGGAAGAAAACCCAAATACGTACCCAAAAATAAAAGAAACGAACCCACACTTTCATCAAAGAGAAGTGGTTCAACGAAATATATAAATCTTGACAACTTTGTCAGAAGGGACTCACTTTACTTTAGAACGCACATGAACATAGTTTGTTCGAAAGGAGTCAAATGTCAACAACCTGACATCACCCTAACATTTGTGAGTACAATATCTTCCCAAAATATATATATATATATATATATAAGTAGTATTATATACATATATAAGTAGAAACTACAACTGAACTTACTAATTAACACTTCCAACGAAAATGGTTGCTCTTATGTTCTCTTTCTTATAAAAGTACAACCTCAGTCTTTCTCTTATTACGACTTAACCGAAAAGACTAAGTCTGGGAGTAACTTTAGTGGAACCCATTCAGTGAATTGGAGAAACCCGTAATCTAATTAGTAAACATTGTACTTCCCGAAAGCCGAACTACAAACGGTTCCCGGTAAAGGTGGGGGATTTACGACTGACTAACTGAGGAACTAGATACTGAGGAAGTACTTCAATTGCCCGAAGGGAGTATCGAGTCAACCACTTCTTAGACGGACGTTACGTGCTCTGGGACCAAGCCCTTCTAGACGACCTTTTCCCTATCCGATGGGTAAGGTGATAAGAACCCGAAGTGACCACCTAGTCGACCATTTCTAAGGTGCACGTCACGCCCTCTGGACCCAAACTAGGGACCCAACCCTTCCAGGGGATCTCTTCCCTTATCGGTGGGTGAAGTCATAAGACCGGATCTCTTAAGGTACCTGATCAGTCAGGAACCCCAGTGTTTCTCAACCTGTGCTGACTCACTGAAAGTGAAAGTGCTTCAATTTTGAAATTCTAAAAAACAAACAAAAAATTCTTGAGGTGTAGATTACTAGAATACATTCAGAAATAAGTAACCCTATACAAATGGAAAGTAATAATGGAAAAATTTAATGAAATAATAAAACAGTTTCTGTTTGGTCATGTGTTCAATCCAATTCCTGTCTAAAATTAGTCATTGTGTGACGATATGATCCCTCCCTCCCCTGAACAGATCTCCCTTGACCCGTAAAATTTCCCTCTTACTCCCTCATCCCCTCCCTAACGATCGAACAGAGTCCTACTAGTCCCCTCATCTTTTTAGTGTTTCCCGACCAATTATATTTACTACTAATCTGACCGACACAGACAATCAATTGTCAATAACTTCACTTCTAAAATAGGATGCGTCTCCTTCACTCTCTAACTTCGGGACAAGAAGGGTTACTCGTGTCAATCTCTTTACCGAAAGTACAGGAACTCTTCCTGCGATGACTCACTAACTCAAAATCATCTATGTGTATGTAGAGTTTCCCCCTACTTCCTTCCTAAGTGTAAAATTCGGTAAAATTCATTTTCGACATCCTATCCCATCAGTCCCCGGATAGTAGTCGAAAACCGATCTTGTCTAGAATTTAAGAAAACCGTCGAAACTCGAAAACGTCTCTCCGTGAAATTTATTCTCCCTGATCCTGGTAGGAACCCTACCCAGGAACTCGACAATTTTTGACATAATCACCAATAAATTTAAATAATCGTATCTCCCTATACTCATATACTTTAGTAAACACAACTATGAGATCAAAAATATCCGGTTCCAACTCCGTACCAACTCTTCTCCTGTCTGGGACCGACCTTAAACCAACTCCTCTCTTAGACAGTCATAAGTAGAAGACAAGTGACACGACAACCTGTTTCTTTATTAGTAGTTCACTAGAAATCTGGAAATACAGATTTGATCCCCTATCCAACCTACCTCAACCCTTCCAACCCTTTCAACCGTCAAACAAAGACAATTTTCAGACCTTAAACAGTTTAAGAAATCCAAAAATTTTCCTTTTCCATGACCATTCCATGGAAAATAAGTTGAAAATTGTCTTAGAGACGGTACAATTCACTTACACAAGACGAAAAGAACGAGACGAATAGACGTTATTGTCTATACTCCTTTACGAAAGAGTGACCACTCTCAAATACCGAGTCTACCATTTATTAGCCGGACGTTACGTCCTCTGGCTCCAAATCAGGAACCCAACCCTTCTAGGGGACGTCTTCCCTTACCGATGTGAGGTCATAAGAACGGACCTCTTGAGGTACCTGTCCTCGGACCGGTCGATGTCAGGAACCCCAATGTCTCAGTCTATACTGACTCTCTGAATTGTGAAGGTATAAAAGTAAACATCATTTCTATCTCATCGTCACTCTCTTTTACATATGAACACACAGAAAGAGGTACATTTTGATCAAGGGGGAATACTAAGTCACTTCACATCGACTCCCCTTTTCAGTCCATGGAACTCAGTCCACCAAGTATAGGTCATGAGTTTCTTGACAGAGTACGGGGATTTATCTGTATTTTAAATTTGTAATAGTTACTTTTATCAAGTCCGTACAAAGAAACCTAAACAATGTCAAAATAAAAGATACCAACAGTAATAAAAAGCTTAGAGACCACCAGAACACAGGTAAATGCGAAATATGTCGAAACAATAAAAATAAAAATTTTTATGACTCTTATAAAAGTTCACACAGTACTTTTATACGAGAGGAAAGAAGAAATAGAGATGGGGAGGCGAGGACTAAAGGGGTCGGAGTCAACTTTCCTTACTGAGTATTTGTTGGAGAACGAACGACTTCGTCGTAAACCACAAGAAAAACTTTAAATCTTCTTTTTTCTAGTAACTTGAAATTTCTATGTCACCACCTAAAACAACCACATACTTCTATTTCATATCTTTACGTAATAACGTCGTCTCCGTACTTTACACGTTCTGTTGTACTTCTAATGAAACAGGTTTTCGGTGACACTAAAATTTATCAGAAAATTTCACATAGAATTTCACATGTCATATGAAATTTTCCACCTTTTTAACGAAATTTTTATCGACAACACATGGTAAGCCAATCAATTTCTCTAAAAAGTTCTAAGGAAAAGTTTTGATACACCATCCTTTCACTCAAACAATGTTGTGTAAACGTAATTTAACTTGCTTTACTCATTTTTGTACAAATCTCAGAACAGATCAGAATTGAAAAGGGTGGGGGAAATATTATACAATTGACGGTATGACAACAAAAGGTGATTTGTAAAGTATAACCGAAAGTATAACCGAATGAATTGTTTAGTCATTTGTAAACATTATCTTTCGTCTTCTAAAGTACTGTACGATGACTATCAATGTAATTCTACTATACTTGCAAAATAACCGACTTTGTGATGAAAAATTACGTCAAAAAGTTTGACACATAACACCTAGTAAGCACCCATATCTTTGGTTATATCGTAAATTTTAAACTCATGTTACCTTTTGTCAGACTCACGTAGTGTTTATAGTTCAAGTCAAGTCAAGTCAGTTAGTCAGCACAGGCTGAGAAACACTGGGGTACTTAGCGTCGGTCCGGAGGGACAGGTAGCGGTTGAGGGCCTCAAGTGAGTCTGAGTGCAGGTAGCTCAGGCACTACGATAGGTCGGTAGAGTAGGAGACAGCAGGGGAAGAGGAGGACGGGGGTTAGGGAGGGTCGTAGTCTCAGAAAAGGTTACTCAGTTGAGAAACGTGCTCCACCGGTTTCATGACCTCAAAGTCGAAATCGTAGTAAGGAAGGTTTCTTTAGGGTCCCGACTAGAGGAATTCTTACCTAATCATTCCCATTCCATAATAAACACTTTAAAGACTCTATATGTATATTTACTTTTATTGCACGTCACCCAACACTATATTTGTATAATGTTACCTCATACCAAATTTTTCAAATTTTGGTGACTTAACGTCTTTAAGTAACCTTTTAGTAACTCAATGACCTCTAGAGTAAGAGAAACCTTTTATCCCGTATAAAGGAAAGATAGAAATCCGTTCCACAATTGGTCGACTAAAGAATACTAGAACCAAACGAGACTCGAGAACTGATTAAACCTAATACACTAAAAGACACACCTTCGTACTTGATTAGGGTTAACGGAACTCGACACAATTCCATATGTTTTCTAGTCTGTATCGTAGACTTCCCACCAGAACGGAGAATTTTGATATCTTTACGGACCCCACAATAAAAGACAAACTCACGTTTAAGTAAAATACTTAAAAACTCAAAATCTAAGGTTGACTAGATCTAAAAATCCCTGTAAATCATAGTTTAAGTGTTACTAGAGGGTATGATGACATAACTTTGAGTCGATAGTAATTTCGTTACGAAAAGTGTATTACTCAAACGACTTTTTATATATATACAGTCTTTATAGTTTGTCCTACTAGTGTTCACCCCTTCCGTCTCTAAAAATTACTGGACTGACTTCATTGAGGTAGAGATGGTAGGAACCTTTACGAACGACACCCCCTGCCTCCTCAGACCATTGGTCGCTCATCGACACTAGGTACCTGGTAATATGAAATGTTCCCTCACTCGGACTTCTATCAAAGGTTCCCTACCCTCTAACAAATTCATCTAAGAAACTACCGTCTACGAATAGTCTTCTGTCTGAAAATTGTTCACGACTCACATTTTCTTGGTCAAACAAGAATACCTGGAAATCTACCGTATATACACCAAAAATTATTAAAAATCGTTAAAGAATTTTTTTTTTCTTTTTCCTGGGATTATACAGATAAATAACTGACTGTTTTCATGAAGTAACGTTTTAGTTTTATTCGTCCAAGAAAATTTGACGTCTGTACTAAAACTTGTATAACAAGGTAAATTCGGATTGAAAATTCTTTGAACGATAAGGCACTAAGTGTATTTTAACCTTTTTATTCCCTCCCTACTAATTAGTGTCACGTCCTTTAACAACAAAAGATTCGGAAAACATCTTAACACACACATGTATGATTCAACGAAGTCAACACAGGCTGACAAGCGTTGGCGTACCTGACATAGACCGGTCAGAGACAGGCACCCTAAGAGGTCCGTTCTTATGAACGAACCCAACGGTACGGGAGGAGGTCCCCTAGAAGGACTGGGTCGTCAGCATAGAGGACAAGGAAGTAGTGTCCGTCTAAGAACTGACGACTCGGTGATCCCTTCGGGTGATATATCTGAGAAAGGAAATTTTTCATTGTGAAAATTACGTAATGATGTAGTCAAATGTGCACAGAACAGTCAACTTCTAATTAATTTCCTCTATTTAGTAGAGAGTCTAATATTCCATTACCAATTAAATTAAAAGACTTTTAATCAAAGTCACATTGAAGAGTCCATATATAAAGAATCACCTTTCTGTCAACTCGTATGAAAACGAAGCATTAATCAATCGAGACAGAGTACGAAACAATCACCACTTCTTGTAACGCCACTTCTTTTACTAGGTACAGGACACCCTTCGTGTAAGACGACACTGAGATCTCTATTGGCACGAACTAGAGTATCCTCAGACAAAAGTCCAGGGATAAGTGTGCTTATTCGAATCCACAACGCAAGACTATGAATGGTAACCTCTTTTTACACCAATAGTTACTTATATAGACATCATCGGAAACAGTCGACCCTCTATTAGTAATTGAATCGTATCATTATAGTATAAGTGAAATAAAGAACTATAACAAAATGAATAACAAAATTTAAATTTCACCTGAAAGCTCTCTCCGAAATTCCCTAACCTTATCAAACTTCATTCCAAGCAAAAAGGAATGACGACGTATAGAACATAGGTCAGACTTTTAATGGTTCGAACAAATAACGACAGATTAGAAGACATATTTAGGTTTCACTAATCTCAAAACATTATAGACGAGAATGGTACGGTAATCGAACAAACACTAAAAAAAAGGAAAATTTTTATTGTATCCCTGTAATAAATTTACGACTAACTTCATACACAACATATGACAAAAATTTAATACATAAATCAACGTACCCTATTTCGACTCACCTCCAATATAATTTTCTAAATTATAACCATCAGAGTCATAAACCCCCTAAAAATTAATTAAAACTGAAACAAACAACTCTGAAAATAATAAGTCAAGTCAAGTCAACGAGTCAGCACAGGCTGAGAAACGTTGGGGTACTTAGCGTCGTGCGGTCCGGAGGGACAGGTAGTGGTAGAGGGCCTCAAGTGAGTCTGAGTTCAGGTAGCTCAGTCACTACGGTAGGTCGGTAGAGTAGCAGACAGTAGGGGAAGAGGACGGGGGTTAGGGAGGGTCGTAGTCTCAGAAAAGGTCACTCAGTTGAGAAGTGCACTCCACCGGTTTCATGACCTCAAAGTCGAAATCGTAGTAAGGAAGGTTTCTTTAGGGTCCCGACTAGAGGAAGTCTTACCTAGAGGAACGTCAGGTTCCCTGAGAGTTCGCAGAAGAGGTTGTGGTGTCAAGTTTTCGTAGTCAAGAAGACACGAGTCGAAAGAAATATCACGTCGAGAGTGTAGGTATGACCTTTTTGGTATCGGAACTGATCTATATGGAAACGACCGTTTCCTAATAGAGACGAAAAATTATACGATAGATCCAACCAGTATTGAAAAGAAGGTTCCTCGTTCGTAGAACATTAAAGTACCGACGTCAGTGGTAGACGTCGTTAAAATCTCAGGGGGTTTTATTTCAGACAGTGACAATGGGGTAGATAAACGGTACTTCACTACCCTGGTCTACGGCACTAGAATCAAAAGACTTACAACTTAAAATTCGGTTGACAAAGTGAGACGAAAAAGTAAAAGTAGTTCTTCGAGAAATCAAGAAGAAACGAAAGACGGCATTCCCACCACAGTAGACGTATAGACTCCAATAACTATAAAGAGGACCGTTAGAACTAAGGTCGAATACGAAGTAGGTCAGGTCACAAAGAGTACTACATGAGACGTATATTCAATTTATTCGTCCCACTGTTATATGTCGAAACTGTGTGAGGAAAGGGACAAACCTTGGTCAGACAAGGTACAGGTCAAGATTGACAACGAAGGACTGGACGTATGTCTAAAGAGTCCTCCGTCCAGTCCACCAGACCACAAGGGTAGAGAACTTCTTAAAAGGTGTCAAACACCACTAGGTGTGTCAGTTTCTGAAACCGTATCAGTTATTTCGTCTTTATCTACAAAAAGACCTTGAGAGAACGAAAAAACTACTAGGTCGTCTACAACCGTCAAACTAGAGACCAAGGAGACGGAAAAGATTTTGGTCGAACTTGTAGACCTTCAAGTGCCAAGTACATGACAACTTCGAACCGAACCTCTTAAAACTCGTAATGAAATATCGTACACTCTACTCACGTTAACACACCATCAAACTCGCAAGAAACCGTAACGGAAAGTATCGCTAACCTTACTTTTGACTGGAAAAGGTCAGGATACTGGTGACACTCAAAAGGTTTAAACGACCGTATAACTCACGTCGTGAAAGTATCGTAGTGGAAAGTCCTAAACTTTGTCGAGGTGACCTTAAGGTAGTGGAGGTGATCGAAACAAGTATCACTACGAAAGATTCCGGGTGAACTGAAGTGTAAGGTCCTACAGACTGAAGATCCACTGACTAGTGTGGTAGCACCAATAGACTCAGCACTTCTAGAAAAACATACCACGAAGACACATAAGAACGGTGGAGAACAATATTGTAGGAAACGAAGACAACCCAGGTATGGTAAAGACAGGAAATAGCTCGGGTAGAAACGTACTTTACAAGGGAACCATAGAGATTAAAAGAACTTCTCCAGAGATCAGAAAGGGTAAGATAACAAAAGGAAATAAAGAAACGTAATTAGTGACTCCTTCCGAAAGAATAGAGAGGAACGACAAGAGACCTTGAGACGTAAGTTCACCCAAATAGAAAGGAAAAGAGGAAGCAGAAGACGAAGAGAAAAGTATCGACAAACATTCCGGAGGAGTCTGTTGGTAAAACGACAAAACGTAAAGAAAAAGAACCCCTACTAGAACTAGTGACGGAGGAGATGTTATAGTACTTAGAGGCAGGTATCAAGAAGCCCGTGAGACAGATAGTCTAGATTAGGGAACTTAGATAAACAGTGAAGGTGACATATTAGTATTCCCTAAACTAGATCCAGTATGGACTTACCAGATCACCAAAAGGGATGAATCAAACTAAATTCGGACTTAAACCGTTATTTCTCAAGTACTAGACTCGGTGTCAGTCGAGGGCCAGAACAAGAACGACTGACATATCTCGAAGAGGTAGAAACCGACGTTTCTTATATTAGTTAGACTAAAACCACAACTGGTAGACCACTACAGGTACACATCTCAGAAGAGAACACAACAACCTTCTCCCACAAACAATACTGGTCATGCAAGAGAACCGTTTTCAGACAGTCGGAAACGGGATGAAGTAAAACATAAACAATCTCTCTCTGTCAAATTGAGTAGTCTAAGAGACTTGGTAAAATACAGGTAACAACCCATAGACAGACCAACCTACAGACTTTAAGTCTTATAATATCTTTCATCAGTCATTATTTGTAGGAGTTCGTTTGGGTCTTAATCATTTTGTAAAACATCTAAAAAAAAAAAAAAAAACGAAATATTGTATAGAATGTTCCCTTGATTTTAGAATGTCAAGGTATCAATAAAAATAGAAATATGAAAAATGATACTTATCCATTGAACGTAAATAATAATAGGAACCGGTGTACCTTACACCCCAGAATCAAGGGACTGGTTCCTAGCTTGGAGGTGGGGGCCCAAACCTTCGTATCACAAAATTGATGACCTGGTGGTTCCTTCAGGGACATAAAAAGTTTTATTAGGAAAAGGTTTCATTAGTAAAACTGTGTACAACGAGACCAAGTGTAATTGATAATAATAGATAATAGTGTTTTCAGAATCAAAAGATATTGTCAGAATCAAATACTAAAAACAAAGAATTAAAGGACCTTGTCAGAACCAAATACTAAAAATATAGTCACTTTAATCATAATAGGGAAACATGAAGAGGTACGGGGTCAAACCAACTATTTAATAACCAGTGAAAGTAATATGAGACGATGTCAAATAGATCAGGAGACGGCTACCTGTCTGTATATATATGTAACTAAAAGTTGATGACAAAAATATGGTGTCAACAGGACTGGAGCACAAGAGAGACAGAAAGAGAGACAAAATTGTGAACAAACTTATACATTGTGACATAGACATAATCTTTGGGATAGAAACACTACATCGAAGGAACGAGAGTTAACTTTCGTTCAGTCTCCGTCGTCCAGGAATTGACTAATCGTTTCGGCTTGAGACCGTTGGAAAAGACTGGAGAATCAGATATCGTCAAACGACAGAATGATTATTCGTAAAATTTTAACACCAATTAATAATACGATCAGTTCTATTTAACTTCTACTAGAACAATACCTTTAATACAGTTTTTATCAACAACGTAAAGATTACCCTTTATTTTACGAGTCACGAAATTCATCGTCTTTCTGTTGAACAAAATCCGGAGTTCACCTTTTTAACACTGGCACACAGTAACAAAATCCATTTTTTCTTCTTTAAATTATCAGGGACTCATAAAACTCTATCAAACCGACACAAAGAACTCGCACCAAGACGGGTACAATAGCCAGATTTCGACACCAGAGATTACCACTATAACGTGTTCTAACAACCTTAAAGATGATTCTAAACAAAAATAGTAAGAAATTTTTAACGACCAAAAATATTACATATATCAGAATGACCATAGTCAAAGGATTTCAACGATATTGATTAATGGTGGTTAAACCACCGAATTTTGTTGTCTTTAAACAAGAGAGTCTCAAAGCCTCCGGTCTTCAGACTTTAGTTCTACAGTCGGAGGCCCGACCTCGGGGACTCTCTCTGAGAGAAGGAACGGAGGGGATCGAAGGGTAGTGACGGTTGGGAGGAACCGAACAATCGCGTAATGAGGTCAGACGGAAATAAATGTGTACCGAAAGAGTGGACACACACAGACAGACCAGACTCCTACTCACGGTAACCTAAATCCCGGGGTGGGAATGAACCCTACTAGAATAGATTTTTTAGGAATTAATACAAACGTTTCTAGGATAAAGGTTTATTCTAATGTAAGTGACCAAGGTCCACCTGGACAAGAAAAAAACCCGCCTCCCATCAACACTTCCCCCGTGTAGTGAATTGACCCCGAAGGGTACACCGAGTCACCATTTATTAGGCGGCCGACACGTCCTCTACGGTCTCTATACCCAAGCTTGGGACCCAGTTCTTCTAGGGGACCTCATCCTTTACCGTTGGACGAGGTCATAAGAACGGACCCCTCTAGGTACCTGTCTCCTCGGACCACCCCATCTCAGGTACCCCAACGTTTCTCAACCTGTACTAACTCATTGACTCATGTGTATGGTAAATTAGGTGACATCCTCATATGTTGATAAAAGTTTTGTTTTTCAGGATATTCTCCATACACGAATTTAAAATATGACTACCCGTGGAAACTCTTTCTCCGAACCTCTGGTGGGGGGGAGGGGGGAGGGCCAGACTCTAGACGAAATGAATCTACACCAACTGAGGAAAAGGACATTATTACAGCCGGGAGACACTGTACTTTTCACTACTTAAGTCACGATTACGAAGTACCAAAGTCTGCTTACGTCTGATTTATTTTTGCTAGTGAGGCAAACTACCCGACGAAAACCTAAACCACCCTTTTGCCCAGTGATAGTCCATTTGAGTCTTTCGTGGAACTGCGACACACGACGTCCGTGAATCTCATCAAGAATCAGACCAACAAAGGAAACACGAACTTAATCTCCCATTAGTATTCCAACGAAAAGCTATGAAAAGAACCAATATGAATTAAGAACCAGGCATCTTCCCTACCACCCTTTTTTCTATCTCGTAATCAAAGTCTGGTAATTACATATTGATTTTATGCTAGAAATTGCTATGTTTTAAAATATAGTAATTTTTTTGGGGTTGACGAGTTGACCAAGAATCACATAGTTCATCTTAACTGATATACAATTATCAGAATTTATAATCAGTGGTTCAGTACATACTGAGGGAACATCGGGTTACCTGACATCGGGCGGCCTGAGGAGACAGGTACCCTAAAGGGTCCGTTCTTATGACCTCGCCCACGGTAAAGTAAAAGGTCCCCTAGAAGAACTGAGTCCCTAACTTGGACACAGAGAACGTAACGTCCACTCAAGAAATGGTGACTCGGTGGACCCTTCGTCAGAATTGATAATGGTTTCAAAATTTAAAGAATTAAATGAAAATCTGATTTATAACCGATATCTCCTCTTTTTTATTATGTAATTCGATTCTGAAGACCAAACCTCTTTTGGTTGTTCCCATGTATTAGAATTCTTCTCTTACGGTTTTTTCCTATGAATTTTATCGTTACTTTATTAAGTCAAGTCAAGTCAAGTCAGCGAGTCAACACAGGCTGAGAAACGCTGGGGTACTTAGTGTCGTGCGGTCCAGAGGGACAGGTAGTGGTAGAGGGTCTCAAGTGAGTCTGAGTTCAGGTAGCTCAGTCACTACGGTAGGTCGGTAGAGTAGGAGACAGCAGGGGAAGAGGAGGACGGGGGTCAGGGAGGGTCGTAGTCTCAGAAAAGGTCACTCAGTTGAGAAGAGTACTCCACCGGTTTCATGACCTCAAAGTCGAAATCGTAGTAAGGAAGGTTTCTTTAGGGTCCCAACTAGAGGAAGTCTTACCTGACCAATACTCTTAATGACAAACATTTTATTCTACCTCCGTCACGTACCTGTTGAAACACAAAAATTATTCCGTCAAGTTCTGTCTATTTCTGTGGCGTCGAGACTACCTAATTTATTATAAGGGTTTTGATTTATTTAGAATTCATCTCTTGACTTTAAACTAAAATCCACAAATGTGTTTGTCAGAAGGTGCTGATAAACTACAACAGTTGGCACTTCCGTCGACCACATCTGTCCCAACTTGACATTTGTGACGTTCTTACATCGACAACCTAACAAAACGTAAACATACATCCAATTCCAATCTGTGAAAAGGACAAGAGAAAAGGAAATAAAGTCAACGTCAAACAGATAGAGTTCCCTTTTGACCTCTTTGTCACGACCTTCGAAGTGTCTCATCGACTAAACCCCTTTCTACACGTACACACCACCCCCCTCACAATGCAGATTAGGAAAAAGATAAAACCACCACTCTAGAAGTAAAGAATTACAGGCAGAAGAACAAGTACATTGAAAATCGAGTAATTGGGACGGGAGACATGACGTATCACTACGTGATAAAATTTAAATCAGAGGACACAAAACGAAGAGTCTTCTAAAAAAAAGTTTTTATAAACCTCCACACTAAATTAACGTCCCGACAAAACGGGTAACAGTCACACTTCCGTTTCTACTCAAAGTATAAATCTGTCACGTTGGACGTCCAAAGTAAACAATTTGGAAGAGCAACCATAAGGACAAGAGAGTATGTGTACATACGTATTATCATAACCCTTTTTCAGAACAAAACAGTATAGGTATAAATTCGTTAAACCAACTTAATACCTTCTAGGACAGAAGTCGGAATACATAAACGAGTAAACCTTTGGAACATATCAAATAACTCTGTGATCACTAAACAAGGGATCGGAGGGACACCTAAAACAAGGTATAATGTTAGATTAAGGTGGAGAGACAGGTATGGGGACGTGGCAATTAAACATGTAAAGCTACGTCAAACAAAGTAACATACAAAAACATTAGGTTTGACTTACATTGCTCGATACACGAAATCCCTGTACCGAAACGGAACGGTTAATCTTGTTTCACCAATGACTCTTTCTCATACAAAATTTATTTTGTACCGTGGAGAACTCACCCTGACTGTGAGTAAACCCTCATTTTCTCTACCAAAATTGAGAAACCGAGTGTTTCTTCTCGGTAATGATTTCTAGTCGTGAAAATTTCCCCCCTTTCTTTCCATTTATCAATGATGGAGGTATTTTATATCAAAACATTTAAAGGAATACCTGATTCATTGAAAATTCCAAACAGTAAAGTTTAGGCGAAAAGGGGGGGTACTAGTTCTACACTATCGTTGTAAAAATTTTAAAGACGTCTGAAATTAAGACGACGTCAAAGACTTAAAACTTAATAAGTACAAATCCTTCCACTTCCATATATTTTGTATTGACACAATCGGAGAAATAAAAAGATTATATAGATTGGTTCAAAAATTACGTCATCTCAGAGGGGGGCTTTCTATGAACTTTTAATTCTCCTTTTACATTCTAAAAAAGAATAAATACTTGTACAATGAAATAAAATGTACTATTTATCTTAAAACTCGACAGTCACTGAATTCTGATAAACCTTAAAATCGTGTGAAAGTAGTTTATAAATTTTGTGTCTACAGAAACTTATCCAGAAATATCCGACTGTCAAATGATTAAACGAGGTATCCCTCTGTAGAGTATTCAACTAAGTTTATAACATAAACATAAATATGAATTTTTATTATCTCAAGACAAAAACCGACTATACGGTCTATTCGAGATCTTAGATTGGAACCGTATTCCTTTCGTTACTTTAACGAAAAGCAAAAAAAAATTACAAAAGGTAACCTGAACTAAACTTCCTTTTTTTGTCCTGAAATAGTTTTCGAAACCTTATATCTATGGTTCCCCTTTCAGTGTGTATATTTCTGACCATTACCCGAATGTGTTCTAAAATTGTAAATAATTGGATATAGCGTTCTCTCTTGTTCTCCTTATGTCAAGATACCTTATCAATTTTTCATATATCCATATGGGACAACCCTCCTTTTTACAAAGACCTTTTCACTCGAGACATGACCTTCTTCGATCAAATTACCCTGACTCGATCTAATTTGATGTGGAAAGATTGTGACAGTATTACAGAACTTTCGGGATAACTACCAAATTTTCTTTTAGTATTGTCATAATAATTTCCGTGACATGAGTTAAAAACTTCTAATTGTGAGTCTTACTATCACTTTTATCTTTCACTTTCATTTCAGCGAGTCAGCACAGGCTGAGAAACGCTGGGGTATCTGACATCGGATGGTCCGAGGAGACAGGTACCCTAAAAGGTCCGTCATCATGATCTCGTCTAACGGTAAAGGAAGAGGTCCCCCAGAAGGGTTGGGTCCCGAGTTTGGGACCAGAGGGCGTAACATCTGTCTGCAAAATGGCAGACTCTCAATTTTGTCAAAAGACTCATTTCTCTTAATGGACGGAAGAATTGTATCAAGACAACTGACTTGATTGTCCGGTCCTGTCTACTGAATTTTTATTAGTCATAGAATTCTTTAGTGACTTACACGATCGAAACACATTCCACTGACCACAAAAGAAACCGATTATGCCAAATTCTAGGTCAGTGACAATTAAATAAGGGTACGAACTTCGTGTCTAATCACACTCTTTTTTAAAGAGAATTTTATGAAAATTGTGTCTAAGATGTGAAGATTACCGTTGACTTTGGATCTAGCAAGTAAACAAGACACGGGTAAGTCAATGAGTCATATACAGTATCACAAAATATTGTAACAAAAATCCTTCAGATCTTTACAAGTCAAGTCAACGAGTCAGCACAGGCTGAGAAACGCTGGGATACTTATCGTCGCGCGGTCCGGAGGGACCGGTAGTGGCTGAGGGCCTCAAGTGACTTTGAGTACAGGTAGCTCAGCCACTACGGTAGGTCGGTAGAGTAGGAGACAGCAGGGGAAGAGGAGGACGGGGGTTAGGGAGGGTCGTAGTCTCAGAAAAGGTTACTCAGTTGAGAAGCGTACTCCACCGGTTTCATGACCTCAAAGTCGAAATCGTAGTCAGGAAGGTTTCTTGTGGGTCCCGACTAGAGGAAATCTTACCTGACCAACCTAGAGGAACGTCAAGTTCCCTGAGAGTTCTCAGAAGAGGGTGTGGTGTCAAGTTTTCGTAGTCAAGAAGTCGCGAGTCGAAAGAAGTGTCAGGTTGAGAGTGTAGGTATGTACTGGTGTCCTTTTTGGTATCGGAACTGATCTACCTGGAAACAACCGTTTCATTACAGAGACGAAAACTTATACGATAGATCCAACCAGTATTGAAAGGAAGGTTCCTCATTTGCAGAAAATTAAAGTACCGACGTTAGTGGTAGACGTCACTAAAACCTCGGGGGGGTTTATTTCAGACTGTGACAAAGGTTACAATTTAGAGGTAATTAGTTCTCAATAATTCTTCACCACTAGTACCTTATAAACTAACGTTCTTTACAATCAGAAAGGATGGATTTTGTGACCAAATAAGGATTACAGATAATTTAATTGCTCAAAGTTTTATGTGACTTCATTACCCCTATTTTTGACCGAACAAAAAAGTAGAAAATACACACAGAAAGTTGAAGTCAAAGGAAAGAGGAAAGTAACATTGACACGACACAATCATTAGAACTTTTACCTTGGTCTTTCTTTAGATATTGTTTCACCGTTGTTGTAAAAATAAACACTTATAAATATTCCCCAATATACACAATAAGATGGTAAACAATTAAGTAAACGACTACAAACAATGAATTCAAATAAGAACAAGTCATCTCATCCATGTCAACTGTTGAAACACAAAAATGTACGTGTAATCATAGAAAATTCTATGTAAACAATGTTAATAAAATTAGAATTTTAAAAGGAATTCGTATGAACATAATATTTACTTTAAATAGAGTATATCGTTAATTTCTTAATGATTCTACAGGATTTTTACAAAAAACATAATAATCAAGGAATTCGGACATTTGAAGTATTCAGAAATACATATACATATACATATGTGTGTGTGTGTATATATTTGTGTGTGTGTGTGTGTGTGTGTGTGTGTGTGTGTGGGTGTGTGTGTGGGTGGGTGTGTGTGTGTGTGGGTGTGTGGGTGGGTAGTGGAGGGGGGCGGGGGTCGAATTCTATTTCACAAAGTACAGGACTCTATATACACGAGAGACCCTTATCTGGAAAAAATACTACAGGAGGATAGTCCACCAGACCAAAATACTCTATAGTGTTTCGTCTGTTTTAAGATGGAAGTTTTAAGAATTTTCCATGACGACCCCTTCGTCGGATTTTTTCTTTTCTCCTTTTTTGGACCATACGAAGGAAGACCGGTTTTAAACAGAAGCAACTTTCCTTTCAGTTTTCGTTATTTACGTCAAAATAAAACCTTACTCACTCCACACAACAAAACTGTATACCACCCACAGTGTACCTCTACCACAGTGAATCTCGAAAACTTCGTAAATTCTTGAATCCATTACGGTCACAACATATACATTATGAAACAGAAAACTCCCCAACACCGGTTGACGAATCATTTATTGTTGTTTCGTCCACTAAAACCTGTCACCCTTAAAACACAACCTTACAGTAACTGTATCAGAATATAATCAATCGTCACCATTAGTGAATAAAAACATATATAGTAACTGTATTAGAATCGTCACCATAAGTAAATAATAACATATACGGTCTATGTTAGAAATATTCTGTTTTTACTTACAGAACGGAATTTGTGACAATTTTTTACATACTAATAGCATATTTTATAGACTGAAACAAAATTCGTCTAAAAAATGAAAAAACCATAATTATAAAACTTGGACACTTTTCGTATCGAGAACCAATTCACGAACAGTCTGGGGACCTGTGAACTCCGTGATGACCCATAGTCAGGAACAATTTTAAGACACCCACTGAGATCAAGGTCGTATTTAGTCTTAAGTCTCTTGGCCACGTGGGGTTATAGTCTCACCACAAAGACTATAGAGTTTCCCGACCACAGGAAACAGACACATCACCGACGTAACTTTCCGACAGACCCTGGAGACACACACAAAATCTACCTTTATTTACGTCCCATAAGTCCCATCTCTAAGACTTATTCTCTTACCTTCCCTTACCTTTCCGTGTGTTGTTCGGACAAAAAATTTTTTTGTGACGTCGGTTCCCTTGGAAAAGTTTCATATAACATTTCCAGTCTAAAGTACATAAAAGATGAACACGAGACATACTGACTTACCTCCGATAAAGCATGACTAAATATACATGGTACTGAGCCATAAAACACTTGTGGATTGTAACAATCGTGAGAACAGAAAAACACCGGAGTGGGAATTTTATCTTTTGTTTCTGAGTCAGACTTAAATGTCTTCGGGAAAGAATATCTGGAAACGACGTGTTGTATCTTCACATGTTGGAATCTCCTTTTCATTAACAAACCTCAAAAGTTTTCGTCTTGACCCAAAAGGGGAAGGAAGTACGTGTAATACTTCGTGGTTGTTTGGAAAAGAACCACCAAATGTCAACACTGAATAAGGACAATAAGAAATCGCGGGTGATTTCTTAGTACTAACTCCCTCTCCCTTGTAATTAAAAAGAATTGATCATAGAAAAGTTAAGTAACCACTAAATTAAAGAGTGTCGTAACAGTTTATTTGACTAAAAAAAAAAAAAAAATGACGAAACCTTTGATCAAAAATTTTCAAAACATACCTACGTGGAACTCCTGTGACACGGTTCACTCTATTCGGTCTCTTGTCCTGTATTGACTAAGGTGAATTTCCTCCACGGATCGATCTCACCAGTCTATCTGTCCTGTCCTTCATCATCTTACCACCAACAGTCACCGTCTCCATCCCTTCCTACTAAGATCTCTACTAACATATTTTACGGTGACTTGACAGTGAATTTTACCAACTCTACCATTTAAACTACAATACATATAAAATGGTGTTAATTTTTATTATTAATTTCCTCGACAAATGAGAACCTAAAATTCATATTAAAACGAGAGGTGTAAACGTTTCTTAGTCAGAAACAAGGTCAAAGAAAATTTTTAGGTAATAGTTACCCTTCAATTAACAGTTATATGGAAGAATAAGATACGTTGGTTATTTGATCATTAGAAGTCATCTGCTCTCACCTTTGTTTCATAAATGTCTTTACTTTTACTCTTGTCTTTTGATAAAAAATGGGAGGAAATTAACAGACACATTTACTACGGTACTATGCATAACACATATATATTAAATAGTTCTTTCACATCACCGAAACTAAAACCCGTCTGATTGACCTTATACCTCCAGTAATATGGAGGGAGTGATCCTTATTTTACTGTGCTCCATTTACTCTAAAGAAATCTTTCATACTTAAAACAGTTTCATGACGTACGTGTATCAACTTTATCGGTTTTATAATGTACATTGTTTTACGGGGTAGGATGGGATGAGAGAGGTCAGAAAGGGTCTACGTCGATGAAAGTCAAGAAGAAAAGGAAGATTTAAATAAGACACATAAATACTAATCATATGTATATAACGATGTAAAACTAACTAGTGAAAATCCGTAAAACTTGAAAAACAATGTCACATATTTTACAAACGAAAAAGTGTGGTACGAGGGGATAGGGGAAGGGGAGGTCTATACAAATGTCACGTTGAAAATCAATTTATTAAGAAGACATGACTCGTTGCCTTGACTTGACTTCATAATACTTGATACCCTGTAAAGTCATATGATATTATAAAGGAAATAAAGAAGGAAAGGACCCATAAAGGGTCTATAAAATTATAATAAAAATAAAATTAAGAGAACATAAGTCTTTTATATAAAACACACTTAAGTCAAGAAAATTATAAAATAACGTTGAATATCGGGTTATACAGTATAGAACCATTTACAAAGTACATACGAACTCTCCTTCCATGTCAGACGACAACAACTCGCAATACAAGATATTTACGGTTGATCCAGTCCAACCAACTATCACAAACAAGTTCACATGACGCAAAAAAACAAAAACGGAAGAACATAAATAAACAATAACTCTCTCTCCATAACTTTATAGACTAATATTTACACATAAAAAGATAAAAAAGGACAATATCAAGACAGTATAAAACGAAGTATATAAAACTTTGAGATAATAATCCAAGTATTTACAAATCCTAAAAATACATAGAAATCCTTGACTAGGTAATAATACTTATTGAATGAAAATAAAATCCATTATAAACAAAACTTTAAATGAACCCCTAATTAAATCCATGAGTTCGAAAGAAACCTAATTATAATCGTATCATACAGAAAAGGGGAAGAAAATTGGATAAATACAAATAATTATGTACGTACATTCACCAAAGAGAAATCTTCGTCACATTATTTTGTAATGACTACTCGTCACGATTATAGCTCTAAACAAAAATAAGTTCCTCTTTTAAACCGAGATCATAGATCTACGACCACACCTTATTAACACGTATCTAAATTTTATTTGACTTTTGAGATTTCTGTGACTACTTTCTTTAACTTCTGTGTTTATTTACCTTTTCACAGAACAAAACTAATCAACCTTCTCATAACAATTTTATAAGTTGATGAATTTCGTTAAAGGTCTAACTAAGTCACGTATTTTAAGATTGCCGTAAAAAGTGTAAAAGAAGTCAAAACATATCTTCCTGTTTTCTGAGGTTTATTTTGGTTCAATTAGAACCAATTAATTTCGACCAACAATGACTAAAGTTTAACAAATGTTTCCATATCATTAGTTTTGTGACACCATGACCGTATTTTTGTCTGTGTCTTGGTACCTTTCTTTAGCTCACGGGTCTATATTCGTATAGATAAATATGTCAGTCGATTAGAAACTGATCCGACGACTCTTGTATGTTACCCGTTTCTCATCAGAAAAATAATCTACCACAACTCTTATGACCTGTCGGTGGAATACAGTACAAGTACTTTTACTTGAGTTTTGTCTACTTTGTGAATTGACACTCTGGACTTTGACACTTTGAAGACCTTCTTTCGTATCCCTTTCTTTTTCGAGAAACGATAACTGGAACCGTAACCAAAACCCATACGTGGTTTTCACGCCTGTTGTTTTGGTTTTCATTTATACTGACCTGATTTATTTTTCAAAGTGTGTCGTTTCCTTTAGCAGTTGTTTGACTTTTTAGTCACATACCTTCCCCCTTTTATGAACGTTCCGTACACAAACTACTCCCAGACTATGGACTTTACATATTCCTTAAGTATGTTGAGTTATCGTTTGGAGAGGGTTCATTGGACTAATTTTTTACCCGTTTCCTGGGCTTATCTGAAAAAAAAGGGTTTCTTCGTATGTCGACTGACTAGCTATTTTTCTCGACTTTACTTGGTCCGTCTCTCTGTTTGTGACACAGTAGAGTCAATATGGACCTTAGATTTTTTCATTAGTAGTCCAATCATGTTTAGTTTTAGTGTCACTCTATAATGGAGTGTGATCCTTCAGATAATAGTTTTTCTGTTTTCTACTGTTCACAACCACTCGACGTACCTCTTTTCCCTGGGAAACACATGACAACTACCTTTACATTTAAGTGTGTCAGTAATACCTTTTATATCATTCGAAGGAGGCTTTTAATTTTATCTTAATGGTATACTAGGTCGTCAGGACGATGACCCACATATAGGTTCCCTTTATTCAGTCATAGAGTCTCTCCGTGACGCAAGGTAAAAGTAACAACATCGTAATAAGTGTGACATCACAGACAGTCGCACACTTGTCTATTTTACAGTGTGTGGGGCGTGGGGGTGACTTTACAATGACACTGTGTGACTGTGTGTGTGTGAGTGAGTGAGTGAGTGAGTGAGACTTTACAATGAGTAGGTACTTTTTCTTCCTTTAAACGGAAAACGTTGTTGGACCTACTTGGATCTCCTGTAATATGAGTCACTTTGTTCGGTCGTTTCTTTGTTTGAGACACAGTAGAGTCAATATGAACCTTAGACTTTCAGGCTGAGCGTCCTCCCCTCACCTTCCCACCAACGGTCCCCGATTCCTTAACCACTTTACCCTCTATGACCAGTTTCCCATGTTGAAAGTCAAGATTCTACCTATGTAGGTCGAAGTCGGATCGAGACTCTGTAATTACACGTCGCCGTCGTTTACGACAAAGTCGCAGTAGTCACATCAAAGAGATGTCACCACTACCCAAGGACGTTTACGGAAATCGGACTGAAGTGGGTCTACCTTTACAATCGTAACCTGAGTATTTTTACCGAAGTTTAGACTTTAGACCGGATGACAACAATTGTCATACATGGCACAATTGTCTACAAAGAAAAATGAATTTACTAATGTCAAAATTCGTCAATTGGTACACACAAGACAACTGACACCACCACAAAATAAACACAACAAAGTGGTGAGTTTCATACAGTCAAACTTATTATACCTACGTGTAACATCTATCTTCACCATTACTACAGTACATGTAGTAGTCTATATATTTACTTATATACTCTTAGAGTACACTTGAGTTATCCTGGAGTGATCTTCTGGAATAGGAACAATCGAAAATAGCAAGTCTAGGTTTTAATTCAACTCTGGTTTACCTCCGTTCAAGAAGTCCGAAGGTTAAATTTGAATTTGACAAAGAAAGAAAGACTTTTGTGAACATTGGACCCGACGATTTTGAACTTTTTCTTCATGATACAACTTTCTTTAACATAAACAAGTCTTCTATTAAAAGAACTTATAGACGATACAAATAACGAATGTAATTTGTGACATCCCTATTCACATATACATCTTGGATGAGAGTCTCTACAATTTCAACTTAACCCATCAAATCCGTACTTGTGACTTCATCGTCACATCATACGGGAACTTTAAACACCCTCTATACAAGACTTTGGAAGTTCTATGGTCACTTCGTATAGTAAAAGAATCAAAAGAATCCAAATTTACACCCACTTTTACGGTATGGAGGATATTAACAAGACTCTTAATGAATTCTAGGACACACTTTATTTTTGACATTTTGGTGTTACTGGACCAGACGAATTCGAATATCTAGTCAAGTGATTGAGTACGGACGTGTCGACAGGACGTTGTCTTAAATTTAAGTATGGATCGTTTTATTAAGTAACTTTGGAGTTCACAATTTAGGAACTTTCGGTTTACAACTCACACTGTTTACCAAATCCAGAAACAACGGTCGTGAATAAGCACATGTGGAACGTGTGAGACCTGTCTCATACTACCCCTAATACACTCACGTACGACCGTTGTCTCTGGATTACATAAAATATTCTAACAACAAGGTGTAAGGTCTATTACCTCAGGGGGGGGGGGGCGGGAAACTCGATACGTCAAGCAGGGACCAACGAGAAGTCAACTCTTTTGGGAGGAACGACTTTAGTGTTGTTCGTACGTAACAGAATCTGTCGAATCAAGAAGCCTCACTCTCATCCTATGAGTCATTACGACGGAACACCCGACTCCACTTCGGTAGTGACCGTCGCACCAGTTCTTTTAATTGAATTTCTAAAGAATTGCGTGTTGGACTTTGGTCTGACGTCCGAACACCTGTTTACCTCTTGGTATCTGTCAACGCAAGCACAAAAGGAAGACATGTCTCCGTCACTGTCTAGCACGTAGACACAATGTCCTAACGTCTAGCGTCGGCACCCACTGTCGGCCTTCAGACGTTCTACCGTCTACGTAGGTCCTAACCCACGAGAGAGGGTTCACAAAGTCCCCTTTGGTTCAACAATAGTCTAAAATAGAAGTCTTCTACCATATTGACGGTCGTATTGATTCACGGTCCTGAACACGATTCCACAAAATATTTGTGTAAAGTGAATTAAGAGTGGAGTCTAGTACTCTGGCTAGGGGTAATAATTTACTCGTTTTTTCCACATCTCTCTAATTCGTCGAAGAGATTTCGGAACATGAAACATTCACGGACTTAGACCAAAACTTTGATCTAAACGGTGTAAGGATTACCCAAAAGAAAGAGAAAAGCGGAATTCTTTGTATAGTGTTTATTGAAGATCTTGGTGAACTCTCATTCAACGACTGGACTACCAGGTATTGAAGGTTTATAAAATCATAAAAGATTTTATTTGTTTTTTTGTAAAAGAATACATTGACTTCATATTACTAATTCTAGTCCTTTAACGTAATACCCCTATATGCTATAGGGGTTTCTCGGACCGCCTGATGTCAAGCACCCCAACTTCCACCAGCCTGTACTGCCTTCAGTGAATCGTGTGTGTCACGACAATAGATCCGGAAATCGCCGCAAGGACAGACGATCAGCGGGGTCACCGTAGAAGACATAGCATACAGGGGCATTACACACACAAAGGAAGACCTTATCAAGGAGTCAGAAGAGAACTGAAACACTGACACCGCGAAAACTTCTAATGTCCGTCAACAAAACATCTGACAGACACCTAAAAATAGACAATAAAGAAGTGCTAAGCTCAGCACATGATAACCTCATAGTGGTTCACAGTCCAAAGTCCAACTCGGTGACGACTACTACTGACGAGACTACGAAACAACTCCATAACAGACTATCCGAAGTACTCCGCTACGATGAGAAAAACGATAATATTCACCATTACAATACACCTTTTTAGGAACATTCATCTATCAAGGTAGAGGTACTGTGGAACATAAAAACAGATATACCTGAGTCTGAATATTAGACAATTATGGTAATATATAAAACTACAAGTCTAATAGGGTCACTCTCGGGAAAAGTCCGACTATAGACAGAAAAACTATACAGGTAACTGTTTTATATGAACTTGTAAAAGAATAAAAGGTCGTGTTCTACTACAAGATCCGAGTGGAGTATGAAAGGGACGGGGTTAGGACCTCAGTGAGTAAAGAGGTTCCTTGAAACCAAGGAAAAGCTCCTTTTCTCACAAGTCTTCGTTTCTAGAACCATTAATGACACGCATAACGACAACCACACCATAACGAAAGTCCGGGAGTCACCTATGTATATATAAATTGGAGACATAAATAAATATAGAAATACATTCATAATCTCTTCTTTTACCGTTGGATGAGGTCATAAGAACGGACCTTTTAGGGCGTCTACCTCCTCGGAACGTCCGATGTCAGGTACCCCAGCGTCTCAGTCTGTGCTGACTCGCTGAAGTGAAATGAAATAGATTCATATAACTTTTAGAGCTTAAGTATAATTGAGGTTAACGTTATATTGTGGTGTCTTGAGTAAAATCAAAAGAAAGTTCTTAAAGAAAGAACAAAAACATCACGGTAAGAAAGTATCACTCCTTGAACCGAAGGTGACAGAAATTATATGAATAATTCACGGGAAAACAGATAATTATGTCAATGTCAGAGGGACGTACAATGGTCAGAGATAGTACAGTGATGAAGGAGGGGACACACCTCCGAGACAAAAAGAAAGAACCAGAGACGGAGGGGTAAGGTCTGTAACGGTGTAAAAGGATTGAACCCAAAAGTGTACTTAAAAGTATCACTGACATTATATAATAGAGTTAGGAGAATAAGACCATAAATACGATGATATATATTTGACGTCACAATTCTCAAGAGTCTTTGTTAACAGTACAAACATCCTCTCGTGGTTGATTTTACAATTTCGACCCCTTTTTTCTCGATTTTTTACTTTGAAGGTTCCTAGTCGGACTCAGTGATTAAACATAAGACGTTCAATAGTGTCTTGATCTTAACAAAGAAACTGCTTTTTAACCCCGAATTACCTGACAGAGATCTTCAGAGTAATCTCCAATTTTTCTTTTTGTTCAAAATGACAGTCTCCTACATCTTACGGCATCTAAGACCCACCCGTTCTTCCCAATCTTACCTACCTTTCTTTCCTAGAAGAGACATCCGTGATTAACCCCATTCAGATTGATAACCGTCCTATAATACGTAAGTCTTCCGGTTTGTCCTACCTCTGAATCCAACGCCGTTTGATCTACGTCTCCGAGGAGAAACCTTCCCACGTCCTCGTCTGTAGACTGTCTCCTAGTCATCCTCCGTTCTCCGATTCACAAGTATATCACCCCCTCCCCCCTCCCACTGTAAACCAGACACGATAAGACGCCCCTTTTATTCGTCCTTCCTACCGACCGTCAATGTCCCTCCAAAAGTTAGAGAATTGTCACTTTTTACCCTGTCACTTACTCGTTCTACCGTGCGACGGGATCTCACATGAATAAAGGTCCTGAAGTACGAACGAAAAGAAAAAACGAGTAGTCTTGTTTGACTATTCTTTTAAATAAGACAAAAACTTTGTGGGGTCTTACATAAGTCATTAAACACCTATAGTACTTTAAGACAGGGTCTCAAGAATTCCTACATTAAGTCCTGTCAATTCCTTTACGTTGGGTGAGATCATAGAAACGGACCTTTTTAGGGTACCTGTTTCCTCAGACCACCCGACGTCAGGCATCCCAGTGTTTCTCAGTCTGTACTGAATCGTTGATTTATTGTTGTTTTGTTTTTTTTTGGACATCTGATAAAGCTCCAAATAAAAAACAAAAAAAAGGAATTATTCTCTTTTCATATAACCACTTTATTCAATATTATCACCAGTCTCAATACTCAATGAGTCTTTTTGAGTTCTATAACCTCTATTAACCAAATCATCAATGACTTTAAACAATGTCAGTTAAGTATTAAAAAAAGACAAGTAGAGGATGGACTTAAGACATTAATCCTCAATGAATGAGGGTCTTATAGAATCCCTTTGCTAAAGAGACTACCCTTACTTGGGACGAATGATTTAAGAACGACGCACAAATAGAGATCCTTTGTCAGTCCAAGAGAACACGAATGGATAAACTAAATCATAGTAATTTCACTCTCTTTAATCTCCCAAACAGTATTACATTTCAGTAAAGGTCTTTCCTTTTTCTTTATCTATTATCTAAATTTTTTGTTGTTGTTTTGAATGGTCTAAAAAGTACGGTTCTTTTACACTCTTGAACTACCTGGACCGATTTTCCATTTACTCTCAAGAAACATGACAAAAACGTTCAACCCTTAAAACATTTTAAATTCAGTGTTTTTAAACATGCATGATTCCAAGGTCGGTCAAAAAAGACCACACGAGTCTCCGGTCTTCTCGGGTAAGGTCATTGACTTATAACTGTCTTAAACCAATAAATCGTTCTTAATGGCATCATGGAATAGTAACTCCTGGTCCTAGGTCATCCAAATTCCCAGAACTGAGTTTATCGTCCGTCTGATCCACCTTACCCTCGAGAGGATCAGTAATTTCTTTTTGTTTTGTGTTGTGGATTTATACGGAACTAGATCCTGAGAATTAAGTAAGAAGGAGTCAGACATTACTAGGTATTCATAAGTACTTTAATAAGTAATTACGTCATCTAAATAGTACGTATATCATCGATTCGTGACACAGTATCTTACACAGATTTAGTTATGACACAGAAATTTCAGTACCATTACTAATTTATCAATTTGATTGAATAAAAATTAATATTTTATGACACACGATTCACTCCTTATACCTATGTCACTTAATCCTTTTCTCTTTTAATTTTCATTAAAGGATAAAATAGTTAGACTTTTTTTTTAAGCCACTACACCAAACACCAAAACTATTTCCACAAAAAAAGGGATCCCCTAGATTTACTACGGCAGGTCGGACGAAGTCTTTATCTAGAATAGAAAGTAAACTGACATGAAGAATCGAGGAGAATGATAGTTTTTCATGAAGACCTTAAGAACAACTTAAAGTATTAGATCCGGAATCCAATGCAACTGCAAAAAGATTCGATAGATCAAAGGACCACGAATTAATTATTTCAGTGTCGACACACAAACACATGTAAGTTCATACAAAACATTTACTTTCTCTACGACAAGAAACACCCTTCCTTTACCAAAACCTAACCGGTTGACAGAGTGATTAACTCTAATTTAAAAACGAAAACTATGAACAAGTAAACTGATGGAAAACAGATTGTCCTACTTGTGTAAGATTTAAACAACGACTAACGACCTCCTTAAAACCCCCCGTGTGAAGTACAAGGATTCAAGATTTTACTGACTTAGATAAGAACTAAGTAAGATCAGGCGTCAGAGTGTGAATAAAGATTCCAAACGAATTCGTAGTTGTTGTAAACGAAAAGCATAAACGTAATAAAGGAGAGACCGAATTATTGCCTTTGCTCTCAAAGTATAATGTAAACATAGCTTAAGGATATGAACTATAAAGAACAGGAATGATTTATCACCAAAGGGGTCTAACAAAAAACCCATGCATCGTTACTTCCTTTTTTACTTTTAATCAACACACGTAACTCAAAAAGAGGACGAAGAAAGGAACTTCAATTTGTCGCAGAGGATAAAAAATTGGACAAACGTTAAATAATCCGAACCTTCCTGAGTCGACAATGTAGAGTAAGTAACGTCATGGGGAGGGGGGAAAAAAAAATTTCACACCGAATCCGTGGTCGTGGAGAAACTCGATGTGTATCTTCTAAGTGTATTTTGACCAAAGCCGTACATCGTAGTCAAGTAGTTTGTTCAGAAAAGTCAAACAGCCGGTAAGTTTCAGACATGAACGGAGACATTCTGAAGTCTTTATTAACTACTAAGAAGACAACTACTTTTATGTAGGGATCTACAGAATACTCGTAGTTTATACAACAATCTTATTGTCTACATCGACGGATCGGAAAAACCCCGGAAACGTCCATTTACCATAACACTCGTACAAGTAAAACTTCTAGATACTTCTCAATCCTAAATTGGTTTCATACTAAAAACTTTGTAGCTTCCTATCGAGAATCAAAGTGTCATCGACAATAAAATAAACTCACCCTAATACGACAATCACCTAACTACCAACCCTGTTCCACGATATGAAATACAAGAAGGAAAAGGAAGTACTCCAAAAACCGGAATAATTTAATATATACTGTAACACTTTTACAGAATAAAACTGACTTCTCTAAATTCGTTTTCTCAATCCACTCACTCTACCCCTTTGTCACCTTTGTGACAGTCTGAAATAAAAAACCCCGAGGTTTTAGTGACGTCTACCACTGACATCGGTACTTTAATTTTCTGCGAATAAGGAACCTTCTTTTCAATACTGGTTGGATCTATCGTATAAGTTTTCGTCTCTGTAACGAAACGACTGATTCCAGGCAGATCAGTTCCGATACCAAAAAGGACACCAGTACATACCTACACTCTCAACCTGACACTTCTTCCGACTCGCGGCTTCTCAACGACGAAAATTTGACACCACAACCTCTTCTGAGAACTCCCAGGGAACCTGACGTTCCTCTAGGTTGGTCAGGTAAGACTTCCTCTAGTTGGGACCCTAAAGAAACCTTCCTGACTACGATTTCGACTTTGAGGTCATGAAACCGGTGGACTACACTTCTCAACTGAGTAACCTTTCCTGAGACTACGACCCTCCCTAACCTCCGTCCTCTTCTTCCCCTGCTGTCTCCTACTCTACCGACCTACCGCAGTGCCTGAGCTACCTACACTCAGACTCACTTGTCCACTACCTGTCCCTCCGGACCGCACGACGCTAAGAACCCCAACGTTTCTCAGCCTGTGCCGACTCGTTGACTTGACTTGACTTGTGACAACCGACGTTTGACCCTAATCTCACCAAAAGAATCGTCAGTTGACTTTCTGTCCACGGCACTTCAGTCATTACATACCAAAGTTACTTCTAAGGTGGATTTACTTTTACTTGTACTTAAGTACGTTAAATCGTCGTAAGTATAGGTAATTATTCCACTATCAAATAAAACTTGCTGGAAACGTGAACCACTCGAAACAACCGTGAAGTGAGGGAACTCAAGTAAACAGTTTCGGTAATTAATCTATAAGACATTGATATGGGTACCGAAAATTAACATCTGACGAAACAGAGTTAAGGACTCAACGACTAAACCATTTCGACAGTACTAACAGAAGAGACAGTCGAAAGTTTACAAGGTTTACCCATCTTGTCGGAATCACGTTCTCCAATAACTACCAAGAAACCTTTCATCAATTTATGTGAGTTCCATTTCCCTTGTAATATTCTAAAAATTTTTTTTAGACATGACGTAAGACACAACTACCACAGATTTCGAACTTAAAGTAAGACACTCACCGGAGTCATGAACCTGAAATTTTTCGTAGCTAAGTATTCTGATAAAAAAAAGGGTAATACCAAATAAGTCTTATAACATATATCAAGGGATACAATGTGTTTTCCTGGAATAACAAATAGATAAAATATACATCATTGAAGACAGCAGATTAGGGTTGAGGATCAAATAGGGAGGGGTGAGGGAGAGGGGGAAACCATGGTATTCAAACAAAAGACGTAGAGGCTCAGACAAAGACAAAGCATTTACTAAAGTGTAAAATTCTAAGGTACAATATTCGCCATAGTATGTCATTAACGGAAAGAGTCGCAAGTGAAACCATACTATTAGAGACCCAGTCAGGCACAACGACGTTTACCGTAGCAAGGTAAGAAAAAATACCGGCTCGTCGTAAGGTAAACACATAAATATGGTGTAGAAATAGGTAGGTAGAGAACTACCTGTAAATCCAACGAAGGTGCAGAACCGATAACATTCATAACGACGAAACTTGTATATAGAAAAACTTTATCAAAAGAGGTCCATATACGTCCCTCACCCTAATGACCTAGTATACCGTTGGCATAAAAATCAAAAAAATTCCTTGGAGGTATGACAAAAGCTATCACTCACGTGGTTAAATGTGAGGGTGGTCGCCACATCCTTCCAAGGAACAAGAGATGTGGGAGAGGTCGTAAGCAATAAACACTTGAATTACTATTGGTAAAATTAGTCACATTCAACCATGGAGTAACATCAAAACTAAAGTTAAAGAGATTATTAATCGCCACAACTACACGGATAACGGATAGACATACAGAAAAAACCTCTTGATAGATAAATCTAGAATACGGGTAAAAACCAACCCAATTTTTGACATAGAAAATTACTTTTACATTAAAAGTACTTTTACTTTAGAGTAAACAGATTTCCTGATTCCTCAAACACTTTCTCTCGGTGGTAGAATGACATTTAAACCAGTGACCCCTTCGCACGAGAAGTTACGTTCAAAGACACGACCACCCTAACCAGACGTAAACACGACAGGTCATATCATCGGTGATCGGTGTATACCACAACTTGTGAACTTTACACGGATCGCACTGACTCCTTGACTTAAAATGTGCAATAAATTAAATTTATCGGTGTACTCTGTCGCGTCAAGACAATACTACATGAAACAAAATCGCGTCAAGACCTCGTGATATAACTCACAGAATTCAACCTACAAGACTTTCTTTCACTAAGGTGACACCAAAAGGACTTTTACTCTTGGACTTATGACGGACCTCAACAATAAAGACTGAAGAGGTATCTTATTTAATTCTTGGCAAAAGATGATAAGGGATAAAAACGTAACCCCCTTGAATACTTTACAAGAAAGAGTAGACGAATCATTTTGTAAATGATAGTAGAATTCACTCGTTATCTCATCGATCATATAACACAATATCCAATCTAATTAAGAGATACAGTCTCTCTACCAAAAATCATTGGACTCTGAAACTCATGAGAGACATCCTTTTATCAACAACGAAATCAGTTTTGACAACCCGAATTTTTATTTTCACCGTCGAAAAACGGAAAACTGTCGTCTATTAAGAAAACCGATAGAGAGTAAGGACAGACTGGTAGTACTGAAGGAATGAAACTCTTTTAAAGGAGGCACTTCATAAAAAACGAAATGTTCTAAAGTGTACGTCCATGTAAACCCTCATTGAGAAGTGTAGTGTTCTCATAAGAACGAGAAGGGTCATCAGCAGTGTCAAAAGAGATTGATCGAGGAAATTCCGACGGCAATCGGAATTCACAAGTCAAGTAGTCAACTTCCAGTCAACCTTCACTTTAATACAATTGGTTACCCTTTCATCTTAAGTCACATGTTTTTTCATTAAAACTAGTGTATAACCTACTTCACTATGTAGTGACGGGATCATAGTGACCAGTGAATCGGTACTCGACCACTCGACAGAGGAACGTAAAGACAAATGTCTAAAGTAAGATTCGACGGAGTCAAATGAAGGAACATGACCTCGTTTTTCTTCAGGTAAAGACACTTCAATTATATTTATTCTTCTCTTTATCGACAAAGTGAGTTCAAGTAAAAGACTTACTTTTTTTTACCAAGTATCCTCCGTGACACTTCCAACTCAACTGGAAAAGTGCTCATCCCAGAGTGGGTCTCGTCAGAATGAGACACACATACAATGACACGTCAGTGTGTCAGCACAGGTTGAGAAACGCTGGGGTACTTGACGTTGTACGGTACGAAGGGACAGGAAGTGATAGAGGGGTCCAAAGGAATTTGAGTACAAGTAACTCAGCTACTACGGTAGGTTGGTAGAGTAGGAGACAACGGTGGAAGAGGAGGAGGGGAGTTAGAAAGGGTCCTAGTCTCAGAAAAGGTTACTCAGCCGAGAAGTGTAGTATGAAATACATATTAAGTCTTATTAGGTGACAACTCTATTTGTCCGACATCCTTCTAGTCGAACCACCTCCTTGAATGATTTTGTAAAGTAATTCATATTTTCGTAAGGAATCAACATTACGTCTTATAGACTCCCTTTTAAACGTCCTGTCATAAGGTCAAACTCTACACGAAAAATGATCAACACAACATTTACGACTTCTTTTCTTTCCTCTTTCACAATAATCACCTCTGTTCTATCACCAGATTTAATCAAATACACCAAACATAAACTTTATAAAAATAACTTGTAAATGTAAAAATCAAAACTATATAAATAACTCTATATAAACCGTATACATAATGCGGACACTTTGGTAGTCGTGCCAACTCCATCACTTGTATGAACAGTAGGTGTTTTCAAAAGAAAAACGAGGAAATCTGTAGAGAGGGATGATAAGGGAGACTAGACAAAAGACAGTCAAATCTAATCAATCGTGAAACATCTAAAACATATTTATCTTAGTGTACCACATATATGAGACAAACTCCCTCTCCACAGGCGGAAGAAAGTCGGATCAATAAAACTCTAAGTAGGTACGACAGCCGACATAGTCATTAAGTAAGGAAAGTTATCAATTCATTAAGAGACAACGAAACTCCCGAAGGGTACACCGAGTCACCATTGAACGGTACGGCCTAGCACCCAAGCTAGGGACCCAGCCTTCTAGGGGACCTCTTTCACTACCGTTGGGTCTGATCGTAAGAAAGGACCCTTCAGGGTACCTGTCTCCTTGGACCGCCCGATGTCAGGTACCCCAACGTTTCTCGACCTGTACTGAACCGCTGACTCGTGTCCACGTAAGATAACACACCTATGTAATGTTCGATTAACAGGGAAATAAACAACTACCTGTATAGTCAACAAAGGTCCATAACCGTTAATGTTTATTCCGACGTCCTTTATGAGTACATGTTCAGAAATATACCTGTCTATGAGGAAAAGAAACCCCTTTTGAAGATCCTTATCTTATCGATTCAGTGTACTATCCAACACACAAAGTGACAATTCTTTGATGGTTTGAGTGTGGCAAATTGTGAGGACGGTTGACACATACCCGTAAGACCAGGCAGGTATCGAAGGGGTTGCCAACCAGGCTAGTCAGAAATTGAAAGACTATCTACACACGGCTACGGAACAACACCAACAGTAAACATAAAGAGATTACTGTAACTTGCAGAAGAGTCATGAGTCATCCAAACAAACGACAAGAATATAGAAGAAGGTACTTGACAGTTAAAAACAAGTCAAACCTAACAAGTAAAATAATAATGACTCAAAACTCTTAAGAAACACTTCAGACCTATGTTCAGAAAAAGTCTATTACGAAACATTGACAAAAAAGAGGAGACACGGAACGGAAAGTAGAGGCATTGTCACTCAAAACTTCTCGTCTTCAAAATCAAAACTACTTCAAGTCAAGTAAATAAACAAGAGGATATCTAATACGAAAAGTTCTGAAAAAAGGAAAAATGTTCCTTTTTTAACATGAAAACTTCCACAAGGACTCAAAATAATAAAATCCGAAATATAAATCTAGACACTAAGTACAAATAAAAATATACTTCATACTCCGTCCCTAGGTACAATTAATAAATAAAAAGACGTTGTTATCAACCTTTTCGATGGTAAAAAGTGGTGACACAAAGGAAACCTGGAAACAGTATTTAGTCAACAGACAAATGTACACCTAAAAAAAAAAAAGACCTGAACGTGAGTAGATAAACAGATAGAAATACAGTCATGGTGTGAAAACTAATGACTTTGAAATATTATTAAAAAGTCTAGTCTACCACAATTGGGAAGTCGGAACAAAAAGTTCTCAACACAACCGACAACGTCCAAGAAAAAACAAAGTTATACTCAAAATCTTAATCAAACAGTTAAAGATACTTCTTCCATAGTCAAAGACTAACCCTAACGACACTTATATCTACTTGAGTCCCTCTTGACTCCAAAATTGTTTAGAATTCAGAACGAATCCAGAAATTAAAGAGAACCGTCATACAATATCAAAAATAACACAACCAGAAAACGTGGAAAAAGTCTAAATAGGAATTCGTAAATTATAAGAACAAGAATAATATTTATAGTTTATTATAAAAAATTATAATTTTCAAGAAGATAAAGACCAATAAACACATAACTGAAACACAGGACAAACCATTTGATGAATTGTATAATCAAGATCATCGAAATAACAACTAAAGTAAACCAAAAGATGTCAGTATAAAAGACACTTATTCCCCTTAAATGAAGAGAGAGAGTTCAAACCTACGGAAAGTAAAGAAAAAAGAACGGAGTAACATGACCGGTCTAGGACTTCATGTCACAACTTATCTTCACCACTCTCGTCTGTAGAATGGATTCTCCTGCTCACAGGTAGAAAGCAGTAATACTCCAATCGACATCCAAAATTTTATTTACAAGAAATTATCCTACTCCTTCAAGAGAAAATAAGGATCAAATGACTCTCAAAAACAGTTCTTACTTACAACCCAAAACATTTTACGAAAAAGACACAGTCAACTCTACTAATATATTGAAAAGAGAGAATCAAACACTTAGATCATTTAACTAATATGGTTATTCAAAAGTTTACAATTTGATCAGGAAGTCAAAACTTTATTCGGGGTGAAATACTACGTAACCCCCGAAGGGACCACCGAGTCTCCTATTTCGCAGACGGACGTTACGTCCTCTGGGCCGAAGGTAGAGACCGAACCCTTCTCGGGGACCTCTTCCTTTATCGTTGGGGGAGGTCATAAGAACGAACCTTTTAGGGTACCTGTCTCCTCGGACCGCCCGATGTCAGGTGCCCCAGGGTTTCTCAACCTGTGTTGACTCGCTGAAGTGAAAAAAAGAAAGAAAATACTACGTAATAGGAAAATTACCAATTATACCTAAGTCAAACTTTTTACAATAAATCTTAGAAACACAGACATAAGTAGTAAATCAAATGTCAAAAGAACATTACAGAAATAAACTAAAACAATGGTCTCATTTAAGACTGGAGTGTCTTACTCAACCATTCATAGGGGAGGTGAAGTCCTTAGATATTCTCAAACCAAACGTAAAAGTAACAAAGAAGGAATTTACAAACCATATTAAGTGGTTACTTCGATAGACACGTGCCTCAAAAGAAACACCCTCCCAAAAATTGATATTTGTACTAATGAATTCTTTTTAATAATAAATAAACCGACACGACCTAAAATCGGTACCGCACACCCGCAGGGAAGGGACTGGTCCCTAGTTTAGACCCGGGGATGTGACCCTCGACCTCAGAATCGGTAACCCAGTGGTCCCTTCAGAAAAAAATTTTTTTGTGTTAATGAAAATTTCTATGTCCGATAAGTCCACTAGACAAAGAAAAACTCACTCAGAATCACCGAACACAAAGTCACGAAAACAGACAAAGTACGCTGAACAGTATAAAACTGTATGAACAAGTATTATGAGGTAACACAAAAATTATAGACATTTTGACATCCCTACTGGGGAGAGTAAAGACTATAACCATTAACATAGATAGAAGGGAGGGAAAGACAAGTCAGACCGACCTTCAAATAGTCAAAAAGCCAACCTCGATCAATCTCTTGATCGATCAATCTCTTTTCGATCAATCTCTTGATCGAAAACCAAAGTAAAGAAAAGAGAGAACAAAAAGATAAAATTTTTTCAAAAAAAAAAAGTGAGACTAGAAAATCTAAAAGAAAGAAGACAAATGTAAATTAAACAAACAGTCGAAGGTTAAAGAATTACACCTTCGACTCAAATAACTAAATTCTAGAAGAAAAGATTATTTTCTACCTATTACGACATGGTAAGGTGGATTCATGACGAAATCATAGTCGGATGTCTAAGACGACTATTACAACAAAATTACAGGAATATACGACTAAACATGTGGAAACAATCAAGACCCACCCAACGACGGAATCAAAGAAGTCTGACGATATTGTCTTATGGTGTCTGACCCATCTATAGTTGGTCTCCTTAAATAAAAAGTAACAAGACTTCCAACCTTCAGATTCTACTCCCACGTCCGTCCCAACTCACTCCTGAGAAGGTATAGTGTCGGAAGAGTAACATAGGAGTCTACCACCTTCGTGGACACATCGAGACACCCTAGAGAAAGTGTTCTTGTGATTATGGTAAGTACTCCCGAGATGTGAGCACTGGATTAGCGGAGGGTTTCCGGGAAGGATGATTATAACAGTGGAAACCCCAATCCTAAAGTCATATACTTAAACTCCCCTTATATGTGCAAGTCTGAAGTCACTAACCCTTACCAACTACTAAGAAGAATGATACCCAACACAAAAGGATTGAACACATGGACTATTAAAGACAAATCTTCGGTATATACACTCGAAATGGATGAACCTTAGTTAAACTAGAAAACCCCAACACGGAAATACTAAAAAAGAAAAAAAAATTCTACTTAGGACTCCCCCACGAGAGGGACCCCGACTAAGAAGTGAAGGTACCGGTTTAGAAGAAAACGAAAATGAGTGACAGGGACCTAATACTCAAAAGAGGTAGACTGGAAAGCTTTATCCATTACAAGGGTTGGATCACACATTCTGTCCATGGTGGATTAGGCTTCCTAATAATAATAATAAAGGAGTCGGAAATCCAAAAAAAAAAAAAAAAATTTCATTCGTACACTACTAGACATAATAAGACAGGACACTTGAGATCGACGTAGTCTGAATGGTCTAAGTAGAGTAAAGAAGTCGAGTCCCGTAGACGACCCGTCCTTGACTATATGTTAAACGTCCAGGATGATATTTTACTTGTCATCCGGAAACGGGTTTATCATAAATCTTAAAGTTCTACCGTGGTCATCTCGTAATTCCGTTTGTGTCCAAGGAAGACTCGACGCCGGCGTGTTCCACGTCCGGAGACTTCGGTCACGACGGCGACCCGAAGTGGAGTGAGGGGCAGACACCGGACCTTTGAGAGAAATTCCTTCATTCGATCTGTCGGAATCCCGAACGGAGGAAACAAAGGACATAGAACCTTTGGTGACAGGAAAAAATGGTCTACAGGTCTCAGAAACTTTTGATAAGAGAGTACAATAATACAGGTAGACCTGACTTTCGTCTTCAATAGAAATCACATTTCTACACCGTCGAAGAAAGACAAACACAAAACAAAGTTCTGGACGACTGAAGAAAACACAGTTTGCTCATAAGAGGATAGACCGGACAACCGAACCGTGAACTAAAACTTTTGACAACCCCCATTTTAGAGAGAAAACAGTAAAACAGACAAAAGATGAGAATTAAGGAACCGATCTCCTAGAACTTCACCTTCGTTTAAAGGACCGTTGGTAGTTGAGTATAAGATTTAACATGGTGAACTAAAGTCCGTTCGTAATCGAAGGACGAACTTTAGTAAGACGGAAATAAGAAGAGGTACAACGTAAATTTGCGTCCGCCGTCTCCTGTCAAGAGAAAAGAGGGCAGACGACGTCTTGTGTAGGGGAACGTCACGTCAAACTACCCGTAAACACGTCATTCCATAATTGTCGGAAAGTCTATACGGGACGGGATAATCGTTCTTATATGTCACTATGTTTTTACTTAAACAGTTCTCAAAATACCGAGGTACTAGATAGCATGTTATAATTAGGACGACGTCACAATAATTCAGTAAAAAGTAGAGGGGAGTTTAATTACAACTGCAAGATAATGACCTAAACAAGAACAGGGATCTAATTTTGTATTTCCTTTTTTAGAAGGTACGATGTTATAATTTTAATTAAAATCCCATTCGTCATGGAACGAACCATTCCATCTTAAGAGGACCTTTTTAATATTGTCCTTAAATAAAGACACGAATGATGAACAAGCACACGTGTTTTTCATGTTAACCTTATATAAAGATTCCTATTGTACCACTCCCTTCACCCATTTACATTTCACGTACTGTAAAACGTTTCTCTCTTAATTCTTTTAGTCCCAGGACTCGGACCCCCTCGGTGTGAATTACTTACGAAGGTCGGATTTCCGACTATCTTTACGACCACCACATCTACATATCTATCTTCTTAAACCCAACTGAATCTTAGGACAATAGAGTACAAGTATCCTCATTGTAAAGAAGATAAGGTTCTTAAGTCCCCGTCAAATTTTTTAGTGTGCAACTCCAACCATGAATATTTAGTCCTATCCCGGTATTAGTCCTGAGTCCTTATTTGTCTTCGACAATAGTAGTAAAGTTTTAATTCTGACTTACTACGAAAAAACACTTAAAAAAATTTCGATTGTAAATGGGTATACCCTCGTCTATTCTATAGTCCCCTTAAACCAGTACCCATCCATCTATTAGACCTTACGATCAACAATCACATCCTAATAATAAATTTGGTTTCCATTTAAAGTCAAATCAAATTTTATGAATAAAAAAAAATTACTTTCTTCGACCTCTGTATCAATGTCATAAAGTGACAACATTTGATACAAATAAGTCATATTTGTATATGTTTCTATTAATTTTAAAAAAGAAACATCTTTCAGTTGTACTTAACATATCATTTTTAACTTGGTTAACATATATATAAATACATAAATATTTACCACATTCGACACATCGTAACAAGTTCTCTCACTTATATCTACTGTCTTACTCCTTTCAACTATAACTTAGAGACCATCCAATCTTGGTAAATGGTGGATCCATACCACTCATAAGTATTAAAAATATAAAATTCAGTAAAAATACTTATTACATGTCTTCATTCTTATTGCTCTACTACTTTTTGAAAGTCCTTAAAATTAATCTTAAATTTGTATCATTTGAAGAAACATAGTTTATTTAAACCCGTGCGTCCGTAGTATTTCCACTTTTACGATAGTGTAAATGAAAATCGTCTTATCCTATCAGACAGACAAAAAAACGTTTTACGACACACTGGTCACAGGAAACACTATCTACTGATAGTAAACGAAAAATAGAGATATTTACATAAGAATCTCAGTTCTCACAACGAAAGACAAAGAAAAACAAGTAGACTAAACAAATTATTAACAAATTGGTAGAAGACAATTAACAGAACAGAAACGATAGTACCCGTCTTTTACTTTTCAAACTTAAGAGTTGACGTAAGTCAAATATTTCTACCACAGAGGTCAGAAGAAAATAAAGAAGAACTTTCTACTATGTTCATAGAACGTGTTACATCACTCTTTGACTTCCTATACTAAATAAAGAGACAAGGTAGTAGGAAGTCACATCTGTCAAGGTAGTAAAAAGAAAAAAGAATAATAATGTCAGAAAATTTCGTACGTACATACGTGCGATTCAGTGAAGTCAGCACAGACTGAGACACGTTGGAGTACCTGTCGTCGAGTGGTCCGAGGAGACAGGTGTCCTAAAAGGTCCGTTCTTATGACCTCACCCAACGGTAACGAAAGAGGTGAAAATTTCGTATCAAACTATATTAACTATTTATTACTACTCATCATCATTGTATCAAAAGGTCTTACTACTTTACCGTTTTACAAAGTTCTAATTATTCTAGAGATTCGAGGATATTACATTAATATTTTACCTAGAGGACCTGACTATACCATTAATGTTCTATCACACATCCTAAAGAAAGTCACTGTAATTTCCAGTCATTTATGGTTAGGAATGTTAATTAATCTTGATGACTTTTCCTTTGGTTTTTGATGTTACCTCATACTACTTGATTCCCAATAATTCCATTTCGACAGACCCGGAGGGTAACATGTAAACTCTTCACCTAGACCCAATATTCACCGTCTTGGTACCTAACCTTACCACCCAGTCTATATACATTAGAATCGACGACGCATGGGGATCAACCACAGTCTTTCGTTTGATTTTTAAACTTATGGTCAGTGAAGGAATATCCGAAGAGAAATCAACTACCATCTCACATCTGTAAATTGAAAGACCGTTGAAAATTTAACATAAACTAATGGATTATACTTGTTTCGTCACAATAAGAACTATCGTGACGATTACCACTCAACCGTATTTGAAACCGAAGTTCTTTCCTACTAAACAAGTTTCGAAGAAACCTTCGTCCTACCTGAAGGTATAGGGTCTTAGGTCACATCGTGTGAGGTCAGATACTGACACTCTCACTCAACGAGAAGGTCTACATTCCCGTTCCAGGTCGATTCGACACGTTCTGTCACTCGGCCAATGTCTACAACAGTCGTATAGAAGAAAAAATCTTACACTTTACGGATCCTGGACCAGACGATTAAAAGTCTCTCCTGTAACGACACACAATATATAAGTACCCCGACTACCCCGTCAACATAAAAAGAAAAATTATGTCAGAGTCCAACTTACCTTTAACAGACCTTTTTAAATTTTCCTTATAAAGTAAACATTAACAAGTTAACACATTCTGAAGTTCATAAGGCAAAGGGAGTCGAAGAGGATCGAACCATTCATTTTTAGGTATTACCCATGAATGACTCGTGGTCCGTAAACACTCCGTGACCTCCTTACCCTATAAATTTCCTCAGGAAAACATTTTATTTCTAAATTTTTAAAGGAGCATTAATGTAAGACAAATCACTTCCAGTGAGTCAGCACAGGCTGAGAAACACTGGTGTACCTGAATGATAAAATATCAGGTACCTTAAGAGGTCTCGTTTTATGACCTCACCCATCGGAAAGGGAAGAGGTCTCCTAGAAGGATAGGGTCCCTAGTTTGGGTCCAGAGGGTACAACGTCCGTCTAAGAAGTGGTTATCTTGGTACTCCCTTTCACGTTCTTATGACCTCATCCATCGGACAGAGAAGAGGTCACCGAGAAGGACTAGGTCCTTAGCTTGGACCCAAAGGACGTAGCGTCCCCCTAAGAAATGGTCGACTCGAAACTCCCTTCTACCGAAAGTCAAAATTGTTTATCAATTTACAATTCTAGAATCCACCCCGTTCCTTATCCTTTCACCATCAACCTTCTACGTACTGATATTATTGAAACCGGGTTTCTTCTAGCTGCTTAAACTATGGAAAAATATTTATGGATTAAAGATTGTAAAATTGAAAGTTTCATTTTTTTAGTGATTTCAACTCTAACTACAATAGTGAATTCGACAATCATGTTTTGGTCGTCTCGTTTCGTATCGTCAACACCTTCTTTTTTCCCCTTGTCCATTTTTTCATAAATCCTCTCCTCCGTTTGTCCTCTCCGTGTAGAGACACTTTGGTACTTAGTCACACTCTAAACGGCAAATAAGAAGACCAAACAAAATTGTCGATTCAATAGAAAATTAGAATCCAGATCGGTGGGAAGATTTTTCAGAGATTCTGAACAATCAGAAGACTGTTCAAAGGTGACACGAACCGTGACACGTCTATAGGAATCTGACTTTAACTATTGGTCAAGAAGCAAATATAATGATAAGATTGTCCTTCACCTTTCAACTCTAACAGACGTGTACACAAACAAACCGGACACCACAAAATTTGATCCCCACTAAAGTGTTTCAAAACTTACAAACCGAAGAGATATGTTTTACATCATAAAAAGAAACGAGAAAATTAAGGACACATCGAGGTCAAAGAACCTCAACTAATCTACAACGGGATAGTCTGACCGTCCCGAAGAACTCAAACGGTATCTGACCGTGACGGAGATCAAATCTTAAGTCGAATGAAATGAGTGAAACGTAGTCCATTTTATAAACTCAAAGATTGTACACTGGAATTCACTGACTCGAGACCACCGTAAATAGTCGATGATGAATTCTCTCCTAAATTCGTCTGAGTCACCGCCACTGTCACCAACTTACTGTATGATTCGTGGTTTTTAATACGAAACATTCGATGATGGTCATGGTGGACGTGCATTTATAGAGGAAACCCTTCACTTCTTCAACAAGAAGTCAGCGCTGCAGCACAGAGTGAGAAACACTGGGGTACCTGACGCCGTGAGGTCCGAGAAGACAGGAGATGAGAGAGGACCTCAAACGAGTGTAAGTACAGGTAATCATCCACAACGATAGATTGGTAGACTACGAGTCCCCGGTGGAAGAGGAAAACGGAAGTCAAAAAGGGTCGTAGTCCCAACAAGGGTCACTCACTCGAGACGTAGTTCACCGGTCTCATAACCTCGGATCCGTAATCAGGAAGGTCACTTATAAGTCTCAACTAAAGGAGACAAAAAAACGTAACAAGTAAATTCTTCCGGAAGAATAGTGAGGAACGACAAGAGACCTTGAGACTTAAGTCAACTCATATAGAAATGGAAAGAGGGAACGGAAAGTGAAGAGAAGAAAGGAGTTTATAAACATTTCGGAGGAGTCTGTTGGTGAAATCACTTCACTTCAGTGAGTCAGCACAGGTTGAGAAACGCTGGGGCACCTGACATCGGGTGGTCCGAGGAGGTAGGTACCCTAAGAGGTCCGTTCTTATGACCTCACCTAACGGTAAAGGAAGAGGTCCCCTAGAAGGGTTGGGTCCCTAACTTGGGTCCAGAGGACGCAACGTCCGTCTGCGAAATTGGAGACTCGGTGGTCCCTTCGAGTACTGTTGGTGAAACGACAGAACGTAAAGAAAAAGAAACCCTACCAAAACTAGTGACAGGGGATGTTACAATACTTGAAGAGAGACACCAAGAAGTCCATACGACAGACGGTTTAGATTAGAGAACTTACATAAACAGTGGAGGTGACATATTAGTATTTCCTAAACTAAATCCAGTATGGATTTACTGGATCACCAAAAGGGACGAAGGAAGTTAAATTTGGACTTACAACGTTATTCCTCGAACACTAGACACGGTGTCAGTCGAGGACCAGAACAAAAACGACTGACATATCTCGACGAGGTAAAAACTGACGTTTCTTATATTACTTAGACTAAAGTCATAACTGATACACCACTGCAGGTACACATATCAACAGAGAACCTTTTCCCACAAACGATACTGGTCATGCAAGAGAACTGTCTTGAGACTCGGAAAAGGGACGAAGTAAAACATGAGGTTAGGAGACACTACTTTTCCTGTAGACAAAAAAACTCCCCCTCCCACAACCAAGATCTTCTACAAAATACAGAAGTACCTTGGTCAGTTGAAGTCGAAGAAACCGTAGTCACCAATCCCGTATCTGAACATAATGACACTACAACTTATCTATCGAAACCTTTACTTGACTCTAGTAAGACAGCAAAGACTCCAACATGGGTTCATAACGTAAAGCCTGAGAAAACACTGAGGTAAAGAAGATTCCCTAAAAAAAGAGTGTCATCATCTATATTACCAGTAGACTTAATTTAGGAGGGTAAGGAGAGGTAAAATCAAGTGACTAAGGATTCTACAGTCACAAGTTAGAACGGTAGAGGACGAACGGGTACAGGCCAAATGGAACTAAGTACCTGGATTGTAAGGTCCAAGTATACTCTATAACAAGAAATGTCGTAACCTAAAATGAAAGTGGTGGTCTGTGTAGGTGTCGACTCGTAGTAAAGGCGAAACCGGGTCGGCGAAGTAAGAAAGACCTCGATAATCACTAACGGGAGGCGAGAAAGGTACCCCAACGTTTCTTAACCTGTGTTGACTCGTTGAAAGTGAAAGTGAAGGGGTCATCGTATAACCTGTGGAAAGTTGAACCCCTCGAGTAGAAGACCACAGTATAGAAAAACGGAAAAATATGAGAAGTACCGTTCTTATGACCTCACCCAACAGTAAAGGAGGAGGTCATCTGGTATAAAACAGTCTTGAGAAGTGATACTGGGCAGGCAGATCCCACCGGGACGAGCCAAACCGAGTATCGGAGTAACTCAATGTACTCGGGGAAGTGGTGGTATTCCCCTCAATCCTTATTGAGTTGGTTAAAGGAATTTACTGTATATCACCGATCGGGGGTCAAAATCTAAAAATAGGAATCAAATCACCTACTATTATTCACTAAATTAATCACTTTGGGGGACTTAGGAGACAGGTCTAAATGAAAACGGACCAATTTTTTTATTTTTCGTTTTTTCGTAAAACCGTTTAGTAAATGAAAATAGAAACATAGGTCCTTTCAAATTAGTAATCTCGTTCTGTACTTAGAGACTTCTTTCTTCCTTACAAGATAAATTCGTAAGAATCCATTGGTCTTTCCTCCTAAAAAAACCGATAAATAAGGAAATAGTATACAAATTTTCTCTTGAAACAAAGTATGCGTCGTACAATATTCTTCGGATTCAGTTTGTCACTTTTTTTAAAGTCTTTCGAATAATTTACAAGGTCAGCACCCCTTATGTCTTTACTAATTGTAAGTCTATCGGATACTAAATAGTCAAAATTTTGAATGAAGACTTACATTCAGTTACTAATTAGAGTCTCTGAAGTATCGGAACCTTTTTTACTTTTCATAAATCTAACCTCATCTCAAAATGAAACTTAGTCTAATACCGTCAACGACCGCTTCAAACTTTAAATTGAGGGTAGATCTTCTATGACATTTGGGACTCTTGTTTCCTCCCCTGAGTCCACTCATCGGTCTTCTAGAGACTCGTACTCTTCTTACGTCACGACACTTTCCTCAGATTCCAACGTCCCCACTACAAGTCTCCTCAAAGAAAGATCCAAAACTTTGTCAGTAAGTCTCAAAACTTACACAACAGCTCCAGAAGGGCCATCGTTATAGATCGTAAGGAGATTAACCATTGAAATTACCGTTTTTCAATTACGAGTTTACCCTTCAGTAATCCTTTTTACCTTAAGTGTGATATTTTTAAATTTTACACTAGGACCTCACGCAAGAAGACTCTTTTTCTTTCTATGGACACGATCACACACCGTAACCCTAACATTTGGATTTGGATATTTTGGATTTTTGTAGGGTTCGTAAGAGTTACGTCATTAACAGGCAACGATTTGTCATCAAGTCTCAATGGCCGTCCCAAAAACGTTTGAGACTTATGAAACCGGGACGGAGTCTGAATTCACTTAGACTTAGAATACGGGACACATCTATGGTGACAGGACTTCTCGTCTCGAAAACTCCTGACAAACGCATGTACACAACCTAGTCCTAACCCTCCTCTCCTCTTGTCATTCTCGGTCTATCTAATCCACTGGGACCCTGAGAAGAGAGACATTTACCGTACCTAGATTACTGGGATCCAGTACTAAACGAACCAAAGTTTACATGAAGGAAATTTTCCCTCATAATAATTACAACCGGTATGGAAGTTTTACTTTGTAGGAGAAATTTTATTACCAAAGATTATCGAAATAACCTCCTCCTTTACCGTTGGTTGAGATCATAAGAACGGACCTCTTAAGATATCTGCCTCGGACCGGTCGATATCAGGTACCCCAGTGTTTCTCAATCATAAAAGAACCTTCTTTAAGACTCAAAAAGTCCGTCTAGATTTTCACAAGATTAATAAACGTATAGAAACGAGAATATCGTGTATAAAACTTTTGACAATTCCAATAACCTCGACTCTCTTTGATGACACACACAATCTAAAAAACCATTTTCAAAATTTACGATGTATACCTCATTTTACGGTTAAAACGTTTTTTTCCACCGTTCTACTTCGGTTTAAGGGTGTCATTGCAATAGAAACGGAAGTGTGTCGACATAACAATGGGATCACCTGACACACCAAATTACGAAAAAGGACTATTGACATCTTCGTGTATCCTAAGAAAGACATAGTGACCCATACTTGAAATCACGACGAAAGGGTCATTCGACACATTTATACACCATTTTACATAGAGGTCAAACTGGAAATATGAAAGACAAGGACGGTTTTAAACAGGAACGACACCATAGAACGATGTAGACAACGTTTGAGAAAGGACAGGGGGGTGGGGGTCGGTCTTTACAGTGACGAGACTTTAAATAAAACAGTAAAAACAGAGAGGTAAGGACTGTATAAGACGTAATAAAAGAGGGGTACATTAAGTTCGACAAGTCCAAGGGAGTTAAATCAAAGATTGACATTCGAATAACCTAAAGAAATAAAAAGAAAACGTTTTAATTTTATTGATGGACGATTTACGAAACGAATAATCGAGGTACAGAGGAAACTTCGGTCGGGAATAAGACTCTATTTATAAACTGTGACTGAACAAAAATCGTAAAGAAAGTTGTTGAGAACAAGAAAAACGAGTAAATTTCCGTACCGGACTTACAGCCAACAATCGAGAAGGGAAGAGGAGAGAGGTTGTAAATGACTCATATCAGATACAGTCCCAGAGATTGACTTGTGGATTACCTATGATCCGTGATGGGATCGTGACCTTTATGTCGTCTTTTACTTCGACCGGTTCACGGACGGGAAGTCCCTGGAATATAAGAACACCTTCCTCTCTAGTCATATATTTATACATCATTTTATACATCGTTTTTAGTGGGACGGGGTCAACAAAAACAAAAATTTGGAACGAGGACCACAAGTCTCAGAAAAAACTCCCCCTCCCCCATAGTAAATCAATTAATCAGAAAAGATCACAGTCTCAAACCCAGTATGAATCCGAAAGTGGGATTACAGTGATCGTTGTATATATATATATATATATATATATATATACAGATTACTGTAATTGTTGATATATATTTATATATATATATATTTAAACATCATAAAGACGCTAAGACAAACGTAAATTTAGAGATTAGGTAGACCTACAAGTCACTTTACGACAGGACCTACTACCCGAACAACTTCCCTACGAGACCCTTCAGTCCTACAGACACGTCTCGGAGTAACGAATGGCCTGTCTCGTCCAGAGATCTTCTCGAAGTCGTGTCCTGTGTCACTGTCGCTGATCGGAAAAGAGTATTAAGAGGATCAATCGTCAGAAACCCTCCTAAACTAACCGATAATGGACGAGTCCCTTCATCAATGGTCCGAAAACCTGACTTACACGCAGTAGACCTCCCGAATAATTTTATGTCTGGTGACTCGCTGAGGAGGTCTCGAACTAAGAGACCCAAACCACACATCGGACTCTTAAAAGTAAAGATTGTTCGAAAGTCCACTATGAAGAGCAGGGTCCTGTTGTAAAACTGTATCTCCAACACCTGAATGCTAGACCTTGGTCTTCCAAACTCAAGTATAGAGACAGCACCACAAACAGCACCACAAAGGATCGAGACACTTAAGCTCATCCCAAAACAAACAAAGAACAGACTGAAGAGGGAGGGGGAGTTCGGCCTAAAAGTAAAGGAACTTGGTCCCACACATAAAGAATTTCGACACCCTCGAATTTTTTTCTGTGACATAAACTTCATCAATCCTGGGTGAACTTTGTACCATTGACGAAGGGTCCACCGCCATCACCATTTCTTGGACGGACGGGCATGTCCTCTGCGCTGTCTAGACTCAAGCTAGGGACCCAGCCCTTCTAGGGGACCTTCTCCCGTACCGGTGGGCGAAGTCGTAAGAACGGACCTCTTAGGATACCTGTCTCCTCGGACCGACGACGTCAAGTGTCCCAGTGTTTCTCAACCTGACTTCACTCAATCGTGTCGTGTTGACGGGGGATTATTTCAACGATGACGAAAGTAACTCGAGAGAAAAACCAATGTCACAGTCATGACAAGTTATTCTTACTATACTCGTCGTACATGACATTTTTAAAGATATCAGTATACATTTTGTATTTATTTCACTTTAATTGAAGATAATAAAATTAGGTCACATATACTTTATAAAGTTTTATAGTAGTACTTTAATAATTATTCCATAATATGTAAGTAAAGAAGTATTAAACTTTAAACAACACATAAAATATGAATGTCGTTTAGAGTCAACTCTGACTTGTTTAAGGTTCACGGGTTATTGGTGTACACTGTCCCTTGTTGGTAAAATCTGTCACGGGCATATTGAGAAGTGAGACAGAAGGACCGGAGAAGGTAATATAAATCGGTAAGAAGTCCATGACTAAGAATCAGATTTAATCAATGTCTGAACCTTCACTTCGAATGACAAAGTCCACTACACCTCTCTTACTGAGACCCGTACCCTTCACAGGAATTCGACCCATATCTGAAAAATCAGAGATTTCTCTACTTGGTCCCTGTTCTGTTCTCACACATAAGGACCCTCAGTCAAAGGTGGTTCCTATAGACAGATGTAATCTTGGGTCACAGTAGACTTGCCAGAGACATTCAAGATGTCCGAACTCATAAGGAGTGACCTTCTCACCAAGACCTTCGGAGGCCTCTATATTCCTTATCGGAACTAAGAATTTCGTATAGAACAGTAACCAAAGAGAACCGAGTGCCCTCTCCGAAAAAGAAAGACACACAGACACCTCCCAAAAGAACACTTCCTCTTAGGGGAGTCCTTAACACTAATCAAAAACTATCTCATTTATATGATGAAGTCTGTCAGTGACACGGTCAAAAGAACGATCCTAACACGACCCGATACGATATATACAGACTATTAACGTTACAACGTCCGAATTAATTCCTAATAAAAAAGTGTACGGAGATAAAACGACTGTGTCATCGCGTAAAATTTCCGTATCTAACATGAAAACAGAAGACACTCATAAATCGTTTATAAACTCAAGGGTGATACACGTGTCGAGTCAAAAAAAAACTAAGAAATGTCAGGGAGAAAACCTCAAAGTATAAAAAGTATCTAACAAGTATTAGAAGATCGAAAATGTATAACATTCGTTGTATTACTTTAGGATAATCTTTTTTCTACAGACCAATAATTTGAAGAATATAAGTCGTAAGAAAAGTGTGAATTGAGTAAACCTCTATTTGTTTACTTTACAATTCTAAAAGAACGGGTACCACTATTTAGTACAAACTATTTCGAAAAATACAAATATTTACCCGTTATACTAAATGTAAAAAACTGTTATAAAATGATGAGAACGACTGACCGAAAGAAATTTAACTAACCCCGAAAAGAAAATTGAATACATTATTCCAAACCCTTGACACAACAAGGAAACTGATCCGAAAAATTTTAAGTGAGTGGGAACTTCCAGAGAAGCTTAAAAAAAAACTCCGTCATAAAGGACATGAACCTTTTTCTTTCTTAAAATATAGACATGACGAATAGTGTGTAGTCGTAAATTAAATAGTAGAAAACGATGACTCTCTTTTCTTTACTTCTAAACCCACAAGAAACCCCTATATTCCTTTCGTGGCATGACGTCAACCTATTTTGGGGGGTGAAGGCAAGAAGGAAAAAGGGGTTTTATAAGTTTAGATACCCTATCAATTTTCTGATCTTGTTACTTATAAATATACGAACATATAAGAAGTAAATCTAGTTGGTCAATGATCATAAAATACTGTAAACGAAAAGGAGAGAAGAGGACACAAACGATGGAACGACGAACGTCTATAGGACTGTGAAATGGGGACTTAAGAAATCATACGTGAAGGTGAAGAATTGGATTCTTTTCTTAGGTGTTAAAGTATTGTAAAATTTTTTTGTCTCAGAGATAAGTTAAAGAGATTGACAGGGGGGTTCAAAAAAAAAAAAAGGTCGAAAATTTTTTTAAAACAAAAATTAGATCCTAGGGTCAGTCCCAAGTTCGTAAACTAATACAGAGATAAAATAAAATTAAGTGTCACCAAAGAGACGGTAAAAAACCAAATCAAGAAACAAAAAGGAATTTTTTTCACTGAAGTTTTTTTGAAAAAAATTCTTAGATTCAGAACTAGTCTAACATGTAAAATACGTAACAAGTCGTAAGGTCTAAAGAGTATGACCAAGGAGGGAGTACTAATTTAAGTCAAATTTGTAATAAGACGTTCTTAACGAAATACCAACTGTATATTTTCAGAAATCCACAAGATGGTACAGTCCAACACAACGAAAACCATGAATCATCGAGTCAATCTAGTGAACGAGTTCAACCACTGGCGATCCAACGAAGCACTATATGTATATAAAAAAGTAGACATTACTGTTAGACACCCCAGATTCGAATGAAAACCTAATCTAAAATACACGAGTCCTTCACAAAATAGTTAGATCTTTTTCTTAGACCCATAAATAATAGAGTTCTGTGTGAAAAAAATATTCTAGGATTCGGAATATTACTTTGGTATCTCGATTTTTATGTCGGTAACGAATAAAAACAATTAGAAATTCTTTAGTAAAATAAAAATTTCTCTGAATAAAATAAGTTTAATAACCGTTGTACCCGACAAATAATAATAGTCATTGGTATTTCATGACCATGTCTAAATAGGTAAAAGAAATTTTTGAGTTCTTAAGTTGGGATTTCAAAAAAAAATTCTACAAAAGACTTGAGTCGGATTGGTTTAGGTCTAACAGGGTATCATTACTAACCAAATTTTTATAGTCATATATGTGACGTCTGGTGTTATATCACTGCAAAAGAAAGGTAAGAAGGAGTGACGAAACAGAGAAAAGAAGAAAGAAAGAGAGATCGTACATTAAGATTTGAGAAAACCCCGACGAACACTATAAACGAAATAAAAAACCCCCCCCCCCCCCCTACCCCATTTCGAAACCTTTAGGAAGAAATTTCTTACTTACAGTGGTCCTTTTCTGTTCAGTAATAACTTGATAGTGAATTTGTCCCATACGGTGTCTTTAGTCACTCTCTTAAACTAAAGATTGAAAAACATAAAATGTAAATGAATGATCTTAACACACAAATACAAAGTTTCTTGTTCAACTACCGTACATACAACCGAAGACAATCTTTTTTACTATCAATACATTACTTATACCACAATACTAAGGTTTCTGCCTCGTTTCTCCAATTTCAGGGACCTTCTTTTTTAGGATTTTCACAAAATTCTCCTATCCACCGAATGAAGGGTACCACCTGGTCCCTTTACTCCTCTGTGAATAAGAAAGAAACTAAAATAAAAAGAACGTAAAGGAAGATGATCCTTAGTCAATCTAATCCATCTGGTGGACCACAGACCGAGACTCACTTGTCCTTATAAATACTCGTCCGACTTCGTCAAGAATTCACAGGTGAAGAAGTCACCTCTTTCTGACGAATAAGATTCGAGTCTGTAATGAAAAGGGTGTCTTTAACGGACGGTAGTGGAGGGATCGTCATCTTACTGATTAATACTCAACCTCAGAATCGTAAAGAGTGACAAAACTGTAACACACGAACCGTCCCACATCCCATGAAGAAATGAAGAAATCCCACAGACATAAATAGTTTATGTCACATCTACAGCAGCATTATAACTTACATACTAAACACTGAGAATGTAAGGTTAAAGGTAGTTATTTTGTGTCGACGAATCAATGTTTAGTCCGACCTAATTCGTCAAACAATGTAGAACACCGAGTGATCCCATTAAACTTTGCTACTTCTAAATGGTTCGACATCCCGGTCTAAAAACGACCACGAGGAGACTTACGAAGGAATCGAAAGTGGAAATCACCGATGTAAAGTCCGTCCAACACGTTCGACGGACCACATGTTATTTATCAGTCGGGGCTCCAACGGATAGAGTCTCTCCTCCCCACTAGGATTACTATCATAAGATCTTACAACAGAGATCGACTAGGTCGCCAAGAATGACGGAAACAACGACCGTCACCGCACCGTCAACTTGTCAAGGAACCTTATTTGCTCTCATTTTCTGTTCCCCATCTCACTCTTTCACTGTATTACGACCCCTGTGGACACATCCTACAACCGAGACAACTACGACATACGACACAGTTCCTGTCTTTCCGTCGAAAACTGAGGACCGTCTAGGAAAATTGGACAAAAAAAGGAGAGAAAAAATCCACTAAATGGATCCACTTTAAATAAAGACAGTGGAAAGAATTCCCCTCCCTTTGAAGATAGAACCCATAGTCAGAGTAGGTGTTAACATTCCCGTCCCCAAAATCCTCTTGAATGAAGTTCGTGATTTAAGAGTTGGAATCAATGGAAATCGTTGGGTTTCTTGCATACTTACGTCGACTTGAGTTTTGCTGAGATGGGACAAAGAACACGTGTAACAAGGACCCAAAGACAATTACTCTTTCCTTAAGGAAAAACCTTTAACGTAATCCTTACGTGTCACTATACCGATAAGGAATCGGTTTACAACGTATTAAATTAAAAAGTCACCCTTATTTTTACAAATTTCTTAAGTCAAATATTTATAAATAACTTTCAACTGTTATATACAACTTATGACACGACCCTTTTTAACATTCTACTCACTTCGTCTCGAGTAAAAAGAGTTATTTTTTCTTTAAAATAAAAATTCTTTCGGAAAATTACTCATGCTTTTCATTTTGTTTTGATTGTTTTGTTTACCCAAACTTTATAATTTTTCAGTCACCCATTAAAAAACGTCCCATGATAGTTTATTAAGATTAATTTTCATAAAATTTGGACACCCGAGAATAAAATATCTTTTTTTTAAAATTCCGTCTAAAAGTTTTCGACGGCAGAACGGTTGTGGTTTATCAGTTGTGTCTTATACACGACGAAATTCTAACACAACTATCGGAAGTATCATAAAGATAAGTCGTGACATATTAGACTAGTCGTACATATAGTTACCTTATTATTGTCGAATGTAAATAGTATATGCACAATATGTGATTAACAAAAAATAAATATTCTGAAATTCTCGTTTAAAATACCTCCTGAGAACCTCTAATCATTGACAGGGTGTCAATGTTCTCAATTCGACCGTCTGGATCTAAGTTTAGTCCGTTCAGTCTACAAAATTGAGGAAAATAAAGAACCGGAACAGTAAGAGACGTGGAGGATCGATCTAAGATGTGCGGGGGGGGCGGGGGGCTGAAAAGTTATACTAAACCTTTTTGAACGTTTTAAGTTAGATTTCATTTCCATTGAAAAAAGAAGTTTGAAGATAACATCTTTTTAAATTCTTTTTTACAATTAAAATAAAAGATTCAGTTAAAGATGTATTTATGTGTATAAAAACGCTACACATTTACATAAACATTAAAAATAAGATGATAAAGAAACAGTAATATAGTCTATAAATAAAGACAATATTTTAGTAAAACTTAACAAGACGCAATACGGTAACTGAATTAAATAGGTGTAAACGACAGACAAAGAGATGAAACCCTGATAAGAACAACAAAAGTCAAAAAGTAGTAATATATATTACTTCATTACTTGTAAAGAGATGTACCTTATCATGACAAGACAACTTAATAAAAATATCCTATTTAAGGGTCTTCACCTAGTCTTATTATGAGAACTTGGAGTATACAACAAAAACGGATCGTGACAGAAATAATACAATTAATCCATCCCTCTTCATTTAAACGTCTTATTTTACACAATAAAGGAATATTTCAATAAAACACAATAGGTCAGTAAAAAGTATATTTTTTATCTTCGACTCAATAAATATGGTAAAAATAAAGGTAACCCTTTTCATTTATAATCTCTCCACTTCCGTTAAAATTCAATCTTCTCGAACATCGTAAAGTCGAAATCATAAGAGACCACACCAGAAAATCAAAAATATAAAAGTCCTTACATTGACCATACACTAAGGTTCGGGGCGTTTCCTCTATCCCTATCTCCCTTCTTTCCGTAACGTAACCACTCTCATTCCGAGTCTTTGTGGATAAACAGACACTACTACTATCAAAATACAGGGTACATGGTCTGTCGGTCCTTAAATCGGTCGAGTCTACGTATCACCGTCTTCATCTCTCTGAGTGTATTTCTACGTGTCGACCCAGCATAGAAACCCCTCGGGGTCCGACCGAGGACGAAACCCACTTCTGTCGGGTACATCCCTTTTCATCGAGAACCCCGATCGAACGTACACGACGCTTCGTGAGACGAAAAGTACAGTTCACTGCACGAAATAAGTAACCCCGGTCGTAATGGCAAAGCAAGTGGAAAACTTAGGATCATGTCATGTCACAGACCGTGTATTATCCGGTAAGTTCACTTAATTTAAGTACTCACTCAAAACTTTTCTCACCAATCGTCTATACACCACTTTTAACACGATCTATTGAACTCCTACGAACCCGTCTACGTGTCGCAACCACCCTTCTCTAAAACTACTGAAGTCACCTACCAATTGGTTTAACCTTCTAACCCTTCTCTACTACAATTGAGGACATGACCTCGGGGGAATCTTTTGAATTTTGGTGTGTTTTCGGACGTTTTTACTCACAAAAATCATCGAAGTATTACTGGAAATTTTGGACCTTAATTGGTCCTACAGGAAGTTATCTACTTACTTATTTGTTTGACTCCATGTAGGTAAGTCACCTGATAAGTCATTATCTTTCTTTACCAGACATACCATTATCTGATCTCAACCTTTGTAGTCGTTCTTAAATACAAATCGAATAATATCTACATTTACCCAACAGATGTCCTTATAAATATTTATACACATGTGTGACCAAAGAAATGTATATATAAAAGGAACGAGACAGTCGACTGTCCTGAATTTTCGTTACTGTAGGGTAATCGTTACTCGTATGGATCGTGGGTCTAGAACCAAAAATCATGGTAAGAAGTTGTTTGTCTTTGTCCCAAGAACCTCTTTGTCGGTCAAGCTTCTGACCCCGGTTTTTACATATTCTACTCGTACCTAGTATAACATTACAGTCTTCCATTTCCTTCACCGTTAGGGGTCTTACTACCCTCGTACAGTTTCCCTACAACCTTGGTTACTAAGGTAACAGTCGAGGGTCATCAGTCTTAACTTTGTCAACCTCGTTATTCTATTTATTTCTTCATCACCTAATATGGTATATACTATTTACAGGTACTCAGGTATGACTATATTAATCACTAACTAATTTATTTATTTTCACACTCTGGGTGAACGACACGTTTTTCTTAAGGTCTAACAAACCTTACACGTTTTTAGAGACCTTTTTCTCAAGGTCTAACAGAGGGTGTTCTTCCCCCTCGGGTTCAGAGGTGGGGAATTTACACCCGACATCGTCAGTGAAAAGGGGTTTCTTCCGTCATATCTTTCCATCCCCTTTTCTCATTGAAATGGACTGTTTGTGGTGGAGTCGGTCCACTAGTTTTAATTATAGTTGTCACTATTAGGTACAACTATCGTATATGGGAACTATACTACACTACTCTGCCCATGAGTGGGGATGTCAGAAGTAGGAGGTCTGAGAATTTTGGACCAGAATCGACACTCTTTTTGTAGTCCGTTTGGGTATAGTTACCTATAAGATCTTTTATGGACTGGTCATGAGAAGTATGGATAATTCCAATAGTTTTTGTTCCTTTCAGACTCTTCGACAGTCTCAATTCTCCGTCGAATTTCACTGTACTACTGATTTACATTACACTACAGGACCTATCCTAGGACCTTATCTTTTTCCTTATGTACTTGACACTTGAAGGTCTACAAGTTCGACCAAAATCTGTTCCGTCTCCTTGGTCTCTAGTTTAACGGTTGTAGGCGACCTAGTAGTTTTTTCGTTCTCTCAAGGTCTTTTTGTAGATAAAGACGAAATAACTGATACGGTTTCGGAAACACATCTAGTGTTAGTTGACACCTTTTAAGACTCTCTCTACCTTTATGGTCTGGTGGACTGGACGGAGAACTCTTTGGATATACGTCCAGTCCTTCGTTGTCAATCTTGACCTGTACCTTGTTGTCTGACCAAGGTTTATCCTTTTCCTCACGTAGTTCCGACATATAACAGTGGGACGAATAAATTGAAGATACGTCTCATGTACGTCTCTTTGCGACCCGATCTTCTTCATGTTCGACCTTAGTTCTAACGACCCTCTTTATAGTTATTGGAGTCTATACGTCTACTGTGGTGGGAATACCGTCTTTCACTTCTCCTTAATTTTTCGGAGAACTACTTTCACTTTCTCCTCTCACTTTTTCAACCGAATTTCGAGTTGTAAGTCTTTTACTTCTAGTACCGTAGACCAGGGTAGTGAAGTACCCTTTATCTACCCCCTTTGTCACCTTTGGCACAGTCTGAAATAAAAAACCCGAGGTCTTAGTGACGTCTACCACTGACGTCGGTACTTTAACTTTCTGCGAATGAGGAACTTCCTTTCAATACTGGTTGGATGTATCGTATAACTTTTCGTCTCTGTAATGAAACGGTTGTTTCCAGGTAGATCAGTTCCGATACCAAAAAGGACATCAGTACATACCTACACTCTCAACCTGACACTTCTTCCGACTCGTGGCTTCTTAACGACGAAAACTTGACACCATAACCTCTTCTGAGAACTCTCAGGGAACTGACGTTCCTCTAGGTTGGTCAGGTAAGATTTCCTCTAGTCGGGACCCACAAGAAACTTTCCTTACTACGATTTCGACTTTGAGGTTATGAAACCGGGGGACTACGCTTCTCAACTGAGTAACCTTTTCTGAGACTCCGACCCTCCCTAACCCCCGTTCTCCTCTTCCCCTGCTTCTCCTACTCTACTAACCGACCGTAGTGGCTGAGCTACCTGCACTCAAACTCACTTGAGACCCTCAACCACTACCTGTCCCTCCGAACTGCACGACGTTAAGTACCCCAGCGTCTCAGCCTGTGCTGACTCGCCGACTTGACTTGACTTTCCTTTATATTTACTCAAAATGTGAAGTGTAAATTAAATTATTTCAATTATCACTTAGTAATAACATGATATATATCTTTTACGACTTCTACGGTAGTTTTTTCAGTAATCTCGAGTAGTTACTTAGACTATTTGAATATCCTCTGTTTTAATTGTATATCCTCAGACAAGGTAGATATGTATGATTATTGTTTGATAGTCGTTCTCCTTAATTCCTTTGTCAAGCTAAATAACAGAATATTTTTTCCTATTTTATGATTACTTCACATTTTCTGGACATGAACCTCCTGGTATTCCGTGACTACCTTCTTTAACCTCTTTACTATGTTTGTCTACCTTGTTATGTGACCAGTACCTAACCTTCACAATTATAACAATTTTACTGGTACCAGAGGTACCATTAGATGTTTAAGTTGTGTCAGGGTTAGTTTTACGGTTACTGTAAAAAGTGTCTTGATCTTATCATAAATTTTTTAAAATACCTTTGTGTTTTCAGGAACTTATCGGTCGTATTAGAACTCTTTCTTCCTATCATACCCTCTATAACACGAAGGAGTGAAGTCTGAAATGACGTGTCGGTGTCATTAATCTTGTTGTACCTTGAACTTGTTTTTTGTCTGTGTATCTAGTCGTCTCTCTTATCTTATCTCTCGGGCCTTTATTCGGGTACGTAAACACCAGTCAATTAGATACTGTCACCTCCGTTCTTGTACGTCACCTCTTTCTCGTCAAAAAAGTTATTCACTACTACCCTTTTGACCTGTTGATGTACATTTCTATTTTTTCTTTACTCGTAAGAGTTAAGTATATGTTTTTATTTCCTTTTTTACCTAATTTGTGGATTGACATTCCGACCTTTGGCTTTCAGGATCTTCTTTCGTATCCGTCTTGAAACTGTACTTAACGTCGTCATAAAAAAAATTAGAGTTTCTGTTTCCTTTGGTTTCGTTTTTACTTTTTACCCTGTACTAAATTCAATTTTTGTAAACGTGTCGTTCCTTTGGTAGTTGTTTTATTCTGTCGGATGATTTACCCTCTTTTATAGTCTTTACTATGTTGACAATTCCCCAACTCTAAGTTGAACATATTTATCGCGTATGTTGAGTTATAGTTTTTTGATTGTTGAACTAACTTTTTACCCGACTTTTAACCGTATCTGTAAAAAGGTTTCTTCCACATTCCTACCGATTGTCCGTGTACTTTTCCACGAGTCGTAACGATCAGTAGTCTTTTTATGTTTAGTCTTGGTGTTACTCTAGAGTGGAGTGTGGACTCTTACAGAGAGTCATTTTTCTGGTCTTTATTGTTTACAACCGTTCCTACATCTTATTTCCCTTGGGAGTTTATGAGAACCACCCTTACATGTAACCAAGTCGGTGACATCTTTTGTCAAGCCTCCAAGGAGTTATTCTTTGATTTTTATCTTAATGGTACACTAGGTCATTAAGGTGAGGACCCTTATATAGACTTCTTTTACTTTTGTAATTAAACTTTTCTATGGACATGGGGTCCCAGGTATCGTTGTAATAAATACTATCGGTTTTATACCTGCGTCGTATTCACAGGTAGTTGGCTGTTCACCTATTTCTTCTATGTATATACCTAATGACACACATACAAACCAACGAATTATGGTGAGTCGGTATTTTTTGTTACTTTTAAACGGGAAACGTTGTCGTATGTACTTGGACGTCCTATAATACGAATCACTTTATTCAGTCTATCTCAGTTTATGATATACAATGATGAATATACACCTTGGATTTTTAATTTTACTTATATTGTTTCGTCTTTGTTGTTACACAGTTATAACAAAGTAATTAACATTGTTTGTATGTTAATTGTAAAATTTGTATGTTATACTAACAATTACAATCCCCTTTAACCCAAGGTTCATATATCCTTGAGAAATATGGTGGCATCGTTGAAAAGACATTTAGATTTTGACAGGATTTTTATTTTGAATAATAATTCTTTTATGAAGAGTCACCGTGTGTCTTAACGATTATTAATAGGAGACTACCTCAAATTGTAAAAGATTTTTTACTTTCGTTTAAGTCTATTGCTTGGTTTTCCAAAGGACTCTATTTGGATCTCCTAGGTTGTACTCTTGATAGAACTAAGAGTACAAATAGTGAACGTTTCTGGGTCAGTCACAGATAATTAATTAATATTTGAGATCTTTGACCGAAAGGGTAGGGAGGTTTGTTCAAAAACTTCCTTACTTTTCGGGTATCTAGGACTAATAACCAGAACACGAATGGAAGATGAAACGAATGATTAAGAAAATAGAAATATACAGTCACCTTCACAAAGGTATTTACTTTTTTCATATCTATGACTGAGAGACTACGTGACTATTTCGAGTCCCAAACGAGATTAATGTGTGCTTCCTCTTGTACAACTTCTTACGTCCCATTAAATTTTTACGTTTTTACGAACACATAGGCAAACGTTTCCTCTTAAAAATTTAGGGCTTCATTTAAGACTCGGAAGGACACCTTTCGTGAACCTAAGTAGAAATAAGTAACACGAATTTGAACTGGACAACCTCTTCCTTTACCGTCGGGTGAGGTCACAAGAACGGTCCTCTTAGGGTCCCTGCCCCCTCGGACCACCCGACGGCAGACACCCCAGCGTCTCAGCCTGTGCCGACTTCGCTGAATCGTCGTCGTCACCTGAACTGGGTATCACCTACCATGGTTGAAAGTTCAACAGATTATTGAAATTAAGGGATCTTTGACACAAACAATTCTATAAAGAATCTGACCAAGTGTCAAGGGGAGAAAGTGTTTAGGTAAAGATGATCACAAACTAAAAGACCTCCCATGTCTCGCGGGGACTTTGACGTCTCTTGATTTTCGGATTACGTCTACATAGAACACCCTATCAGACGTAAGACAATGTTTACTAGAGGTAGGACGACGAGAAAGACGAGTCAAATAAAACACAAGGACCCTAGAAAGGTGTCTCGTAGTATTTGACATAATCTTAGAATAGAAAAGTACCCGAAAACCGGTCTACAGGTCTCGAGGTCTAAAATCTCTTACATCGTAATGAAAAATACGGTGTTTTAACGTTCGAACTACAATCGTAAACAAGAAAAATTTTTTGCAATTAAACCGGACACTAGTGTCTATTTATAGAATTTAAACACACTACATTAACCATATGACTCTACAGACTACATAGGTCAAAACCTTTTGGTAAAAGTCTTGTACATAAACTTGTAAAAGTCGAGGGTCGTACGGGACATCTCTTAAAGTCCCTACATCTTGATTTCTATTGAAGAAACAGTGACCCTTATTTTTACTTAACACGTGTTTTCTTCACTCAACACAACCGAACTCAAGCAGAGTAGAGGAAAAAATTACAGATTCATAACGAGATAATTCACTTACGTCACAAATATCAGTACACTATGGAAATACGAACTAAATACGAAATCCAAAGGGTTATAAACTTTATCTCTGTTCTTATCGGGAGTCAGTGACTTTAAAATCCCGAGTTCTAGACAGTTAAAACTGAGACCAAATCTAAACTAAAGTCCACCGATTTTAAGATGATTTGAAAACTATAAAGAGAAATGGACAACTTTATTAACAGTATAATTTGACTTTTGTTCTGATTAAGGTTCTAGTTTAACGAGTCACTAGTTTTCCTTTATCAATACAAAAATACTAATTGATCTATAAATATAAGAACTTCCACTCTACGACCTTATCGACTGGGTCACGGATCGTCCACTATTTATCACCAACAAGTCATTTTAAATGGGAAAAGGAGAAAATACAGGTTCTAGAAACCAGTATTATCTTAGACTTAATATCTCATGAGCCTCTTATACACTAAAGAGAATGAATCTTTTTTAAAAACCTCTACACTAAATTTTTTATTGTTTTATATCATGATACAGAGAGACAATATTTTCGGAAACATAAGTATTTAATCCATACCAAGTTATTATTTGTTAACTGTTAGAGAGACTTCTGTAATACTCATGTTTCTACTATGGGTGTCCTTCGGATCTCATATCAAGACTTAATCTAACGACATAAAGTCGAATTGAATATTAATAATTTTTAATATGTCATAAACGGATATTTACCTTTAATTACTCTAAATTCACTTACTTGAACATTACAATTTTTTGGAAGACGGAAACCTGTAGGGAGTCAGTGGCAAATAAGACACCAAGAGATAGTAGAAGACACAAGACGTACTTTTGTGAGATATAAAAAAAAATCCCGAGATTATAACTCACAGTTGAGTGAAAAAGAAGGACAGTCGAAAGGATCAATTAAAACAACATAAAGTATAGTCTGGTTTCCTACTGGTTTCGGACAGTAAGTCCAAGGACCCCGGTCGAAAGATCAACTTGTCACACGCAAGAGCCTCCTTTAAAACTCATGACATAAAAATTTTGAAACAATCGTACCTCAACCCACATCTTTTACTCTCTGATACCATCCTTGAAGTTTAATTACAAGATCTTGAACCTATATAAGTCAAACCTTAGAACACCAATATCTTTTGAAAACAATACTTCAACTAAAGACTATCATGCATAAATCATCTTAAAACTGTTTCCTTCTTAGGAAAAGTTCTGTAATCGAGAGTCGTAATGACATAACAGGTGGAACTTCTACCTTGCCCACAAGAAAAAGACACCCCAAAGGAAGAGAGGGGGAGGAGGTAAGGAGGAGGGCAGACAGGAAAAGAAGGTGAAATCTTGTCACAGGACTTTTTCCGTCACTCATATGATAACATTTCTGTCTGTTTTAGACAAGCAATTCAACCTTCACCGGTTATGATTTACGTTGTTTAAAAAAACAAACACAGAAACTAAGACATTGAAGATTTAAAAACTATTAACTCACACATTGTATATTTAAATATTGGAAGTTTGAACTAAAAAATCGGGTTGTGTACAATAACATCTCATGTTTACCTCACCTTTTTACTCCGGGTCTCTATGAAAGTTTGAAATTGGTAAATTTTAAAAGTAGGGAAAGTAATTTACAAATCTACAGGTTTCCAGTTGTCGTACACCATTTCCTTATGGTTTCACTTTTGGTCTCACTGTCAAGGAACCCTCAACCAAGTCATTAGTCGTTCCGAACTTGACCTTTCAGAAATTCTAGGGAAAATCGACTTTCACCCACTAAAAGAACCGTAGTGTTTTAACCACCTTCATATACACCTATCACTTTACGAGTTGGACATTGTTCTTCTCTACCTGTCAGAAGTTCCTCTATTAGTCGAAGACTTTCTCGTCACGAAACTTCACAAAAATACTCGTTCTAACTTTTACTCTCGGACGAGTCGTGTAAACGTCTCTTAGACTATTATAAAGAAATCACGGTAAAGTTATGGGACGTTGAGGTACATCCTATCAAAATAAAACCCGAGACAATACCTGTATAAGGTATATAGATGAGAGTGACCTGTCTAGACAGATGTGTAAAAAACATTTTCTCGTGACTTCATAGTTTCTATCCTAAATTATAGAAATGGTCTTCTATGTCTGTAACTATCTACCAAAGATTCCTATTAAGGAACGTCAGTTTGGAATTAAAGAAAAATCACGGTTATATATTTTACTCATATCCATACATACATGACAACGTAACGGCTATTCTTGATTACAAGTAACGGTTTTTATTTGAAAATTATCGTGGATCGAAAAGATCTAGTCTTAGTACGTCACATCATCTTCTGTAAGAATTTGTTCTAACTGTTCAGAGACAGGAAGTCAAAACCCGAGAAACCGTTTAGTAAATTGGTGAACGTCTCTGTCGAATGAATAAAAAACGTTACTATTACGATGAATAAGGTAGAAATAGTATCTTAAGAACACTCTTTTTTACTATTCTATGTGTAATTTTGTAAAACTTTTACTATAAATTTCTTAAGTACCGGTGTCATGACAGTGTTCACGTAAACGACTAACTTGTCCCTGCAAAAAGTATTGATTTTTAATAAATACCTTGATCAAAAGTATATGAAAAGTCTTAATTACTTTGACTCCAGACAGACAGAGTGTATTGATCATTCAACGTCTAAGTCCTGACGTATGGGATGACTGATATAAAAAAGGGGAATCTGAGTTTAAATCAATGTATGAAGAGTACCACAAAGAGAATTTTCTCTCCTCCTCTCTCCCTCCCTCCCTTCCTCCCTCCCGTCCTCTATATATCTTTCCTCCTCTTTTTCCTCCTTTCTTCCCAATTTTTGACCAAAACATGGGAATAAAGGAAAAATCTGGTTTTATAAATTCTACCCTAAAGACCTTCCTATTAATATTGATTCATTGACTTCAGTTTCACATATCATCAGAGGGGAATAGACGTCCCTTATATAAGATTCTGGGGGTCGTCTATGGAGTTTGACGTCTACCATGACTTGGTATGTATAAGATACAAAAGAGGATTTGATTCCCTGACCACCAACCAACCACTAAATCAGTGAGTCAGTACAGGCTGAGAAACGCTTGGCTACCTGAGATCGGACGGTCCGAGATAGGTACCCTAAAGGGTCCGTCCTTATGACCTGACCCAACGGTAAAGGAAGAGGTCCCTTAGGAGGACTGGGTCTCTACCCTGGGTCCAGAGGACGTAACGTCTGTCTAAGAAATGACTGTCTCGTTGGGTTCACCCCCATACGGCCTGTCGTACTCTAAAGTAGTGCGATGAACCTTACCACACATCGGATTTTGAATCTTTAACAAATAAAGACCCTAAAACGTATATCATATATACGTCTGACCCCAACTGGTGTCCATTGACCTTGACACCTTTCACCTCGAGACCTGTTCCACCATGACGACTAAGATCCAACATTGTCCGTTCGTGGTCAAACTAATTTAGACTAGGAGGGAGACTACTCCCTCCAAACAATTCCGACCCTGGTAAATTACCAATGCATTTCTTACCTTATTCTTGACACTCAAAAATTTGAACTAAGATTCATTCAGTACCAGTACACATAAAAGTCGAATATATCATCTTAATAAATAACATTCTTCATCTTTTATCACAACTGTCTTTGAAAGAATTTTGTGGTAATGTTAGTCATTAAAACGAAGGAAACGATCAATACCGTTTATCGAAAGGTAAATATGTCAATGTGTTCTTAGACTTGTGTAATTTAGTTTATTAGTAAAAAAGACGTTACTACCTAAAAATTTTTTAGAAAAATTAATGATATGTCAATAATGTAAGACGTATCAATTATTGCACGCTGAACGGTTCCCCTCTTATATTATCGACTTTGTAGAATTTAAACTAGTCCAAGGATCTCGTCCTACCCTAAGTCTTATAATGACATCCAAATATCAAGAAACAATACACACGCCACCTGATGAACCCACAATAGTTAGACATGATGATTTGACTTACATGTTAAGTCCCTGTACCCGTGTATCTACCTCCAAACCGTCTAAATAATTCGGATATTAAGACCAAGAAACTTTAGGGAAATTCTTCAATAATTAATCCATTAGTCTAGTAACTGGGTCTTATCAGAGCACCATACGGCTCACTTGTCAAAACCTTCAGTCTCGGTCGATGAAGTCGTGAAGGGGGGACGTGTCATATCAAGACTCCGAGTATAACTTCTATGTATTATGTCCACTGAAAACGAAGTCAAAAGGAGATTACTGTCAAGTTGAACGTAGTATGGAGTCTCTTCCAGCACCAGTAGAAGGGTCAAACTGTGTGTCATATATTAATACACATTGGAAAACATACCCTTCCTGAACCCCTCTCTCACTCAAATTACCGGGACTCCATTATAAATTATTATCTTCTACATTCAATTTAACTGATCGAGAACACACAGAGACGCAAATTACATTATCTTACACCCTACCACTCTTTAAAGTGTGATTAAAAATAAAGTGTGATTTATCAAGATTAACAAAGAAAAAATATGTCTTGAACACTTTAAACGGATCAATTCTCCGACAGGAAGGCCTTCAGACGTAACATAAAATTACGTTTCATTGGAACGTGGGTAGATTTTGTATCGAAGAAATGCTTATCGTGTCCCATGGTCTCAGTAGGTGTACGAAGAGGAGTCCTCTGTTGTTTGAAGACGGACTGTGACTGTCCTCGGGGCGGACGTCTCGTGTCCTACTCGACCCACAAAAATTCGACTATCAAAACAGTCGGGACCCAACATGTCTCCTCTCTCCTTGTTTTCCATATCTAAGGTACTTTAGAATCCGACAGCTTGAACGTTCCTGGAATCCTTAACGCGGTGGATCACACATATTATAGAATTGGGTGACAGGTGTGGAGGTGGGGTTTAAATCTGAATGGACCCCCTCGGTCGTGGCAAGGTAATCATTTATTTCAGTGTTGGACTTCGCTGGTTGTATCCTAACGGTTGAAAATACAATAAATCAACCTGTAAATTTTTCTTTAGTGGTTGTATCTCAACCGTATTTCATATTGTTTGTATTATCTATTACTACGTCGAAAACTTTTTGACACAGGAATGAGAATAAGTCGACACTTTTTAAAGTAGTGGTCCAGGCACCGGGTCCTAAATCCTTAATGATGATTAGTTCACCAGTATTAATTGAACTTGTTATCACATTGTCCAATTTTAAACTTTAATACTACAATCGGACATTGTCGAGATTCAAGAACGGTTTACCATTCGTGACGACGTCTTATCACAAAAATCCAAGTTGTTGATCTCTCCGAATATCTTTTAAATTTGTGCTGACTCTTTCGTTGGTTTTAGTTAAAGTCATCCATGAGTGTCTCCAGCCACGATATGTAACGGTATAACATAATAAGTGTTTATTTTAAGAGTATTCTAACACCTTATCTATGGAACTTAAGAACTTCCTTACTAAGTCCTTGAACTATGAGGTTGATATTAGGTCCCTGTTAGATATAATTGTAGAGACCTCTCGACGACCTTTACGTCTAAGAGTCGGGGGTGGGGGGTCTGGACGACTTAGTCTTAGACGTAAAACTGTTATAGGCGTCTACTAAGTGCACGTATCGTCCCAATCTATGAGTAAATCCCCTAGAAAGATGTTCGATCTCAAAAATTTAATCCATCAAAAGTGTATCGGAAACGGAGCAGAGTAATTGTTCACAAGGTCTCGAACCTAACCTTCAGTAGATGAAGTGGCAGACGGGGAGATCGGGTCGGTCAAAGTCCCGAGACAAATATCATTTATAAAACTTATACTCCTAAGGCGAACAAACCTGTACACATCGGTCGGTGGTCCTCTAGGACGAACGGAGGAACAAAAAGGTAGAGGGATAGAAAACAAAAGGAAGAGGGATAGATAAGGTGTCTATTAAAATGACAATTGGAATTTAAATTAGAAGAACTCCTGTCATGATTTGAAAAACTCCTCAAACAGATCATAAATATGTTATTTATTTTTTTATTTAAGTCAATAAGAAGACTTCACGTATCCGAATCACAACTCACACTATACTAGACACTCTTAATTTTACCTTAAAGATCATTATCGATAAATTTATGTATCAGAAAAAAAAAAAAAAATTACGACACATGTTCCGAGTCTCCAGGGACATTAATTCTTAAGGGAATCCCAGGAGGGACGTTCGTCACAACAAGGTTCCAACCGAGGAAATAAGGAGATGATCTTAACCAAGTGAATGGACTTAGTGGAAGAAACCTCCTTGACTTACTGACCTTATAGACCCGTCTTTCCTCAGTAATTTGGAGAAACACAGAAAACTTATAACTTGGGATATGTATATACTTTCTTTCACTTTCACTTCCGTGAGTCAACACAGGCTGAGAAACACTGGGGTACCTGACATCGGATGGTCCAAGAAGGTAGGTACCCTAAAAGGTCCGTTCTCATGACCTCACCAACGGTAAAGGAAGAGGTCCTCTAGAAGCGTTGGGTCCCTAACTTGGACCCAGAGGGAGTAACGTCCGTCTGCGAAATAGCAGAGTCGGTGGTCCCTTCATCATCATCTTATTATATATGTATATATAATGATTAGTTTATTTTTTTATTTTAAAATCTCTTTAAGAACACATACACTAAGACTACGGTCTGCTCTAACACACCTCTCCCTCTTTTATGCTCTAAACCTACCGCAAAACTGTTTCCTATTTGCGAAAACCGGAGTGAAGGGTGAGTATGGGATGTGTAAACCTCCACTCAAAGAACAAAAAGAGGGAGTCGTCGTTCATTGAAGGTCTTGTGACGACTTTCAGTCCAACATTTTCAGTCACAAAATAGAGGATAGGAAGTTAGAAGTCTCATTTATAGTCCTTTACCAATATAGGCTTCTCTATTTACGTAGAAGGTGTACAATCAGCTTCTCGGACGGTAAGCAAACGAGAGTATGTAGGTAATCAAACGTTCTCGGACGGTTCCGATATAAGACTTGAGAAATACTGTGGGACGGTATTGGTTATTACACATCGGTGGTAGGTCTAAAACAAAACCTTCATCCAAACCAAATCGACGAAAACCTCTCATAAGGGGTTCTTTAAAGACCCGGTCTACTCCAGAAGAGAAAGGTCGACATAAGTGTAGGGATAATCTCTGGAGAGAAACGAAACTAGACCTGTGTAAAATTCCCTCGTCTACAATGTTGACTATCAATGGTGACTGAAAATTCAACCTTTGACATTAATCAGTGGTCTTATTGCTACCCAATGTCAATTATAATGGAAGAAATTTTAACTTTCAAATATAGAAGAGTAAATAAAAATAGACGGACTACTTTATTCTTATAACTCTTCTTACACACCTCTTTTTTACATATGAGACAAAGTAAAGACAGTCTATTGAGTAGTCTCCCTATGTCCGACGGAACCTCGGACTTCGGAGTCATGTCCTAAAAATTTCAAGTATATACTATCGTGGTAAACTAATCTAATTAAGTCCAAGTCACCATACGGAAAGTGAAAGTAGACGTCGACAATCAGAAAAGTTCGGAAACAACCTCGAAGTCACCCTTACATCATTACTGTCTAACACTTTTCGAGATTGAAAAGACAAAAGCAAACAATTAAATCGACTTGAAAAGAAATTTATGAAACGTACGCCTTATACTTCTATGACCACTTACGAATTAACGTTCCAGTCTAAACTTCTATCTATGAGGGTATCCCGACACGAAATGTATAAATTATCAAACACTAGCAGAGTCTTGAGACTTTTCTTATACTTGTTGAGGTAACGAGGTAAGACGATTTTAGACGTTGAACTATCACCTCGGAAAGAAATGGTCAACTTATCTCATACACACTGTCCCATAACCCACATGGAGACTAACATAAGTCCCGGAGGGACCACCGAGTCACCCATTTCTTAGACGGACGTTACGTCCTCTGACTCCAAGTCAGGGACCCAACCTTCTTATGAGACCTCTTCCTTTACCGCAGGATGAGATTATAAGAACGGACCTTTTAGAGTACCTGTCTCTTCGGACCACCCGATGTCAAGTGCCCCCAGGATTCTCAACCTGCACTGAATCGCTAATTTGGTGGTGGTGTACTAACATGAACCGAGAAAGTATCAAGAAACTATCGAATCAAGCATTTCTTAGGTGGACGTTACGTCCTCGACGACGATGACGATTCAGTGAAGTCAGCACAGACTGACACGCTGGGGTATCTGCGTCGGGTGGTCCGAGGGGGTAGGGACCCTAAGAGGTCCGTTCTTGTGACCTCACCCAGCGGTAAAGGAAGAGGTTACGTACTTTCACTTTTCACTTTCACTTCAACGAGTCAGTGCAGACTGAGAATCGTTGGGGTACCTGACATCGGGTGGTCCGAGGGGACAGGTACCCTAAAAGGTCCGTTCTCATGACCTCACCCCACGGTAACGGAAGAGACCGTCACGTTCTCTGGGGTCAAGTTAAGGACCCAGTCCTTCTAGGAGACCTCTTCCCTATCCGATGGGTGAGGTCATAAGAACCCGAAGGGAACACCGAGTCGACCATTTCTTAGGCGGACGTTACACCCTCTGGACTCAAACTAGGGACCTAAAACCTTAAAATATATATCCTTGTGCTAGTATACTAAAAATTCTTTGTCAATCTGGGAAACACTTGAAGAAAAATTTTTTGTCAAACGAATAACTAAACCGACGAGTCCCAGGATCGACACCGTGTGTCCGAGGAACAACGTCGCACATCCCAGATCAGGGGACTGGTCCCTTGTTTGGACCCGGAGGACGTGACTCTTGTCCCGTAGAATCGGTGACCTGGTGAGCCCTTCGGGACTGAGAAACACGTAAAGATTGGATCCACTCCGTACGACCATATACCTTAGTCGTAACCTAATCTTCAGACAAAAAAGAGTCAAAATCGAACCATTGAAACCCATTCAGTGAAAAAGACACGTATTTAAAGGAAAATTACATCTTTATCCTTTTATACGTTACACAATAATTGAATTTTCCAGAGTTATAAGACACTAATAGGTAGATTAAAAAATCCCACCAACATTTTCACTTCTTCATTTAATCCATTCTATGAAACCATCCACTAAAATTTTTCGAACTATTGTACTTAAACCCTTCCTCTTCTTTTTTTTTTTGTGTACTGTTTGGGTTGTAATGACAATCAAACATCTTTTTGTTGTTCAAAGACAATTCCCGCTGGCTACAAGTCCCGGTCAGGACTCACGGAAATCCGCAGAAAGTCGAAAGGAAGGACTCCGAGTGAGAGGGTCGCGGCCACCGACGTACACGAAAGGAGAGACCGGTAGGTACAAGGAGAGGGTTCCCTACGACTGTGAGGGGGAGACTGTGGACAGACAAAGGGTAGTAGTTGGGCGAGGAAGTACGACGTAATTCTTAAAAGACAAAGGTCACAACCTAAAGATTTGATTGTACTATTTGACATAACTAAAATTTTTTTATTATTGAAATAACTCTATTTTAAGTGTACGGTATTTTAAGTGGGTAAATTTCAAATGTTAAGTCAGCACAAATCATATAAGTACTCTCAACACGTCGGTAGTGGTGTCAGATTAAAATCCTATAAAAGTAGAGGGAGTTTTCTTTAAGTCATGGGCATTAGATATAACTAAACCAGTATGAATTATACCTAGGAATTGACGTATTAAACATGTTATCAACGTCTGAAGAGTTTGTGGAAAATCATTGAGTTTTTTTCACACTCAGATCATCCCCATTCCTATATCCTCGGTCCAGTAAAACCACAAAGAGTACGACACGACGACCCGTCCGGGTTCTCTACCTTACTCACCGACAAACATACAAGTCAGCGAATCAGCACAGACTGAGAAGCGTTGGAGTACCTGGCGTCGTACGGTCCGAAGGGACAGGAAGTAGTAGAGGGCCTCGGACGAGGTTGAGTTCAGGTAGCTTAACCACTGCGGTAGGTTGGTAGAGTAGGAGACAGCAGGGGAAGAGGAGGACGGGAGATAGAAAGGGTCGTAGTCCCAGAAATGTCACTCAGTCGAGAAGTGAAGTCCACCGGTTTCATGACCTCAAAGTCGAAGTCGTAGTCAGGAAGGTCACTTATAAGTCCTGACTAAAGGAAATCTTACCTGACCAACCTAGAGGAACATCAGGTTCCCTGAGAAATCTCAGAAGAGGTTGTGGTGTCAAGTTTTCGTAGTCAAGAAACCGCGAGTCGAAAGAATACCAGGATGAGAGTGTAGGCATGTACTGATGACCTTTTTGGTATCGAAACTGATCTGTCTGGAAACAACCGTTTTACTACAGAGACGAAAAAAATAAGACATATATACCACTTTAAATCGTTCACATACCATTGACACGTTCTTTCACATTTAACAGAAGGTTTCACCGACATGGTGAAATATAAGGGTACTCATTTTACATACTGACAAGGTCAAAGAGGTGTAGGTACAGTTGTGAACCATTAACAGTCAGTAAAGTTTAAAATCGGTAAAGGTCACTCACACATCACTATAGAGTGATACCAAAATTAAACGTAAAGGGGTCTCAAACAAAAAGCCTCTTCCGTTACCGTGGGGTGAGGTCATGAGAACGGACCTCTTAGGGTTCCTGTCTTCTCGGACCATCCGACGTCTGGTACCCCAACACTTCTCAACCTTTGCTGACTCGCTGAAGTGAAAGTGAAAAGTCAAGGTACGTAACCTCTTCTTTTACCGTTAGGTGAGGTCACAAGAAGGGACCTCTTAGGGTCCCTGCCCCGTCGGACCACCCGACGGCAGATACCCCAGCGTGTCTCAGTCTGTTCTGACTTCGCTGAATCGTCGTCGTCGTCTCAAACAAAAATTTCCTCCATCTATACACGGAACACCACGAATACAATTTTCGTAGTTTGTCTTTCCACAAAACGTACAAAAATAAAAGAGGTCTAACAATGGTAAAACGAAACATTAGAATGCAAGTGTCTCATATTTAACTAAGAAGTGTGAGTCGTTGTGTAAAATATAATTAATTAAAAGACCAACAGATCTTTTTTTATATTAGTTTATGACATTAAGGAACACTCACATGGAATAGTTAATCCTAAGACCTCTTTATTTTGACATACATTTAGAAGTTTTACTAAAATCGGTAAACGAGTCCATTGATTTCCTATGTATCGACATAAAGTATTTATAGTAAGAAAAAAAAAAAAAAGAACCATTTTGTCATTATGCTCTTAAATTTCTCTACCCATATGGGTCAAAACTGTAGACTCAAAACTGAAACTCCCTTTAAGACATCTTCACAAGTCTTAATTCCAAAAGTAGGACTATTCCGTAAAATTCAGCCCCACCCCGACCCTCTCCGTCACCACCTTGTGGCGACGTACGACCCACTACGGTTGTGAGGTAGGGACGACCCCTTTCACAGAACAAGGGTTCTTCAACCCCTCCGTAAACCAGTTTATAGACTCGCCGGTTTAAACTATAGGGTTGACAACTAACGGGGCTCCCTCAGAGAAGAAAGACAAACTTAGCTCAAAAATTAGAAATACATTACTCCACTATCCCAGGTCTTTAGAATTGGACTTACAGTTGATTTCCGGAAACTCTTTCTTCCCCTCCCACTCCCTACGTAGTCGGAACCGGTGGGAGATCACCGACGACACCGGTATGACGTCAGATTGACTAGGAGACAATCGCAAGTGGTCTTTCCTACTACCGACTCCCCGAGCGACAAAATACATCCTAAGAAAAGACATAACTTCTCACTTTATAGACCCAACTACTTGTTCAAATCATTCCTCAATGAACTTTACTGTAACTATCAGACCCATCATACTAATACCTACCGAAATAAAAGTATTAATTTGAAAGACATAAAAGACTTATAATAAGTCAATTGAAAAACACAAAGTTTGGTCTCTTTATTTTTCCCTCCACGTCCCTGTTCTTTTGAGGAATAACTAGTGAAGAAACACGGTCCGTGACAATTTATGTAGTAGGGATTAGGAATTTTATGTCTAAACTCAACGGAACTAAGGATCCATGTCCTAAGAGTTGGAGGAAACCCCAAAATTACCTTGTAACTAGTAAACGATTGTAAAGACACCGTGTCTCGAGAACGACTAAGACAAAGGTTTTTACAATAAGGTTAAGATGAAGTCAGAAGAGTCATTTGAGGAGAAGTAGGAAATTACTGGTAGAGTCTATAGTGAAAGAAAGACCTGGTCAGTGGTACGGACACTTGAGGACATCATTCATACCAGACACAAGGACAATCAGAATATTACGAAAATCACACCACGAATGGCGGCAGACGACAGAAATAGTACACACAACGAACAAAGGAAACGACACGGAAAAACGTAGGACGTCGAGGTCTTGTCGTGTATGCTTCATGTGTTAACCTTCATAAACGGACTTTGGTAGACGGACGGAGGGAAACTTTAAACTAATATAAAAGGAACAAATAAAGTGGTCAAAGAACCTTGACATTACATCAAAGGACCTTGGTCATAAAGTTTATCACACATCTATGGGTTAGACATTTTGACTAAAGTCTTGAGACAACGTGTAAATTTTAGAGGTCCCTCAAAATTGTTAGGGTCACGGATTCAGTGAGGGGGTATGGCTAATTATTCATTTTCACAAACCCTACCCTCGTCCGTAGTCATAAAACATTTCGACAGGTGACTCGTCCTAAATACTTTGTGACGGGAAAAATTGGATATTACGTATCCACTTGAATTTGAGTACGGCAAATTTGACAACGAAGAGTATCCTTTTAGAAAAGGATTCAGTCCACGTTCCACAAAACCGACGGATTCATAAATATTCAGAATTATCGTTCTAACCTCTTCCGTCACCGTGGGGTGAGGTTATGAGAACGGACCTTTTAGGGTACCTACCTCCTCGGACCATCCGACGTCAGGTAACCCAGCTCTTCTCAGCCTGTGCTGACTCGCTGAAGTGAAAGTGAAAAGTGAAAAGTACGTAACCTCTTCCTTTACCGTTGGGTGAGGTCACAAGAACGGACCTCTTAGGGTCCCTGCCCCCTCGGACCACCCGACGGTAGATACTCCAGCGTGTCTCAACTTGTGCTGACTTCACTGAATCGGTTATAGGTTTATAAATGACGATTTTCTCCTAAAAAAAAACATAAAACATATACAAAAAGTTAAATGATAGTATAACAAGGTTTTTATAAGTCTCCTTTTACTTACTATTCCGTTTAACCCGTTTTACATTTGGTAACAACTCAGAACATTTCCCACACACCCTCAAAAAGCATAATCAGAATGTACAAAAGACATATTCAAATATTTTGATAATTTTTCAAAACAACTTTTTAAACCATTTTTTTTTTTCAGACAATTAAAACTAGAGATTAACCATTTTATAACTCTCTAAAAATTAAATTTTTCGTGTCTACCATCTTACGGAGAATCGAAGTCAGTAGAGTTAAGTGAGTGTAACAGTAAATAGACTTTAAGAGAAGGAGGGCTTCGGGAAAAAGATTTCCCTCCAGGGACGCGGGGGTCTTCCACGATAAATCAATTCGTAGTTGGGTGAAGAAAAACAGAGAAAACCGTGTTTTATGACAAAGAAGATTCCCACGGATTCCCACTATATCCATGTCAAGAAGTTTAAGTCTTTTATTAATAAATCCAAAAGATTTGTGTTTGGTTAAACGATCAATGACACAACAACTAAGTAAGTAAGTAGGTGTGTACCTCCATATACTAAAAGGACATTTTCCGAAACTGAAATAAAACCTAATGTAAAAATTAACCTTTTATGGAAACTGGTAAACTAAATCGGAAGACGAAAAATATTCATGTTCTGACTGTCTACTTTTGTATAAAAAATTTCGGAGTCCCTTTCCCCTCACACACACACACACATACACACACGTAAAACACACACACAAATATTTGGACAAAGAGAAACTATAGATCTTAAGTTATAACTTATGGATGAAAATACAATATAGGGGGGAATATAACGTAGAAACGGGAACTACGAATTAATTGACACGAAGACAAAGAAAAAATCTTTTTTAACACAGATCATTAATACGTTTGTACGAGTTAGAGTAATGATTAGTCTAATTTTACCATTACTCTATTAAAGTATGTAAGAATGACCGTCTTTAAATTTCAGATCGTTATATTTCACAACCGTTCCTACACTCCAATATAGGGAAAGTACTCGTCTGACTGTTACAAACCATTTCCGTTGTATGAGAAACCTGACCGTTAAGATACAGATTTGGGACCTATGTGACATTACGAACATGTTTCCTCTTCCATGTTCACAAACACAATCGTCTTTTTAATCCATGTTCGATTGACAGGTCGTAGTCTACTTATGTAATTAACACCAAACAAGTGTGACACGTTGTGATACGTCGACAGTCAACTTATCCAGAGTTTTTGTATCGACTCATCTTTTCGTTTAAAGACTCACTGTGTGTGTGTGCGTATATATATATACAGTGGTAATGTATTTCAAATTTTTGTACGTCTTTAGTACGTAAATTTACCTATAAACAAAGATCTTTATCATATTTTTGTACGGAACCTTTTCGTTCAAGACTTGGTTTGAAGTCTCTCACCAATGAAGACCCTTTTTTTCTTCCCTTACTTTCACCTCCTCATTGTAGTCTGGAAGTGAAAGTTGGATGTTACAAAAGAAGGAAAAATTTCGGAGACTTCGTTTATGTCACTGTACAATTTAACCCGTTTCGATCTTTTGTCAAGTACAATAAGAGATATTGAAAGACGTATGAACATTCCGTACTAGTCAATGTAAGTCTCATCACACAAATATTCCACGGTGTTTAAGTCATTAGTCATCATTATATCTTGCCGTCTGGGGAAAAACGTACATTGGGACTCTGAACTTCCGTCATCAAGTCTTAAATCCAAAACCTCAGTTTATATAGTCATATGAACATACTCTTCATCGTCAGTTTGAATGGAAGATTCCCCATCCAACATTCTAAACTTTTTCTTCTTTTCTAAACACTGTCTATCATTCGTGTATTACATACTAACGACGTAAAACAGAAATTGGGGGATCTAATTTAGTAAGATTAAAGTTCCTCGTCAAGAAATCATCTCTAATTGCCACTACACCTCTGTTTCACAATGTATGTGTCATAACGAACAAAAGACATACCATCCACATTAATTCTCAAAGATTTTATGTTTTAGGTACGGGTTTGTATCTCTGGTACAATTTCAAAATAAAGATGTGACTCAAGACGGATGTTTCAATCAACATTGCTAGTAACTCCAATTGAAACAATAACACGAAAGGAGAACACATCGGAACGAAAGATTTTCTTTTTCGAGGAATTTTTATCCAGTTAATGAACATTAAAAAGTCGTTGACTTTAGAGATAAGAATTACCTAAAGAGATTACTCTCAATACTTATTTTTGTGTATACCGACGTAAATTTTTCGTATCGTCTACTTTACCACAAAGTACCCGACTTTTTTTAAACACACTTCTACAATAAAAACCACTAAAAAAAAAGAAAAAAAATCATATCCTAATTACAATTATATAAAACGGTTGTGTCCAAACAGATCAGTTTCGATACCAAAAAGGTCATCAGTACGTACCTACACTCTCAATCTGGTATTTCTTTCGACCCACGGCTTCTTAACTTCGAAAACTTGACACCACAACCTCTTCTGAGAACTCTCAGGGAACCTGACATTCCTCTAGATTGGTCAGGTAGGATTTCCTCTAGTCAGGACTTGTAAGTAACCTTCCTGACCACGATTTCGACTTTGAGGTTAGGAAACCGGTGGACTACACTTCTCGACTGAGTTGATCTTTTCTGGGACTACGACCCTTCCTAACTTCCACCCTCCTCTCCCCTGCTGTCTCCTACTCTACAAACCTACCGTAGTGGCTGAGTTACCTGTACTCAAACTCATTTGAGACCTTAACCACTACCTGTCCCTCCGTACCATACGACGTCAGGTACCGCAGCGTTTCTCAACCTGTGCTGACTCGCTGACTCGATTTACAATTATATACAAAAATAGACAGAAAAAACACTTAAGTGAAATCTCTGAAGATCTTTGTAACATAAGATGTAACATTTGGAACATTTGGTCCGAATAACATTGGATCCATTTCCTAGTTACATCTTCTGTGAAAAATTTTTTTACAGAACTTAAAAGGATCGGACCAACGAACGGAAGGACAGTTTAAGGGGTTTAACTCTCCATCCACCCTCACAACAGTATAGACTCTCCTATAGTAGAATTTACTGGGGGATCACTGTCCTAATATCCGTATTATTCTTTAAAATCTCAACTCCCACACACCGTCCACGGGTTTCGGTTCCCCTCACTCCCTTACCAAAACTCAGGTCGGTACAACCCCTTTACCTAGTTGAAGGAGTAGGTCGAAGAAGGGTCACTAACTAGCGAACATCTTTGGGGTCGGGGTTCCCATCGAGAGTTAAGTGTCTCTCAGTCCTTCCAAACCCCGTGTCGCGTCCTCCTTTTCCGCGACACCCTATAGACCCGTCCCGGACGAACCGTAAGTCAATCTTCCCGGCGGAAACGTAAGGTGTCACTGAAGTCACCGTAAACTTCGACCAATAATCACACGGGTCACTCGGTACGCAAGGACTCCATCGAGTCACAAAAATTTTATTTCAGACTTTCGGACTAGCCGAATCAAGATGAGTTGGTGACAAGTATAAAAAAAAGACTTCCGTGAAATCGTCTCGGACAGAAAAGTAAAACATTTATCATTTGACGTTTCATGTGCCATGACAGTACCATTTATGTGTAAAATCTTAAAGACACAAACTATGAACTTTTCGACCACAACCCCACCCCGTTTCTATGCCACAAACACAGAGTAGTCTCTTCATATCCCCTAAAGGGACCACCAGGGTCACCAATTCTTAGGCGGAACTTCACATCCCTTGTGTCCAAGTTAGGCACCACCCCCTTGATTCTAGTGTACAGAGACCCGATGACTCGGGTGCACGGTGTCGACCTCTCGGGCGTACTGTGTTGATTCAGGGCTACGTCGGTTTATTTACTTATGTGAAGGGACATCGAGTTTGTCATGTCTCAGACGGACGCTACGTCCTCTGGTCCCAAAGTAGCGACCCAACCCTTTGAGGAGACCTCTTCCCTTACCGTTAGGTGAGGTCATAAGGACGGACCTCTTAAGGTACCTGTCCCTTCGGACCGTCCGAGGTCAGGCACCCCAACGTTTCTCAACCTGTACTGATTCACTGATTGTGTGTCTGTATCTGTGTGTGTGTGTCTGTGTCTGTGTGTGTGGGGCCGAGGAACGGTCTTTCTAAATAGTTCATTCAGTCTTTCTAATGTAAATGTGTGTGTGTGTGTGTGTGTGTGTGTGTGTGTGTGTCTGTGTCTGTACGTCTGTGTGTTTCTGTGTCTGTCTGTCTGTGTGTGTGTATGAAAAACTAGAACCGGTTAGACTATCTAAAATTTTATAAAATTAAAACAAAATTAAGTATATAAGACTCCATCTTTTAAAGAGGTATACGTATATCTCACTAAATCTAAAGACACGTAAACACAAATACAGGAAACAGGTAAAAAATAATCCGAAAGACAGGAAGAGGAAACATAAACACTCTTTGGAATAGTTCCTATGCTCAGGAAAAAGACATGACACACGATCAATGAAGTGGAGCAATAACGGTAAAATTGGTAAATACCATACAAAACTTTACGTCTTTCAAAATTAAAAATTAAAAAAACCGGTACTCCGTACACCCTAGAATCAAGGGACTGGTCCCTAGACTGGACGCGGGGGACGTCACCTTCACACTACAGAATTGATGACTTGGTGGCCCCTTCAGGTCTTTCGAAAATAAAAATATATCAATTTCAATGGTCCAAAATGAAAATACTGAAGACCCAAAATACAGTCTAACTTTCCGACAGGGAAGGGACTTTACTTTTACTTTCCAGGGACAAAACAAAATGATGAAAAAACCAAAACGAAAAATACGAACTTATAAAAACAGTTGTCTTCTGTATAGTGTATATTTATAGTTTTATCTTTAAAACCAAAATAATGTTATTATCGGAAACAATAAATCAACACCCTACCGGACATACCGTATCACACATATAAGTCCGTCTAATTATCAGTGTAGGATCGAGGTAATGAACTGGCGAAACACTCGACCCGTCCGTTTACTCAGAATTCAGAGACAACAGAGTACACATCTAATTCCTACAAATACAGATGGTCGTCTTATCAATACTTTTGACCTTCTATCACATACAATCATTATAAGAATCCCCTCCCGCAGTGTTAAATACTAAGTCATGTATGATCAAAAGAAGGAAGGAGACTGGGGTCACAATGTCACTTCTCCCACCATCACCCCCTCCCACCAATTTTTCTATCCTAAGTCTACTACCATTTTTGTATAAGACCCAATAGACTATTTTATGACACGAAATCGTTGTGAAACCACCATTGTTTAGAGACTGTATGAGACAGGTAACGTATTAATTTATCATCTCTTTACGATAAATTATCATGATAAACTAATTTATCATCAATATATGATCATAAATTACAGGTGTCTCTTCCGTCAACGTTCACACACACAATTTTACTCTTTCGATGTGTCACCATACACTTTTTCTTTTTTTAAATTACGAAGAAGGTCTTTCTCCTCAAATCTTTTGTGTAGAACAAAACGGGGAAAGAGGTAATAAGTCAGGCTACAACAGGTCTAACGACACCCAGAAGAGTGGTTTACTCAAAACATAGAGGTTCAATTAAAAGACGGTCTTAGTGAAGTCCGACTACTGACACCACAAACACATAGGTAATTCGTGTGACGGTCCTATGCAGGTGATGAAAGGTGGAGAGGGTAATTTGTCGACAGTCGTCCAAATGTCCCGACGAGGGAACAAGACGTAATCAACATCCGTCGGTGTCCTCCGTTACGTTTCCCAGGTATTTCCTCAGTCTATTTCGACCGAAGTTCCACTTGTATTTACGACCGAAGACATCCATTTGTATTTGGAACAGTAATCGACCCAGGACAAATAATTACAAATATGAATGTACGTATCTTTTCCATGTCTTCCTTCACTCAAAGTAAAAAATTTGAGACACAGAACCAACTGGAACGGTAACGAAGTAAGTTGTGGGGGGTGGTCATTTTTAAGTTGTTAAAACTTGTTCGTATATAACCTCTTCAGAACCCATTCTTCGAGAGTAATTTCAACATATATCGTGGGACGACTCGAAATGTTAACCAAAACTTTACTTTTAGACAATCTAATCTCGTTTGCAATAGGATCGACGTCACTATTCATTACATCTCTTCTAATTACTAAAAAGAAACTTTCGGTTACTCGTAATGAAGACGATGACACGGGAAAAAATTTTCCACCTCCACTCTCTCCACCGTCCCATCTTCCTACTTGGTACGAAAAGTATCGATTTACGAATAGAAGAAATATATTTAATCACTAAGGGATTGAGAGGTAGCTAATATGGTTCCTTCAAAATTTAAAGTCAATATGGGGGTTCCTGATCTTGAAACGTGACTAACCTTTTTCATGCCACCTTGGACCTTCCTCCTCCCCAATCTTTTTTTGAAACAAGAAATTTATTGTAATCTTCAAGAGTGAAGAAAGAAGGACAACCATATCCACACCAAAAGAAGAGCAAAAGGACCTATTCAACACCATGGCATAGAGAAGAGAACCCCGCCTACAGATTTCCACTTCCCACTTGTTAATCACCACCATCTTTATTATGGAGAAGAGAAATGGGTAACGTACTCAGTAATTTCTATTTTGACTCAACCTGACGACAATTTTGGAACCTTAGGGACTGAGTCTTTCCGACGGATCCCGTCGGTGTCCACGAAGACAAAACACTCCGTTTCTCTTACCGTAGTCGTAGTAAAACTCCGCAACACACGAGACCTTCTCTTTTTGACCGAATCCACTCATAAATTCTTTGGCAGTCGTGAAGTTGTATCTAGACACATAGTATCGTCTAAACCCTACCATAATCTTGGTAAGACTAGGACACTAAACCTTTAGGTCATATACCACAAGTCTGGCGTCAATCCGAAAACACCAACAAACTTATACCATAGGACACTTGGACACGACAAGTGTCGTACTAGAAGTCTGGTCGTCGTAGGAATGGTGGTCGAACAATGTTTTCATTTTAGAATCTGGGACGAGGTTTAGATGGTTTAGGTTTAGACGTAAAATTGTTCTGGAGGTTCAGTAAACTTACGGGTAATTTCAAACTCTTTTACGGGTAATTTCAATCGAACGAAAAGGTCTTAGTCGTAGTCGAATACAAAAAGGAAAACAAGTTTCATCAGTCTTTCCAAAAATCCTTCGTTTACGGAAAATAAAGTGGTTGTCCTTCGGACTAGTACCAAAATCACGGTAATATTACGGTACGGCAAAACGTGACGAAGACATAGAAGGACCTCTACGACAAGTATGTACGTCAATAAAGAGGGATTAGAGACGTTGTCCTCGTCTACTCAAGAAAAAAAATAAAAACGTAGAGAAAGTCATTGTTGTCGATGGTCAATAATTCTCAAACGATACAAAGTCCGTGATACGATTCAAATGTCTCAAGAGACTAAATTAGGAATCTTGGAGGGACGGGTGAGTTCTTTATCCGGGTCTCTTAAGATTACACTGAACCAATCCAGTGTTTAGTGGAGATTCATAACTCCAGGTCTTGATTTAAGAACACCGGGAAAGGGTCACACCAAAAGGAGACGGTAAACCAGTTTAAAATAGAATCTCGTCCGTCAATTTTACATATTAAAAATGATTAAGTCTTATAAACTGAACTCCTAATAGTAAGAAAACTAAAAATATCTCGTGTCATGTCGAACCATGTTTATCGGAATCTGACCTTAGGTTCTCTAGTTCTAAGATCATGTCAAGACGATCGTAGTTAAAAAAAAACGAAAACAAAAGGGAATATTTGAACCTTCGGTACTTATACACACCCCCATCACCACCAAATTTCTTGGACATATAGGAAACGTTTATTCATTTTAGTTTAAATGTCGACTCTAGATGGTAGGAAAAATTTTAAAAGTCGTAGATTAAATGATCTCCTTTTTCACCAATTAATGGAAAGTCGTTCAGATATCACCATCTTCTCCGAAAGGATGCACTCGATCGGTTTGTGAGACCTAACTCCTTCCAAATCAAAAAGACTAAATGGACTATTCGGAAAGACCGTTCGTCGACCCCACACACCCCCACACACACACACACACATTTACATTAGAAAGACTAAATGAACTATTTGGAAAGACCATTCGTCGACACACACACACACATTTACATTAGAAAGACTAAAGGAACTATTCGGAAAGACCATTCGTCGACCCACACACACACACACACACACACACACATTTACATTAGAAAGACTAAATGAACTATTTAGAAAGACCGTTCCTCGACCCCACACCCACACCCACACATTCATTTACACGAGTGGAATAGTAACTTACAATCAACCAGACTAACTCCATATTAACGATTGTTAATCTACAAAATTAGTGTTGTACCTTCAAAAACATAAAATTTTCTTTTGATTAAGAAGATTTCTTTTTAGGTATTACGTGACGGAGATTTGACGGATATTAGAAAAACCGTGTCCGTTCCTCCTTTATAAAGTAAAACCGTTCTCTCTCTTTAGGTTTACATTCTCGTCAAAGTATGTGGGTGTTCTTTTTACAGTAATGTAAAACCTTTTACTCTCTTACTTAGTCCTTATCGAAAACATCAAACCCCCTCTTACCTATGTACATATATACACCGACTTGGGGAAACGACAGGTGGACTTTGAAAGCGTCGTAACAATTAACCGATATAAGGTTATGTTTTATTTTCCAAAATTTTTTGTCGAAAACTTTTCTAAAGTTCATTAAATTAACCATAAAGATAAATGAATGAGTCAAACCAGAATTTATGAAAGACAACCACAAATTTCATGAGGCAATAATCCTTCTTTTAGTCGATCATATTTCCGGTCAACATCTTTAGTGATTAACCTAAGTTATAAGGAAAGAAGTTCCCACATAAATAATAAGTTGGGTTGTCGAGAGAATGATCTATACATATCGGGTTTCTTAACTTTGTCCACAACTTTATTCATGTGTATCTAAGTATAATTATCGTCGTGATACATCTTTGATGAGTATACAGAATAACCTAATTATCTATTCGTTTAACACCATATAGACATGTCTCCTTATAATAGGTCGGTATCTTTCCTTACTTCATGTCTAGGTACACCTTTGTACCCAATTGAAATTTTTGTAAATAACATTCATTTCTCTACACTCTCAACCCGTCTCGACTTCTCTCAATTCCGACTCGCGACTTCCCAACTACGAAAGTTTGACACCACGAGCTCTTCCGAGAACTCTTTCATCGAACTCTCAGGGAAACTGACACTCCTCTAGTTTGGTCAGTTGGGATTTCCTTTAGTTGGGACTTATAAGTGACCTTCTTGACTACGACTTCGACTTCGAGGTCATGAAATCGGTGGACTACACTTCTCGTTGAGTAACCTTTTCGGGGACTACGACCCTTTCTAACTCCCGTCCTCCTCTTCCCCCACTGTCTCTTACTTTACCAAACTCGTTTAAGATCCTCTATCACTTCCTGTCCCTTCGGACTGAACGAAGTACTGGCGTCAAGTACACCAGTGTTTCTTAGTCTGTGTCGAATCGTTGACTTGATGTCTTTCTTTGGTCTGCACTTTCCAGTGCACAACATAGCACGATAAATATACTTTACGTGTCAGATCCATCTAGGTATCTAGGTCTTGAGTCTAACCACCAATTCCCCGTTGTCCTTCCCCCCTTACCCCTCGTCGACGAATTGCACTGTCAAAGGAATACCCAACCACTCTTGCCGAACCTGGACTCATCTCCTTCAGTGTGTCGTAATATTTACACGGCGTGACTTCACAAGTAAAATTTTACCAATTAAGATACAATACACTTAAAATGGAATTATTTTTCATGTGTATATAATAAGTGATAAAGAGGTAACCAAACTGAGAAAGCACATAGACCGATACAAGTATACAGTATATGAGTAGACTCTCCACAAGAAAGGTCTAAAGTCACAACTCCAATCATGTAAAATTATAACCTGGACAAGTAAAGAAAATGAAATCTTTACAAAATAAAATATTGAATTCCCACAATTAATTTAACGACATTCGTACCGTCGTAAATCTTCGTAAAAAGGGGGGAGAATTCTTAAGTGTTCGGTGTATGAAGATCCTTACCCATAGTGAATTCTTTCCACTTCCAGAACTAAACCAGTGTAGTTATATAAAAAGTATTAGTGAATATTACGAAAGGGAAGAATTGATCTTCACGACTAAATAAAAAAAAGGGAATTCACCCATTTCATAGGTTCAGTTCCTTCTTTTCATCGTACAATACGTATAGTTTACTCTTTCTTTTAAAGAGACTCACGAAAACAAAAAACTTTACCTTAATTATAACGTCAGTCTAATAAAAAATTTCATGTGTATTTTTAGAACGTATTAAGAAAACTTGAGTAAGAAAGGAGTAGTAAGAAAAAACAGACAAATTAGGTACACTTTATAAATCATGACGGCTTAATCACCATAAATGCTGATATTTTTGTATTCGAAAATTTCTCTTCTACTTAGGTCGTTTCTTTTTTGAACGAACGAGTAGAAAATCGGTCAGTGTCGGTATGTCCCTTATGATAAGTCGGTATCTTTCCTTTCATGACTATGTATTGATATTTTCCCTATTTGAAACTTTTTTATTACGTTAGACTTTCGTCAGTCAGTATTATCTGGTATATAACATACTAAAACAAATATACTTTACAAGTCTTATCCGTTTAATATCCTTGTCTTTCATCTAACCACCAACGGATCCGGACCCTCCCCTCGAACCTCTCTTGACCGCCCCCACCCCACTCCACCCTTCCAGTGACGATTACCCGTTCCCAAAGAAAACCCCCTACTACTTTTAAAGACTTTAACCAACACCACTACCAACGTGTTGAGACCCTTACATGAAACTTGACAACTTAATGTATGTTAACATCATACACTTAATGTAGAAGCATTTCGATAACTTTTTAAAGTTCATATTTAACTGTAGGAAAAGGTCGAACTGAAGTTTTAGGTCAAGAATTTCCTGTGGGGGGGGTGGAATTAGAGAGACACGATATTTGTGAGTCAGACAAGTCGAATATGACCTAGTAAAATATGAACTGAGTAACAATGTCAAAAAGAAATACTTAGGATCAAGAGGTCAGAGTCCAGGTACTTGTTGAAGAGAACGTGACACAAAGTCGTGACACCAGTCCCGGAAACAAATGGGTGTCTACCGTAATCCTTACGAACTATCGTTATATTCATACGAATGAGTCGAAACTTCAAGACGTAGTGTAATACGTTCGTACATCAAAAACATAATAAAGTCCTAGAGAGAAGACCTCTTCCGTTACCGTGGGGTGAGGTCATGAGAACGGACCTTTCAGGGTACCTACCTCCTCGGACCATCCGACGTCAGGTACCCCAGCGCTTCTCAACCTGTGCTGACTCACTGAAGTGAAAGGGAAAAGTGAAAGTACGTAACCTCTTCCTTTACCGTTGGGTGAGGTCACAAGAACGGACCTCTTAGGGTCCCTACCTCCTCGAACCACCCGACGGTAGATACTCCAGCGTGTCTCAACCTGTGCTGACTTCGCTGAATCGTCGTCGTCGTCCTAGAGAGAAATCTACTTGAAACCCCGAAGGGTCCACCACGATCAACATTTCTTGGACGGACGCTTACGTCCTCTGCATTCTCTGTACCCAAGTCAGGGACCCAACCCTTGTAGACGACCTCCAACCGTGTCGTTGGGTGAGGTCATAAGAACGGACCCTTTAGGGTGTCTATCTCATCGGACCCTCCGACGTCAGGTATCCCAACGTGTCTAAGTTTGTGCTGACTTCGTTGAATCGTACATCGTGGGTTCTACCTGTAGAGGGTAGATGTACACACTATCCATAGTATAGAAAAATATAACACAAACACACCTGTCATATTTTGAATCTGTAGTGAGAGTTTCACACCCAGAAGAGAAACCCGTCGTTTAAATCAAAATCAAGGACGGACACGTTACCGAACAAAACAAAGAATGTCTACTTTAAGGTCTGGAGTCAAAAATTTAACTAATCACAAATATTATATTCCTTACCTAAATGACCGAAAAAAGAAAACCTTGCTTAACCTAAGGACGGGGTAAAGTATTTATAAAGGAGGTTAGAGGTCAGGTCCTTCTCTCTGAAAGTCCTCGGATGCCCCGACATTCCTGTACCTGTGATCACTACTTATTACTTATTACTCGGTGTCGTTTTACCACAAGGACCTATAATTGTAGACAGGCAGGGAATTCTATTTCCTATAAATCACATCTAGTCTCATTGAAAGAAGATACAAGGAGACGGAGAACAAAAAATTTATAATGAAGAATTGATATTTAAGTTGTTCGAAATTTTTACGAATTAACAAATGTTCATCAGGTAAGAGTACGTCAGGAATAAGTCTTTGGGGTACCTGAGAAATTCCAGGAAGAGTTTCTTGTTTCCTAGGAACTTATCGTACACCTCTATGGAAAGAAGAATTCCAATTGAAAAGGAAAACATTCATATAAAATCCGGCGTTGGACGGGAAGATTTCCTTGGAGAAGAAGATTATCTCGTAAAAATTATCTTATATAACAAATCGACGGAACCTTAATTTAGATATTTTATAATTACTTACATGATTCCGAACTTTGTGGGTCGCCACACACACATTGAATAGACCGAAAGTCATCGAGACTCTCTCATTGTTCCTTAGTTTTGTTTTAAAACTTCTTTTTGACAAGAAGTGCCAACCGACGGAACCATCCGTATTTTATAATTATAAACATGTTTTCCGACTACGAGAGTCGTCTCCGAAACTTTGGTTAGACCTATAGAATCTTCCCACCCCCCACAACATCCCACTCCACTCACCTTCTGTGACTGAGTCGTCTTGTCTCGGGAGTCGGTGACAGAGTCCATCCGTGTGTCGGTAGAGGAGACTCGGTGGGGACGATACCTCAGACCGAAAACAAAAGAGAGATTAAGTACGTTTGAAGAACATCCTTGGTCCTTCTGTAACGAAAATGGCTCCAAATTCGACCAATTGATCGTAAGGGGTTCCTCAACAAGAGGGGTTCAACAGTAAGACAAATCCTCTCGTGTAAACGATTGTTTTACAAACCCTTTACAGAAGTCAGGAACAATACATCTCAGAACATTCGGAGGGAATTCGGTCATAAGGTCTTTATGGTGGTGCGGGTCCTCGTCCGACTCAAAGAAGGAAAGGAAAACAAGACATCGAACATGGAGGTTGATTTTAAATCTCAGTTCTCACGTTTCAATCTACCGCATGAAGAAAAAAAAGTTTTGTTACATTGTCACATGCACTTAATCTTTTGTATTCTGAGATCGGAGGTAATATTTAAAACCCACCCCAAACATCCTGGATTTACAGACACACCAATTTAATTCTCTCAAAATCCATTTACAGTGTGGTCTAAAAGATATATTACAATACTAAAAACTTTTCTATGAGGACAGAAAAATAGAAAAAAATAAATTTAGAGTAGAGACCAGTCGGAAGTGTTTGACGTCAGACTTACGTGTTAACAACCACAAGATATGAACATAAATAACAGACCATTTCCACAGAAAAAAAAGGGGTAATCAAAGGAGTCTTTTGACGTCTAGGCGAACTAATCCAAGTCTTCCACTACGGGTGACGTCGATTTCGAACAGACTGGACTTCGCGAAACCGTCTTTCCCTCAGTGAATGACGGGACAGGACATACCGTCGTTTTATTCCATCTGCAATCCCACGATCACTTATTTAAGGTTTAACGTCGGAAAGTACAACGCAGTCACACTATGAGACTCTGGAACCGGATCGAAGAACAACTAGTACCTATCTAAAGTGTGTAAGGTAAATCTTAAGGTACCATCTCATATTGATCTACTGAACGGAAAGAAATCCTTCTTTCGTACTCCGTGTTGTCGGATGAGATTTACTTCGAGACAACAAACGAACATTCCTTAACAAAAATAATGGGAACTAATCTACACAAAAGTTCACAAAGAACTGAAGGATGAAAACGTAAGGTCAGGGGACATTACTTTTCCTGTAGAAAAACCCCACAATCCAGATTTTCCAGAACATCCAGAAGTATCTTGGCAAGTTGAAGTCGAAGAAGTCGTAATGACCAACCCCGTATCTGAACCTAATGACACTATAACTTACCAAACGGAACCTTTGCTTGTCTCTAGTAAGGCAGCAAAAACTCTAACGTAGGTTCATGACGTAAAGCCTGAGAAATCAACTGGTACTACCGATGAGGTAAAGAAGACTCCCTAAGGACGGGTGTCATCATCTATAGTACCAGTAGACTCAATTTAAGTGGGTAAGGTCAGGTAAAATCAACCGACTAAGGATCTTACAGCTGCAAGTGAGAACGGTAGAGAACAAACTGGTGAAGGTTAAACGGAACTAAGTACCTGGACGGTAAAGTCCAAGCATACGTTATAACGAGAAGTGTCGTAGCCTGGAACGAAGACAGTGGTCAGTGTAGGTGTCGACCCATGACAAAAACGAAACCGAGGTAGGGAAGTAAGAAAGACCTCAATAAAGAGGTGACTAGAGGTCATCGTATAACCCGTGGATGACTCGACCCCTCAAGGAGAAAGTCATAGGATAGTAAAACGGAAAAGTATCACAAGTACCCCAAGAGTTCCGTTCTTATGACTTCACCAAGCGGTAAGGGAAGAGGTCACCTGGTGTAAGACAGTCTGGAGAGGTGGTACTGGGTGGGGTAGAATCCAACAGGGTACCCGTACCGAATCAAAGTAACTCAATCTGTTCCGACACCAGGATCACACTAATCTAACTGGTCTCTAGTTTAACGGTTGTGGGCGACCTAGTACCTTTTTCGTTCTCTCAAGGTCTTTTTGTAGATAAAGACGAAATAACTGATACGGTTTCGGAAACTGACACACCTAGTGTTAGTTGACCTTTTAAGACTCTCTCTACCCTTATGGTCTGGTGGACTGGACGGAGAACTCTTTAGACATACGTCCAGTCCTTCGTTGTCAAGCTTGACCTGTACCTCGTTGTCTGACCAAGGTTTATCCTTTTCCTCATGCAGTTCCGACATATAACAGTGGGACGAATAAATTGAAGATACGTCTCACGTAGTACTCTTTGTGACCTGACCTTCTTCGTGTTCGACCTTAGTTCTAACGGCCCTCTTTATA